>JARQTG010000159.1:2113804-2148804 GCA_030142615.1 Syrista parreyssii
GAATAAGAATGCAAGGCATCAACTTTCACGAGGAGCACTTTTGTTAGTTCCGGGAAATTCCGCCAGATGGCGCTGTTTAGCACCTGCTGTAGTTCCGGAAAATTCCGGTAGGGGGCGTGGAATAAGAATGCAAGACATCAACTTTCACGAGGAGCACTTTTGTTAGTTCCGGGAAATCCCGCCAGGTGGCGCTGTTATGCACCTGCCGTAGTTCCAGAAAATTCCGGTAGGGGGCGTGGAATAAGAATGCAAGGCATCAACTTTCACGAGGAGCACTTTTGTTAGTTCCGGGAAATTCCGCCAGATGGCGCTGTTAAGCACCTGCTGTAGTTCCGGGAAATTCCGCTAGGGGGCGTGGAATAAGAATTCAAGACATCAACTTTCACGAGGAGCACTTTTGTTAGTTCCGGAAAATCCCGCCAGATGGCGCTGTTATGCACCTGCAGTAGTTCCGGAAAATTCCGCTAGGGGGCCTGGAATAAGAATGCAAGACATCAACTTTCACGAGGAGCACTTTTGTTAGTTCCGGGAAATTCCGCCAGATGGCGCTGATAAGCACCTGCTGTAGTTCTGGGAAATTCCGTGTGAACAAAATGTAGTAAAACAGAACAAAAGGAAAAATGAAGCGAGAGAGGGAAATTCCTTCACCTCTAGGTTTCAGTACAATAGGAATTGTAAAAAATTGGATGCGTAAAGAGTTACTTCGTTTAGGAAATTAAAAGATTACAGCGAGAAAGGCGTTTCAAAGGTTGAGAAGATGATAAAGAAGAGAGGAGGAATGAATGGTAGCCAAAAAGAAAACATAAAATGGAGACAAAAGAATGTGAGATGAGAATAAGGAAGATGAAATGGCCAGGACAGATGTACAAAATTGGAGTAGATGAGAAAAGAAAGAAAAGGTAGGAAAAGAAAGGAAGGAATAAAATAAAGAGAAGAATAGAGGAAGAAGGTAGAAAAAGAAAGGGCCAAGAGAATTGTAAAAGGTGATAAGAGAGGGAGAACAAAAAGAGATGAACCAGGATAAGAGGGAGGAAGCACGAGGAACGAGAGAATAGTAGTAAATCCAAAATAAAAAGAAAAGGAAATGAAGTGAGCCCCACGCCGCTTATTTCCATGAGGTCCTACCTCCCCACAAAGAAGTTACAACCCCTCCGTGGTCAAACTGAGAGAACCCTATTTTGGGGATCGAGGAAAAAACCCCCAAGTCTTAAGATTACCGTGCTTAGGACTCGGGGGGAGAAACCTCAGCAATGAGAGGAAGCCGGGCCGAATAACAAGAAAGACACGAAAGGTTTCAGTTAAATGCGTGACGTCTACCACAGAGGATGACTTTAATCTAAAAGGTACTCAAAGCACTTATCCTACTCCAAGTAAAGCTGATCCAAGAACACAAGCACAGGCAGGACTCTGCCCAGATCCAACGGACTACTCCGGACTACCTCCCCGCCGGCACATAGAATCGTCTCTATTCACACGAGTGCCCAAGGGTGAATGACATCTTAGAAAAGTTTTAGTAAAACGACCAACAAATACTAAAAACGCGGAAGACAAACATCTTGGTTAAACTGACTGCACGAAAGACCATGGTCGCTCCCGTCTGAAGGATCCAAAGGACCATGTTGCGTCCACACTTGGGCTAGACCCACTGATTGTGAGCAAGCTCAGCGGATGAGGCGGAGGAGCAACCCCTGTCGCCACGGTCTTCGTGTAGCTAATCTAACAGGGTGAATACTCCACATGACTACTCGAATGAATATGCTTAGTCCGACCAGAGAAATAGGAAAAGTAAGAAAACCACAATGGCAAGTAAGGAGCAAGAAAGAAAGAAAAAATAAAGAAAGGAAACTAGATAAGAAATAATTAAGAAATTAAGAAATAAGAAAGTAAAGAAATATGGAAGTAGGAACGTAAGGAATAGAAGTAAAAAAGAAAGAAATGTAGAATAAAAGAAGAATAGAAATGGATAAGGCGAGGGCGTCCAAGGTACCAGTATAGGCGACCGGCTCGTGTAACAATGAACGCTCGAGGCCGGACAGCCCCTGAAATGCTCTCCCCACTCCGACACACTCCGTAATGTCTTTGACTGAATATAAACAGACTTAGACATGCCCGTGTATTTTATACTTGTCGATTCTGATATGTAGAATATATATCTATATATGAAATTTCAACGGGTAGTTCATTGGCAAGTATCGGCGACACTCGGCTAGCGTGTCACCATATCTCATAAGATGCCCAGACTATTTACCTCTTCAGTCAACGCTAATATTATTTTCTAGGAGTAATTTTTCGAACGTAGTACCATCTAGCGGCAAACTGATGAAACATGCGAATATGAGATACCACATTGTTGAATGTTTTCAAAAATGAATCACCATGATACATGCAATTGTTGCTTTTACCATTTGTCGGTTAAATACCAACACGTCAATACAAATGTATATGTTCTCATACGCTATATAAAGGAAATAGAACGAAATGTATGCTATTCTAATGCAGCATAGTTGAGTGTATTTTCATTTTGAAAAAAATTATTTCCAAAATGCAAAATAAGTAAACAGGATCTAGTAGATACGTTTTACAAGAGTTTCAATTTCGAAATGTAAAGAAACAATTTATCTTCCTTCATATAAATAAATAAGGATCCATTAAAAAAATATTCTATAAAAAAAGAAAAAATTTTCATTATTTAATACAGTTTCAGTCATATCCAATAAGTCTCCACAGTATTTTTATTTTCACATATTGATTCATTACACTAGCATCCAGTCAATCACAAATCCATCCATTATGATCTAACAATTGTAAGTCGAGATGATCACAGCATACCAGTAGAGTTCCATTGGTCGGCAGGGTCAGGTAACCTGGAATATACCTTCGTCCGATTGGAGAGCCAAGGTGGTAATGTGGTAGGGAGCGAAAGTGAACCGAGCGCCAAGAATGGTCAGGAAGAGACAAGGTCCTCGGGTCTTGTACAGAAAGTTTCGTGTCTCAAGACGTGTCGAGGATGTCGTTACCACGAGGAGTTGCGAGTTAATATATAAAACCGTCCAAAAAAAGGAGACAAGTAGCAGTACCGTGTGTACATAATTTATTTCAAGACTTTGTAGTCAAATCAGAGGATGACTGAACGGAGTGCAATAAATCGAGCGATTTTGCAATATACAAAGGCGTAGCCCCAGGTGTAGTGGCGCCTACTCGCAGGCATTCCTGCTTCGCCTACGTTTGGCAAGCAAACGAAAGAAAAAGAAATAACATCGGCAAGAAGGAAGCCGGGAAACTTGTCAGTGAGATGTATAGAATTTCAAAATTCTTACCGGTGATATGTGTTTCATTGAAGTCATAGTTCCTCTCTCTTTGAGGTCTTTGTATTAACTGCGGTAACATCGTGACGTAAGCAAATAACCACCTGTCGCCTGTAAACCATAAGCAGTTGCGTGCAAAATGACGCGTAAACTAAGCAAGTTTTTGATACTCTTCGATAATACGAATCTTCTCTATTTTCCTGGACACTTTTTGTCCGGCAGAGTCCTCATCGAATTGGACGATGAAGCATAGTAAGTATGCCTTTGAAATAATGACATGTAGATTGTGTAACATGACAGGCAATTATATTGGTGATATTTTTTTTTATGTTAAAATTTGCGTTTTCCACGTTAAAAACAAGGGGCTGATACTGATACTTTTTGTAATATATTAAATTTATGAAAGTTTACCGCATGTGCGTGACTTCGGTTGGTAAATTGGATGTATTATACGTGAGACACGACCGCTGCGTGAATGTTTTGTTAATTACCGTCTAAAGATCTGCGGCGAACCGTACAGTGTTTATTAAATTTCTTCCTAGTGAAACCAGTTTCAAATCCAGTGACTTTGCAGCTTATAACTTTATAATTACCCGTATAATATTGTATTGGAAAAATGTATAAAGTTCGATACACGCCTTTATTAATTTTAGCAAAATAAGATATCGCTCAAAATAAATATGTAGAACGTAAAAATATTGTTCATGCATTACTTTGATTTACAGTGTCTCGGGATTGCATTTTCACGTAGTAGGTGAAGGCGTAGTTAGGGTACGGAGTCAACGTGCTGAACGAGTGTACGATAAAGAAAATTATATAGATTTTCGAATGAGACTTCTCGGAGAACCGGGTAATTAATTAATTTACATAATATACATATTATAATAAGATTGGAAAAAAATTGATTTAGATACATTTTTCATTTTTAGAAGAGGGTCCGTCATTGTTATCACCCGGTATACATAGTTTCCCATTCAAATTGGGTTTACCATTAGGTTTGCCATCTACTTTCTTAGGAAAGCACGGATGGGTTCAATATTATTGTAAAGCAGCTCTCAGAGAACCAAATGGTTTAACCCATAAAAACCAGCAAGTTTTCATAGTGATGAATCCAATCGATTTGAATCTGGAGCCACCGATTTTGGCAGTAAGATAATTATATCAGATTACTGAACGCATAAGAACAGCAATCTCTTTATAATACATATTTTAATTTCGTACAGCAGCCGGCTAGGTTGGAGGTGGAACAACGTGTAGGTGTTTCTTGCGTATCCGGTGGACCAGTATTCTGCAGAGTGAGTCTAGACAGAGGTGGTTACGTCCCTGGCGAGACTATTGGAATTTCAGCCACAGTTAGTAACCGTAGTAAAGTGAGTATCGCCTTTCTGCAACTTCACTTATAACAAATATTATACCACATTCCGGCCAACATAGCAATCCTGTATTAGCAGGAATTTATGGTGTCATTGATATACCTGTAATAGTCATATATAACGTAATTGGCAAATGTCAAGTCTAGTTATTAACATAATTTTTCGGTAATAAGCATAAAGTTATTTAACGACATTTCTAGGTAACGATGAAATCGACAAAAGCATCTTTAACAGAAACAATTCAGTATCTTTGTCGCAATAAAGTTCTTGCCAGTGAAACCAGAGAGTTGGCTAGTGTCTCTAGAGGAAAGATACGACCTGGTGATGGTGAAGAATGGCTGAATGAACAGATGTATGTTCCACCATTGCCACCTACTAACTTGCGAGGATGTCATCTGATCAACGTCCTTTATCACGTTTACGTAAGTGTCCTTATCCATGGATGCCACATTGATGATAACATGAAAAATTATATCCTTGTTATTAATTTCTCGTTTTTATCTATTATTTTAGTTTGTTATCAGTCCGAAAAGTCTCGATAAGGAGATCAAATTGCAAATTCCTATCGTCTTGGCTACGTATCCACTTAGACAGGAAGGAGCTCCTGCCGGAACTGCACCGTCTAAGAGAGGAGCTCATTATCCTTCTACATTACCGATTTTTCGACCATGGCTCGACGACAAAGTCTTTGAGGTGCAAGAGTGAACGATCGAATTCTGCGACTCGAGTTCTTCGGAGTTGACTCAGAAATACAGTACATTCGATCAGTCAGAAGGAGATAACATAGAATTCGTAACTGCGGTATTAATATGCAATTACCGATTCTCAACATCTTTCCATGTATATCATAACTGCAGAATAGGACGTGGAGGCTGGAGAATCGTATGGAGGGAATTCGTACTATTTTTCTATAATCTGTTGTTTCAAACAGTAAAACAAATTTCCTTTCAATTAGATTGAAATGTCGAAAAAATGCATTATTGACCCTTACAAAACTGCCATACAGCTGTGTAATAAATATAATGTACTTAATAAAAATGCATAACAGATAAATAATAAAGATATATGTTATAAGTAAGAATCACGTTAAAGCTGATAATAATAATAATAATAATAATAATAATAATATTGTGATAATAAATGAAATATATTATTGACAAAAAAGCTCACTTGAAATATATTATTCAACCTTTCGTTATTATTTTTATTAATAACAACGCTCAACTGGTCATTTCGTTCTTCAATTTTTGTAAAACGTTATCTACAGTCGTTCCAGTTACGATAACTGTTTTCTGACGGCTTCTAGATCCCTGTATGAAATTTTGACATAACTACTTAAAATAAACACATTAATCAATGTATGATTTATAATAATCAGTAATAACTGACCTTGTCCAAGGAAACGTCGGATTTTCTCATGCCCAACACGGCTGCCAAATATTTCACTAACTCAGTATTTGCTTCACCCTCTACTGGCGGCGCTGATATCGCAACACCCACTGCTTCCGTTGAAATATCTATAAAAAGATGCATGTTTCTTTGGAATAAGGAATATACAATGTAAAAACTATATAATAATATTAAATATTAATATATACTTGCCTGTTATATTGTTATGCTTAGCTCCCGGTTTAGCCTGAATTTTTATGGCAACATTTCCGTCTTTGTTGACAGAAACTGGACCGGGTGGAGATTCCTGAAAATATTGTTGAAGATAGAAGAGAAACAATGTATCCTAGTATCAAAAACGATTGACGGAAAAGTTGGCATGTGATTTTGCAAGAATCAAAATCTCCCGCGTTCGAATTATACTCCAAACTAGATTCTAGTAACTTTTTCCTGTCACATTGTCGCTCGTGGTAAATATCGAGTGACACATTTGGCTGTCGCGCGGTTCCTCGTAAAATGCCGTATTATTTCTCTTACAGGTGATCTAATTGAACTCGTGATTGAAATTTGAGTTTCTTCACTCTGATCTCGGTAAGTCCAATTTATTTGTACATGCACGTACCTCTACTTCTGTTGCTTTCTGAGCCTTGCCAGCTTTCTTTGAAGTCTGTTTCGACATTTCTCGCACTACTAACAATCTTCCAATAAATAATTTACTTATATTTACACCACAGGCTAACCACGACATTCGTTATTGTAAAGTAATAAAATTCTTTCATTCACGTTTCGTTGTTCCAATAATATTTACACAATTATTGACCGCTTTAGGTTACCGTATGACTACATCGGCCTTGCGCATGCTCTGCTGCGTTGCCAACGTGGTAAAACGTATTATCACTATAGGATATTTTTAAATACTTTGCAAACTATAACATGATTTTTACACAATTTATCATTCCATTAACTTTTTTCATTCGTTATTCTTTAGACCTTTGTAATTTTTAGGTTAATATGCCGAAGAAATTTGTTGGCGAAAATAGCAAAGCCGTCGCGGCTCGTGCTCGCAAGGCTGCCGCAAAGGAAGCAGAAACTACCAAAAAAGCTAAAGAGGCGGAGGACAAAGCTTGGCAGGATGATGACAAACAATTATTAAAGAAAAAGCAGAAACAGGTAAAGTGTGAACGATTTGATATTCTCACCTACGCGTTCATTGACCTTGTGCGTTTGAAAGTGTTAAACTTTTACTTTTATCCATAACTTGTACTTTCATCGTAGGAAGAACTCGAAAAAAAACGACTTCAACAACTCGAGAAAAAGGCGGAGGCGAAGGCTCTTCTCGAAAAGGAAATGGCTACTATAAAGGTGGGCGGCAAACAGCCAGCAGCAAAATTAACCAGAGCCGAAATTATGGCTGCCACAGAAAAACGAAATCAAGTTGCAATGAAAAAGAAAGAGGAGGAAAAGCCGATCGAAGAAAATTTAAACAGAATTATACTTGAAGGAGAAACGGCCCATGGTATAGATGAGGCATTAGCCGTGCTTGGGTAAATCCTGCATTTAAAATTATAAACACTTGTTTTGTACTGATATGCAATATTTTGTAAAATGAAGAATTATTTATTTTTCAGTGCTCAGGAGGCAGAGGCTGATCGTCATCCGGAGAAACGAGTGAAGGCAGCTTATATGAGTTTCGAGGAAAGGATGATGCCAGTCATCAAGGAACAGAATCCCACGTTGAGGCTTAGCCAGTTGAAACAGCTTCTGAAGAAAGAATGGATGAAGTCTCCGGAAAATCCTTTGAATCAGAAACTCTTAAACCGTTGATCCACTTCGAATTTCCTAGGGAGTTCTCGTACCCATTGAAAAAATAATCTGATTGTAGGAATCAAGAAATTGAAAAGAATGACCACGTCAGTCGCGTAAACGTGAAATCACGATGAATCGATGTCTAAACATAATTTACTTGTAAATGAATAAGTTATACTCCGATGCCGTAGAATACATAAAATAACATTATATAAATCGTCTTTGGTACAACTTACAAACATGTGACAAAAACCTGATAGCCTCTAATTAACAACAAAATATATTAACAAACGAGGACGAGGTGGAGTAAAAGAAGGGAGGATTAAAGATCGTTAAGGTTGTGCAAAAGATTGGCAGTGAATTTCATAACATTTGCTCTAAAATCTTTTGGCACGATTCTTAACGTTCCTCTCCGTCTAGTATAAAGCTTCGCACAAGGGAAACTTAATCGTAGAACGCTCACTGTAAACGTAATTAAACGTACAATTTTCTTTCCGAGAAAGAAGAATAGAAATAGTAAAAAAGTCATTTTGATTTCTAGCTTCGTACCACGTGTTACCACTTCTTGTTCTTCCACAAGTCTATGAAACAGTGTATCATATGATTCAATTGATCAGGACAGTCCGTCATTGGACAATGACCAGCTGCAGGTATTGCCTCGAGGAAGGCCTTCATCATAGTCTAAAAGTACAGAAAAAATGTTTCATTATAATAACATAAGAAATAACGTAACTTATAAATATTTTCAGGTAATTCAGTAACGTACTCTTTCCATTTGGCATTCCTGCACGAGGGACACTTTGTTGTCACGAAGTCCGTGTATGAGAAGAGTCGGCGTGCAAATCCTTCTATGGAAGACATAATCTCCATCCGGCCAGACCATACCATCCAAAACATACTTCATATGTGACGGCCATTGTTCGGCACTTTCGGGACCGCAGTAAGGGTGTTGGCGACCTCTGGCCGAGTAGAGAATTTCACGACGAAGTCCACACATAAGAAGCGGCGCAAAAACCGTTCTTAGACAACAGTGACCTGCGTTCTCCGTACTCGGCGGTGCCAACGGTGTGGGACCCCCTCCAGAAATTAATACAAGCTGATGAATGTTGCTGTCGTACTTGCAAGCCAAAGCCGTTGCGAAGCTGCACCTGAATAACATTACAATACAATATCAAAGCTAATACCAATTGTAAAATGCCGTTGGTGACCTACTGGTCTTCCTATAAGACTCTAAGAATCCGTTACACGTTGGTAACGACCTACACGCGTATGTCGCAACGACTAGAGCATAATTTGTATACCTCATTGTACTATGATCACACTGTCACTTCACGTAGGTCGTGTATCACCTTAGTCAAAAAATAACGCCATACAAATTGTATGCGCCATTGAACGACATTAATACGTTGGTCAAGACGTCTCAATCCGCCTTATAATAATCACGTCATTATCTAAGCATAAATCGACCTAGATTTTTGCGCCAACGCATGTCTTAGGCAAGTGAGAAAGTCTTTGAGGATGTTCAAGAATATTTTTGTGTCTATCGCTAATAACATATTGTCATAGTCAAGTATGTGGGAAGTCAATAAGCGGAAATGATCGTAGCTTATCTTGAGAAATATTGTCGCGGAAATTCCACAATGATTACTGTACTTATCAATGAACCAGAACGTTTCCTTATAAGTTGCTTTTATCTTGTATCTCTTGTAAGAGATTGATACGTATCTATAATGAGTCGACGAAGTTTCCAACGGCGAGTGAAATATCTTTAATCACAACTACACCTGGATAGACCGCAGATCCTAAGGCCATTAACTTTATTGGTCTAGAATATTACCCATAGTTATGCGCCACTAAGACGCACTTCTGTCCCGGCTTGAAGGCGTAATGGTGTAAGACCGTGTCCAAGTCCTTTTGCAATTTTTCAAAGTGATAATCCCGGGAACGATCTGGTGCTGAGCTCATTCCGTGTCCCAACATATCAGGAGCGATGCAAGGATATCCTAGGTTGGAGAAGTACTCGAGCTGATGGGTGAAAACTTCAGCAGACGATCCAAAGCCGTGTAAAAAGACTATTGTTGGTTTTCTATTCTTGCGGAACATTACGAGGTCCCTAGGATTTTGATTTTCAATTGGCAAATTTGATGCTTCTGGCCCGGACCACTTTTTACGATAATCATCAAGCTCCACTTGTTGGAATTTCGAGCTATTTCTCAGTCTTCTGTCGCTGGCTGTTTTCACTTTTAAACTACCCTCGCGACCTCTGCGGGACTCGTTGAAACTAAATTTTTTTCTAAAGATAGAGATACCATTTTTATTACGTAGTTGCACTTCATCTGTGGATGACCTCTCGTCCTGTAGCTCCAAACGGAGTTTATCGAAGCTGAGGTCATTGGTAGCTTCTAAATCATTCAAGCTTTCGTTAGTATAAGAATCATTTCTAGAATGATTATCTCGCTCAGGTATTTTATCAATTTTCTTTGATTCATTCTGTGAAATCTTATTTTCACTAACTTGTTTTTCAATTTCTACCTTCTCATCGCGTATAGTTTCAGTGTGTTTTGACGTATCTTTGTCCACGATATTCGTAGTAGATTCACTTTTTGGAGATTCCTTGTTATTGGCTGTTTTACTAATTTCGTTTGAATCTTTTTCATCGGCACTCAAATCCTCCCAACTCTTTCGCAACGGACTTCGGCCTAATTTCGCGTCTATGATTTCCATGAGAGACTCTTCAAGACTAGGTTCCTGATCCGGTTGAAACTCTATAGTTTCTACACTATTGATACCGGAATCTACACAGTCTAGATGTTCTAAGTTAACGTTAGTCCTGACTGGTTTATGCAAGTAAAAATCCAAGGAATCAGGATCATTAGACGAACCAAGAAAAGCATGATTCACATATCCTTCCGGTTTTACTTCCTCCTTACTCTTTCCCTCATCAGAGACACGATCAGTGTCGCCATGAAATGCGAAACTGATATTATTAAATGAGCTATTATCGACTTCCAAAATTTCAGGAAGCTTCTCGTTATCAATCTTCTTGTTACTATCCTTCTCGTTAACATCCTCCAGGGAATTGCAGAAGTTCAAATGTTCCGGGTTTACGCATACGCTCATAGAACAGTCATTGACCTTACGTACTACACTCTCAGATTCAGCTATGAACTTTATAGTATCAGTGAGAATTTCTTCAAGGAGGTCGTTGATGTACCTTTCCAGATCTTCGACAATCTTATTCTTTATAATTCTCCCATCGATTTCCTCATCTCCCGTGACGGGTCCCACATGAGCGATTGCTGCCAGTTTCTCATCAACGCTGCACTCAGTTTTCGGCTCGCTGGTGACTGGAATCAGGTTCTCAAGATTCACTGATATCCTCTGTTCCAGTTCTTCGATATCCTGACCAGTCCTCTCCGCCTCGCAAAGACTCGTTCTTATTCGATTTATTTCAGCGGAAATGATCTGCTCCTCGGTGGTGCTCAACCTGCTTGACTGACGAAAGGAGCATCTGCAGTTGCCTGATGGATGGGGTCGTCTGGACCAACGAGCGAAGAAGTTATCGTTCACTGATTCCGGTCTGTCATTTGAAGCTTCATAAAATCCGCCGCTTTTCAACGGTGGCTTTAATACACGTAAAGTTCTTCTAGGTGCGACGATGAAGAAATCACAATCGGGTAGCTCAAGCTTCCCTGGTGCAACTCGATTATGATTCTTCAGGTACGAGAGAAACTTTATGTACCAGGATGGCTCTGAATTTATCGTGCACTCGGCAGTCGTTGTCATGCTGAACAGATCTTTACTTTCCATAATCAAGTTATATAAAATCTTGCGAATGACTAATTCAAATGTATCAACGTTCTACGAACCATGTGGTTTCAGCTCTTCCTTACTCATGACTATCACAACAATGGGAAGTTTCACTTTACGCTTCACTCGCCCGTCGAGCTCCGATGCGAGATGGGAATTCCACTGTGAAAAACGAAAGGGACATCTTTCGAATTTTTATGTCCATCAACTCGTCTATGAACTGATAACTGCCACGTGTTACTCTGCAGACTTTAACACCGCCGCCTCTTTAATATCTATATTTAGAACTCTTTATTGCAATTTCCTGAATCTCCTCCTGCTAAATTTTAACGAATCAGTTTAGATCCACGGCAAAGCTACGATTTATAATACCGTTTTCAAGTTTTACCACGTTAAAACATATTAGTATAAAAAATGCATATGTTTAATTTAACTCTGTACCGTTTGACAGTCCCTCTCGTTCGACCCTTGAACTTGGCATCTAGAGAATCGAGATATTTAAGATTGTCACTGTACTAACAATGTAGATCCACTTGTTGCACGCGTTATAAAACTTGCCGATTGTTCCTTCAACTTGTCCTCACTTTGTCAGCAGATTTTACTGACCCGATGACACACGTACGTATTCTAATAATATTAAATCAAGCACGTAAATCACTTGTATCACCGTACACGGGGGTTTAAAGAAGATTCATGTTATTCTTGGCATGCGACATTGCCTGTAGTACAGCCTGAACTGGCAGTAAGCACGAGACGGAGGGTCTCGCGACGTTCTGCTTGCTATAGTAAAGAGTTATCGTGTTTTTCGTGGCACACCGTACGATAGGTATGTTCTGATTAACTACCCGGTGAGTGCGCGTACATATTCGAGGGCGTGGTATTGAATTAAGACGTAAAATTAAGGACGATTGACACTTAACGTTTAGGTCACGGCGGCCATTGCGCGGGCTGCGTTTCAATACTGAACACACTGTGCTACGGGCCCCGTTACTTTGCTCCTATACTCACTCTAAGCTAACAGCAGGCCAGTCGTACCAGATTTCCTTTAGATTTTGTCGACGGCTCAATGGGGGTAGCCAATCCTCGGGGCCCGTTTTCAGCTACCTGGTTCAAGGCACTGTGGCAGCAGGATGCATTCATGAGTATCCAGATGCAGGCACACCTTTGTCGTCCCTTTGTATTTTCTTGGATTTTCTAAACGTGCAGGAACGTCGTAGCATTAAAAATACTTTAACGTTCATGACTACGAGACAAGTTTTGTAGCGGATAATTTTTTTCATAAGAAATCCTATGGCGAATTTTAAATCTTAAATTGACGAGAGTATACATAGCAATTTGTTGTACTGTTAACTGACGGTTGCCTAATAAGTGTCGATGAAGTATGAATCCGTACGTGAGCGATTTTTATAATCATTCTTTGATACAAGTCGGGCAGATCATTATTATTTGGTGCCATGTGGACAGGGCAAAGCTATGTTTAAACATTCTATAATGGCGACGCATTAAGACGGACGATACGCAGAAACGGTAACTGCTACGACTGATTTTTATTATTTTTTTCTTCATTCAGTACGCACTAATTATTTCACACAGATTAGCGGCTCTTGTTGTACAGCAGTAGGTAACTGTTTCGTATTACTTACCATGTGACCTTATTATACAATATTATGTCTGTCTATTTTTTTCCATGTACATAATGTACGTGTGGGAACGAAACCGCAGCACCTATGCAAACCTCATGAATGTTTGCCGAGCATTGACAGTGACGCCATTCTATTTGTGAGAAGCGCAAATCGTATTTTTTTCTCTGATATCGCGTGTCAGACGTCTGTGTCACTGACGTCTAGTCAATAGTGAACGGATGTGACGTCATCCTAGTGTCGAAACAGTACAAATGACAATACTAGGTATTCATTTGTCTAAATAAAAATACATAAACCTATAAGAATATATGTGAATTTATTACTCAATATATAGTAAAATTATTCAGTTAACATTATCATGTGTGGTCTACCTTGTTAATGAAATCTCCAATTTTTCCCATGCTAAAAATATTCTATATATAGACTAATACATGCTGTGTGCTTGCAATTCTAGGTTTAAAAAGATAAACAAAATCTTGGAGCATCTATAATTGAAGATCTAAGGTATCTTAACCTAGCATAGCCATCACCTGGGCCATCACAGCCACACGTGCCTGGCATCGGAAGAATTCGAGAATTCATATTTAACGCATATTCGGAGTATCGTAAAGCGACGTTCACACTGAATTTCCCAAATTCTTCCAATACTAAACTGATCTGTGGATTGGTAATCGCTACACTGGGTTATGAGCTGGGTTAAGCTCAGAATTCCAATTCTAGATGTCACAAGGTTAATTTTTTAAAATCTTGAATTATATGCGCAACATATATGTTAGTCTAAATACATGTTATTTCTGGTACATATATGAAAAATGCTAGACCACATTGTTGAGGTAGACCGCATATAACAACGTTACCATTATTACTCCTGTACGAATCCATTACTTTACCATTAGTTTGCCACGATAACATAAAATTCTAGTGTTTTGTTAGAGAAGCACTGTGCTAACATTTCGTCCAAATATGTTTTATACATGACGATACCTCATTTTACATACGTATGCTCTCTGCGTGTTCTGTCAGTAAAAACTATGGCGGACGCAGCCTTACGCATTGCGAATTATCTATGTTTATCTTTTCTCTCTGTCTCTCTCTGTATTCAAGTAAGCTATTCCACTTGCTATTTTCGTATGCCGGTTTATCCTACGATGAAAAATCGTCTTCCCACTAGCTTACACATAATCCAATCCTATATCATCTAGATCATTGAACCGCGCATGCTTAAAAAAAATTCCCTATATATCTCTCATTCCTTCCATACTTTATAGCTACGATCATTCACGGCGCTATTCACTTTCAAAGAGTCTAAACAAACCCGCGCAAACGCGTGTGATCACGATAAGCACTGTAAATTTATTTATTCCGTGAGCGAAGGTACGGGCGAAAATATTAGCAAAGTGCATCGCCCCGTAATTCGTATAAAAATCTAGCAAAGATAGCAAAAAACGATACAGGTAGTTTACCTAGAGCTGCAGTGATATAAATGCAGACGAGCCGTGAACCCACGCTGCTATTGCGTCTGGTCAGTCATGCAGTTAGGAACCGTAATTATCATCCTTGTGATTTTCGCAAATTCTCCAGCCTTTGGAGAATCCGCAAACGAGACAGAGGATGTCACGTCACCGGAAGTGCAGAAAATACTTACGGATTGCAACCATTCGGATTACAGAACCTATTTGGCCTGTTTGAAGAGACAAAAGAGACATCATGTTCATACGGAGCCTGAATCTATAGGTAAATAATTGTCGAATTGACCTTTAATTTTTTTATTATATCCTATAACTTTGTAATGCAGTATAATTTATTTCGATCAGTGTCTATGTAATACAATGTTCGTATACAACGTTATACGTTATATGTATACGTTTTGGTTTCTTAAATCCGATATTACAGGAGAAAACAGAAGTTGCATGAGGAAATGTGATGTTGACAAATGCACGACATCCTCCTGTATGAAGAATTGTTATCAGCGATGCTTCGAAAAAACAAAGGAAACGCATCACGTGATCACGGAGTATTCTAGTAATTGCGCGCCAGATGAGAATTGCCACGAGGAGCGCCAGGGTATAATTAACATAACAGCAAATATAGACATAAAGAATATTATGGAAACTCCAACTGCAACTATACCGCCTCAACGTCCGCTGACAGAATACGTTCCTCCTAGTTCGACAAGAGAGTCGTTTTCTTCGAACGATAGAATAAGAAGTAAGTTTATATAATTCAAATAATATTGCACTATTTTCAATAATAATTTCAAATCAATAGATACTACGTGCGTATCGACTGGATGCTACATAATGGGTATCCTAATGGTACCCCAGGTGCAATATGCACCTCCTGTCAATAATTACGCAGGCAATATTGGATGTAACCAATGGTCCTGTCCAAACGCATATCAGGTACATGCATTACTAATATGACTTCCCACGTTTCCAGGAATAAACACAAAGTACCTCAATGCTGGATATTTCTGTTCGAAAAGATTCCCCCTGACTGCTCGGCTTGCGGCAACCCGTTTATGCGTTACAGATGTGACTTCCGGTGTTATCCGTATTCCTAAGGAATCGAATCCTCCTGCGACAGCAACGTATCCGGTTTCCAAAGACATCCGGAAGAAACACTGCAAGAGTCCATATTGCGTTGGTGGATTTCAGTAAGAAATTTTTTTGATTCAATAAATGATTAAATATCCTTGTTATTTTTTTTTAAATCCTTACCCTGTCGGTAATGTAGTGTAAGTCTGCTAGTCACAGTAATTTTCGTACTATAATTTATGGTATAAAGCCAAGGACATAGTTTAGGTGTATTTAAGGTTAACGAGTTCAATCTGTGTAAACGATTGTGTATTATACTCGGCTTTTACGACAGTGAATCTACGAAGTACCGTATTTTCAAATCACTTCGTAATTACTTCTTGTCTAAGTGAAGAATATAATTGCTATACCGTATGCAAAGCTTAACTTAGTACAATACCTCTGTATACTGTCTACGTTTGAAGATTTGAATGTTAGATTAGCAAGTATACGCGTATTAAAGGAACTTGAAGTGCCTACGGTAAGCTAATGAAACTGCCCTCTTAATTGGAACAGAATAATTATATGCGTCATGGTAGTGTTGACCATCGAGGAATACATTTGTCTGTTTAAACCCAAATACCCAGCAATATCCACGTTTGGTGATACCAACTGTACAGCATTCATTAATTTAAGGACTTCCTTGGATATTGCACCAGACCGATGTGTCTCCAAAGCAGCAATTTTTTCGCCAAACTGACGATGAAATTTATATACAATTAGAGCGAAGAAGATTTTCAATTTAATATAATTCGTTTATAAATATTTACTATTTTCAAGATTTCTTACCAAAACTCCCGCAGCACGATTAATCAGTTCTCCTGCGTCGCAGATGAACTTGCACACCAGAACGCAGTACATCAGAGGATACAAATGTGCAAAAATTTCATAAGTCAGTCCGACTGTTACTAGAGATACTGGAAATAAATTATTAAAACAGTTAATATCTCATTCAATAGCTAATCACTTGTATTACATAGAACGTGCAAGTGCAAGATCCACAGAGTATAGAATGTCATGTGGTAGAGTACGTATATGTGGATACGTGAGTTGTTTGCAATCAACTGCCAAACTCGTTGTTTTATAAAATATGAAGATGTACCGAGCTAACAGTAAATGTTTATGTCGGTTGTGGCAACCTGTTGATTAGTTGCAGCAATATAATTCAAGAAACGTTCTAACGATCCGTGAGCTGAGAGTCTGTAACCGTGACGCACGATGGAAAATTTAAGTGCCAAGAGTCGTACGTGCTAAATTCTAATACGTTGTATTGGCCGTGCAAAGAGATGCTTGAGTATAGCACACAGTATGAACTATGAGTAAAGGAGATTTGGAAGTTTAAAGAACAATACTGATTGTAACGTTAAATCAAGTGAAAACCAAAAAAAATAAAAATTAAATCTGTCCGTACAAAAAATATCATACTAATTGTAAAACATACCCGCGAGAGCATATGCAGCCAATAACAGGTTGCTGTATATACACAGCATTTGTAAGATTGTAATTGGAATCATTGATTTCGTATAAATCGGTACGAGGCTACATACGTTTATATATAGGATTCTGTATTTTCGAATAGTTTCAACGCCTTTGTTCCTTCGCAAATCCTGTAAGGTTTTGAAAAGGGATTTTGATAAGATTAAAAATTGGGACAATTATTGAAACCGTAACTGCGAACAAAATTTCATTTTATGTTGCCCCTGTTGTATGCAATACTCTCAACACTCAAGACGGACGTGTTGCATACTATAGGGTTACGTAGTATGCCGACTGAGAAAAGTCAGCTGATAAGTGAACAAACTGGTTTCGAAGTAGAAAGTTTTTAAGTATAAATATATAATTAGGTTACACGATATAAAAATGATACGAGACTTAAGTACAGAAAAGTCATAATTTTTTCGTTATTTACCATAATTAAGTGGTCACGTAACTGATGAAACGTGCTTGCGATCATAGCTGCTTGAACGTACCACATAGCCGTTATTGAATTGTACGCTAGAAGACACAGTGAAAGAGCCATAGAATCCACGAAGGTGAACTCCTCCAGTAAAAAAGGTTCTACGAGTAGAAACAATAATTCCAGAACGCATAGAACAGGCATTCCTATACCAAGAAGTTTCAAATTTGAAAATTCCAACTTTTTCCCAGTGAGATTATGAAAGTTTCTTCCAACGTCTTTCCACTGGTTTAGATAGACGACAAAGTCTGTAGTAAATATAACGCTCAGAGGTGGCAGCACAAAATGTGGCCACATAAGGCCAAGAATAAATATATTAGCCAATCCGTGCTAAAACATACGAAACAATAGTTTAAAAAAAAATTGTATACAGGCTTGAAATTCACTATGAAAATCCATATATATATAAAACCTGCCCTGGAGAACTTATTCATCTGGAAGTACACCTATCCTCGAGTATACCCTTAAGAGTACGTAGGGTAGAAGTACATACCTCTTCGTACTTTGAAAATGTACGTTCAATACCGTTCCTATTCAAATATATAGGTACGTACCTGAAGAAATACAAGACTTCCGTCAGAGGCGGGTTCTTTCTTATAGTTAGAAAAACAGTCGGCAGTACCTCAAATCCTTGGCTCATTTTCTCCACCCTGGGTTTTCCAGCCTCCAGGATGACAACGTTTAGACCCACGTAGGCAAAAGCAGCATACGCGGTATCAATGGAAATCCATGAGAAATGATAAGAGCCATCTTTATTAACGGAAACGGGAAGAACTCCGGATATCCATAATAAAGTAAGGGTGGGTCTTGTCAGTGCGCTGTACGATGATTTCATGATGAAAGAAGGCCAAAGGGTAGATGGGTTACTGATGGTAGAACAATGACTGATATAATTCATGGGAACGTATGTTTTTAATAATAATCAAATGGACGCTATCGGGTATCATTAGCCAGCATAAAGAATGACAGTTATAAATTATAGATAATGAGAATAAATAGATGCCGATTATCTTGTCAGGATAAATTTTTTTTAATGTTCGCATAACGTTAACTATGGTCCTGATGCTATTGCGTTTATTTTAAATTATTCAAATTGTCATTTATTCGTTTAGTCCTTTTTTTTTGGTAAATAATCAAAGAAATTTTTTTTTTTTATTTTATGTATCCCGAAAATTTTACCACCTGCGAAGAACATTTTCTTGTCAGGTGTTGAAGCAGGTGCTTGATATAACAGGTGCATTTTGTTCAGGTGCATTAGTGCAAAATATACCATTGCACATGAACATAGTAAAACTATTAAGTTTACCCTGGCTTTATGGTAAATTAAGAATTCCTAACGGTTTCACAATATAATGGCTAACTGGGTATCGATTTAACGTGCATAAAGTTACGTAAGGGAAAAATGTTTTATATACGTAGGATGATAAAATATTTTTATAAAAATTATATATGCATAAGTGATAATGTATTAAGGGATACACAAGTAGCTAACACTGTATGATAGAGCAGGTGCGACTGCAGGTGCAATATATCACAATAGTATTGTAGTTTGGTGGTGGTTGCGAGGAAATTCGAAAGCAAGAGTCGACCCGTTTGAAAAAGGCTGCTACGCAAACCTATAACGGTTTCGTAATATGTCGGATAAGGTTGGATAATAGCGAAAGTGGCATCCAGCATCCCGCCGTGGGAATATCAACTTGTTTCTCGTACTTGCGCTTTTAAAACGCAGACGAATCATTTTCCAGTCATGGCAAATAATTGGAATCGTTTATTCCTTTCTTTCTCCTATTTCCACCAAGCACTGCTAACATGGCAAGATTCACCCTCGACATTCCCGGATATACGTTTCGAATGAGAAAAATGTGGAAAAATATTTTCCAACTAATTTATTTAGCAGCCTCGAGTCCAGAAAATCCTAACATACCTCGTACCAACTTATAAGTACTGGTAAGAATTCGTTCGTTGAAAACTTGCCTTTAGTCGAAAAGCATTTATTCCACTGCAAGAAACCCACGACCGGATAGCGTAGGACGGCAATCTTGGAGCAATAAAATTTATACCAGCCTATACTCGACGGCACGATAATTGTAGTGTCATGTATTCGTCTAATAGGGAAAGATATCTTAGAAAATTTATACAGGATTTGACATTAAAGTATTTTATTTCAGTTAACCTCAAAAGCCCATATCTATATTCAAATTGGGACGAATCACGCAAGGCAACCGTGAATTATTTATAAATTTAAAAATACCATGAAAAACCAATGAAAAAAAAAAAAATCATAGGGTATAGTATGATAATAATAATAATACATGCATATTCGTGTCTCCACTCGAGCCAAGGACGGAAGTCTCGGATCACTCATCTCGTATCCACCTATTTCCGCTTTCCCGTTACGACTTCGATAACAGTAATAATAATCCTGATAAAACAGCGTAGGATGTACCTGGTGGGCGTTCAGAAATTTCCGGCAGTCGCGCTGGCGCCTTGTACGCAACTCTAAATATCCCCATGAAAATTCATTAAAGATTAAATGGTCATTGTATAGATATACAGTGTTCCAGTATGTAACGCATGCGCATAACGATCACTGGATTTCACAATGGGATTACATAGTGGACTTATAAATGTATACATACAGTACCTTGTCTTTCTCGTACTTTTCGTCCGTTAAGTTTACAGCCGTGGACCTCCCACGGTTCACCCTTTCTTCCCGGTCGACGTTTTATGCACGCTAGGAAGTAGTAGCAACCGTCTTCGTTCGCATCCACGCCCTCGGCTAGTCTCACTTCCGCTAAGTAACTGTACCCAAGCCATAAGCCCAAGACAGTGGACATTAAATTTTCACGGTCGAGTGATGGAATATGAGTGCTTAGGTGAGAGCCATGGGGTGCATCAGGACCCCAAGAAGACAGCATGTGGCACGCGTTCGGTTCGAGGATTCATGGAGGGCCCAATTACGTTGGCACATGTCTTCCGTCCCTTTTCAGTATCGCTCGCCAATTTGGTGGGGCGTTGGGAATAAGAAGTTATAAAGAGGAAAAAAAAAGGTAGTGGTAGGAAGCGAAGAATAAATGAGGAAAAAAAAGCAATATAAAGAGTTATGCCGCATGAGATGGCAGAGGAAGCCCTCCAGCGGAAAGTAAAAAGGGAACGGTACTTGCATGGTTCCCGGTGTTATAGTGTATGCTATATGGGTATACGTATAGTACAGTGCCTAAAGCAAAGACCAGGATGCTAGCGAGGATTCGCTGATCCGTGAAATCATTGGCCAAATTACTTGGCATTGTGATGCTGGTAACGCGAGATCTCAAGGGTATAGAGGAAATACGTTGCCTCCTGTAGGACTGGGAATAATCGGCTATTGCATTCCAAACTTTTAGATCCTCCCGAGTCGAAGAAGCTTGCAGGACTTAACGAGCGAAACGATTCGTCCTGGACGAAGGTCGGTTTTACTAGTCGAATGAGATTCATTCTAGTACCTCCTGTTCAATGGATGTAAACGAGGATAATTTTATCAGATGTTATGCAACGTGGTTGACTCTATTGTCACTGACGAGGTATTATGACTACTGGCAGACTCTATTTTTATATTTGAATCCTGTACCTTTCCGTGTGGATGCAGCTTGTCTTCAAAGGTCAAGGATGCCGAGGAGGGTGCTTTGGTCAGTGAATTATCCTTTGACCTTATGCTTTCAGGATAGAAATCGAATATCCTTTTTCTCCGGTACACCTATCAATGGACATTTCTCTTCCTTAAGAATTCCCAAAGTTTAGCACCATTGCGATTCTACGTCGTTGTAAATTTTAGGGTGTCTTTTCTATGCTTTATGGTATCTGCAATCAAGGTGCAACCGTCTCTGAAACAGTGGCGTGGGCTATGTCAGAAAAAGATGTGCACAAGTATCCCAGTTGTTAGTTACACTGAATGCACGATGAATAGATACGTCCAGGCTTGATGTATGCGAAGGGAACATCGCTTAGGGTTCTTACCTGTCCACTGTATATATAAATATATAAATATATAAATATTCATAAGAGACTAAACCTGGACACAAATCCCTTCCCCATTGTTAAAAGCTCGTATAAACGTCATATCGTCTCTGTCTCAGACTTTCTATTTGTACAATATTTTAGACTCGTTAATAGTATCGCTAATCATCAATATTTCACAGTAAATAATCGTCTAGTGTCTTATATACTGTACTAGTACAAAATACAAGTTCCGAATTACCTATATTCTCCTGTATAAATAACTAAACTTACTACGATCGTACTCCAACGAGATTTACAGTTATTGCAAGTGCGTATCTCCCAGGTGCATTGTCATGCAATCGCGCAGTAAATGCAAGGAATGCACACAACATTAATCCAGAGAGAGAGAAAACGATTTGCCCCTACGTTAAATCGCGTATTGAGGTGAAACCGGCGAGTGCGTGCAGCGCGGATATATTTTTTTAACAAGTTTCCCCAGTCTAGAAGTGGAAATTACTAGATGCTAGTAACGTCGTTACTTGTCAGGAGTGACTTCCGCGAGAATCAGAACCGTTCGAAAGACAGGCGGCAGAGTTGGCAAGTGGTAGACAGAAGGCAGAAGGATGGAGAGAGTGACGTAAGAGTGAGAAAGAGGGAGACAGAGACTGACAGTCTGACAGATCGATGGGCATTTCGATGAATCGATAAAAATCAAGCATCTGTTTTAACCCGTATTGTCAGCATATATAGAATTACAAACACATTAGACACTACCAACGTTCCTATTGAGAAGGCCAAATGCGAAATTGCGAATAGTCGTCAGGCCTTTTTTAATCCAATCAGTAGGAAGGCACGGCTCTCCTATTTCGGTGCTGACAATTGCGCGATTGCCATTGCGAAACGGAGACTTGCTAAATTGGATTGAACAATTTATTATCCTGCCTTAGGAAATTCATAGGATAGTCTCCTTCCAATGGATTCTGATTCTCAGTAGGTTTACGTCTTAAAGATTGCATATGGTACTATTATGTTTTCAAAAGAATATACCGTTTTACAAAGTATAAGCGAACTTTAGATTCGGTACGGATCGATAACTCATTTACAGTTTTCGTCGTTACCGACAATCAAACTACACAGCCGGCTGTCCGTTGACGACCTCAGAGAACGTAATTAATATCAATTTCCTTCCAGCTGAAATTTTACCACCTAGCTCGGACTACCCTATGCGTAGTGTGTAACGCGTATTACTACGGGGGTCGTAGGTGTTCAACGAGGGTGACGGATGTACGTTTATACCAGTCATGACGCGAATGCTCACCTGCCCGTTATTAGGCCGTTGATGAATTTGTGCAGTCGTCATTCCTCCATGTTCTGCTAATTGGTGTTTATCAACTTTACTCGAAATAATTATTAGTTTACGCCGGTAGCGTGTCTGTAATTAGTCATTTACAACGAGCAGGAGATGCGTTTGTTTTTCCGTGGATGAAATATTTATTTATCAATGTAAAATAGCAGGTGGAATGTAGATAGATAGTACGTTTACATATATATGCTTAACTAGTCCTCTATCGGACAGTGTAATTTATTTATCTATAATTAAATGCCGATAAAGAAACTCTTGATATTCATGGGATATTCTTGGTAAATTTGAGTTTCTGTCACGTCGTGGTGAATTAGTGCTATCAGGACTAACAAGTAGATGGTTAATTGGTGCGTGGGTTTTGAAAAATGAAATGTTCCCTTCCTAAGGCCATTTCTCGTTTGTATCGCATAAGTGGCTCGTGCCTAGCGTGTAATTCTAATTGATCGTATATGGCGTTGCGTTGATTGAAAATTTATTTTTTTTGCAATTTTTTTTTTATTTGTTTATGGAACTTAGAATGGTAAAGGTGTCGAAATATGCCATGGAGGATAATCCCGGATGAGTCAGGATGACGTTTATAAATATTCTTTAAAATTTAAGTTCAGCAGGTACGAAGAATTTTCCGTGATGGGTACCGCACTTTGGCTACTTTCTATGCAGATTTTCTCTCCCCTCATGAGATTATTTATGGACGTTCTTTCCCACAGGATTGAGTGTAGAGCGAGACTCGTTGGTCTCTGGTCAACCTTGAAACTTTTAGAAATCCTTTGCGGAACGTTAATTATTCTCTCGTGTTCGATCTCGATTAGCTTGAATCGGAAATTATGACGGAGCTGAATCTCGCGTCTGAGTGTTTGCCGTTGTGGGTTGAATATCATCGTTTTGCATAAATTAAAATAAATTTAAAAGTCGACGACATTGGCAAAACTGCTCGATACTCACCGGACGTAGAAACCAGTATTTTAAAAGAAAACGACATGAGTGAACGTAGGTATAAGCAGTCGAATGAAAGCAGTAGATTTATCTTCGAATTACATTTTTTTTCTCTTTCGTTCAATTTCTCAAAAATCGACACTCGTCAGGCATAAAAAATAAAAGTGACTCAACATCACCATCGAGAGGAAGTAAACTGAAGAAAAAGTGCATTTTTACAAATTACAATGCACAAATATTACAATAACAATGCAAAGTTCATCCGCAAAGTATTTAAGTATCCTGAAGTACGTTGCACGCGCTTTAAACTTACCTTGTGTTTTGTGCAAAATAATTTTTTTTATTTCCGTCAATCGCGTGGGAAGAAACCAATGGAAAAGGACACGCGTGTCCTGGTACCACGTATATCAATGGTTTTATTTATTTCGGAGACGGGGTCCACAGGGCTGTATAAGGCATGCCGGCACTCTACCTCGAGAATGCCAAAATCATTTGAATTCTTTAATTCTTCACGCTTGTCCACATTTGAGAAGCGTGGGCTCCCGAAGTATTTCTTAAGCGCCATATCTGTCCTCACTGCTGCCCACGTATTCTGCACTGAACATTTATAGATTAATACTTAAAGATAATGCATATACAGGTATACGTTATGTTCAAGGAATTGGAAAGTATCTAGATTCTCACCTGGGCTCAGATGCTGTTGCTGCATCATCTTAGACTCCCTGCAGCTACAATTCCTTTGTCTATACAGGTATTTTGCACGTCAAAGATAAATCTTGAATTAAATGCACCCTAATTTCTCTTGCACTCCATGAGTTTATGGGATATGATGAAATTTGAGTGTGTATGTTTTTATACACACAATATATATATATATATATATATATTATATTTTACATTTAAAAAATTATTCTATACCTTCTATGGTGTCCATGAGATAGATAGTAGACTACAAGACACTGGTAGGATCCTGGACTATGGTAGAAACTACTCTGGGATGCTTTTTGCTGAGCTCAAGGTCTTCGTGAGATGTGAATGAATCTAGAACCTGTTCCTCCTGCCTCTTTTTACGCTCTTCCATGTTCTTTTACAAGTCAAGCCCTTGCGATGCCACCAGGTATATACGCGCCCTCGGAATCTGGATGAATCAAATCAACTCCATGTAACAAGTGCGTTGCATTTATATATACTGTTTATGTACATTATATGTATATGTATATATACATACGTCAAGACCGTGAGAGACTCGGGACCTTATCTTAGCTCAGGGAAAACAACTTACGAAATACGAATAAATTCGACGTAACAGAACATCTTCCTTGAACATAATACATAAGAAAATAGACACATGGCAATTGATAATATAAATATTACTTAATGACTTATGACAAAAATTTTGTATTTCACATAGTCAAATTAATTCGATTAAGGAAATCGGGGCAACTGAGAATTTCTCAAAAAATATTTTAGATGATGAAACACGTTGTCCTCGAAGAGGTACAACTATTTTCTATGCATAGTAGTTTTTTTTTTTCACTTCGCGAATGAACAGTGTAATGCCGTTCCCAAAAATATTTGCTACATAACATATCATCGTTGAGCCAAGACGAAGAGCAGAGACATATACACTTTTTAACTTTCATATTCTGTACTGTTTAAATATTATTGTAAAAAGTTTTTTAAAAATTCCAACTGACTTCACTGAAACACTGTGGTTGTTATTTATAATGTGAAATAATCGTCTCATAAAAATTTCATGAATTATTACCGTTCGGAAGTCGAAATACATGACGTCGGATTAACACAACGAGTATATCTGTATTTTATAATTTACGTTATTTTTACCGCATATATATAAAAATTGGGACGGACGAGCTTTTAGAAACTTTGCACGCACGAAGTTTATGTACTTTTCAAGAACATATAACAATTTTAAATCGGTTAGTTCGATTTGTTTTGATAGTCGTATATCTCGTTAATGTTTCGTTGATGGATATGCGTGATGATCAGTTTAAAAAATTTCACTTCTACTGAAATTTCGATTTTCAGAAATCTCCTAAGAGTCCTTGACTCTCTAGCTATTCACGTGCCATCCGTCTCTGGTAGGTTATAATTTATCGAATTGCTAGCTATTAACATCAGTAGTACCGTACAAAGTAAGTACCTACGTTCAAGTACTATCAACCTCACTGTGCGACCTATGAAACTTACCGAAGAGTTCCATGCCAGAAATACTGCATTAGTTGCCAGGATAGTCGACCCTAGAAGACCCAATGAAACTCCATGGTATAATCCCCACCAGAGGCCCACGTGCATCGCTATTGTAGCAGCGCTACACCACGTCAGTATCGAGAGAGAAACGCTGGTGGTTAGTTGTGCGATCGTTGGAGAGCAAAATATCCGCGAGCTGCGAGTATCACTGTAGTTGATCAAAGATATTTTATAGAAGTTTACGAGAGCGTGCATTAATAATATCCAATTGGATGGTACGGAAATAATAATATTGTTTTTCGTGAGACACTTTATCTGCGGGATATAAGCATACAAACGTGACTAAGCGAACTCCTGTGACGCGGAGTATGTTCTTTGTCAATATTAGGAATTAAAGTTCTACTCAAAGGTGAGTATTTCGTGGTGATTATTTATTTTTAATTTTGATACGGCATTATTACCAACGTTAATAAATAGTAACTTGTATCTCGTGGAAAATGAACGGAAGATCGAGGTCGTATTATTTGCTGATTTGTGGACGACTATTGGAATTGTTTAGTTTTTGTTGTGGCTGTGGATATTGAAGATACCGTTGTCCGTTTGGATTATTGAGAGAATATTTTTATACTATTTCCTAACTGTGAGGTTTTGATAACTGTTTTGCAAGAAATATGTTTCTTGTTATGACTGATACGTTGCATCTTGCTTCCTTCTTTCAATTATCCCGCTTGGATCACAGTGTTCTGGCTACCTTTGTGTCAACACGCGGAACAGTGAATTTTTAAAGTTATTTTCGTACAGACAAGCGGCTTCTAGAACCGTGTATAGTTGTGATAGGTTATTATGGTGATGTTCGTTTTATATTTTTTAAGAATTGTAATACATTGTCGAGGACGAAATGATTGAGGAATGTTTTTACAAAAGATCACAAGATCAGACAAAGTTCAATGAGCCATATAATTTAGTTTTCGGACAACTTCCTACATATTTTCAAAACTGTCCATCTTTCTAGTTACTTCGTTAAATATTTGCCAAAGTGTACTTAGTCGGCCCTGGCATTTATGGTTTTATTGGTCCCCAATACAATTACCAGAAACGATCGTACGCTTCCTTACCTGAAACCGTAATTTGCCTATGTTCACATTTTTGAATATTACTACCAATTTACTAATAATAACGGGAAATAGCTTACCGGGATACCCAAACGAGAAAAGAAGTTTTCAAAGAGTCTCGAAGAATGTCTCGAGTACGAGAGAAAATTTGTAACGTCATTCTAGACACACGGTACATGTTTTTCCAAGGCCATTGATTTGGACATAAGTCTAAAAAAAGGAAACAAATTTACCAATTGAACGTATGTACACGCTACAATCCATATCGCCATGGCGACCAAGGTACACATTGTCCAATCATAAATCTTTCTTGAGCAACCTGTATGCTGCTGTACGTGGTTGTTCGTTTGTTGATCGGTGACGTCATGTACCACGAAACGTGTACGTATTCGGTGGTCGCAAAAAAGAGAGATTGAACAAAAAGGAAAAAAGACTAAAAGAAACAAAACCAGCAGAAGTGGTACGTATTATATTATATGGTGAGCCTCGCAATCGGGCAACGAACTCAAGAGCCAGTCTCTCTCTCCTTTCTTTCTTTCTTTCTTTCTTTCTTTCTTTCTTCTCCGTCCCTCCCTACCGTTCTTTTCGTTACTCCAGATGGACCCTTGCACCTTTTTTTCACACCTCTCTCTCTCTCTGCCTAGTCTCACCCGTTGATTTCTCTATCTCTTTTTCACTTTTCTTCAATATCCTTCTTGCGCCTCTTGAACTTCGTCCACGGCTTATCTATCGAACTATCTACGCTTCGTGCCTACCGACCCATCCCCACCATTTTGAAATCATCTCGATCCGTGCTGCAGACACGAGCCGCGAATAAAATCTGCCGACTACGAAGGGCGAATAATAAGTGATTGTTTGCAAAAGCTGCTCAAAGATGTTTAGATATTCAAGAAACACGTCCATACCTCATTACACTATTATTTGTCCTTTTGTTTCTACCAACGACCGTCTTCCAAAATTGTATGTGCGATTCCAGTTGATTTCCGAGTCGTGGCTTGTCGAGCGTCTAATATAATTCCGGCAGAATACCGTTTTGGGGATTTTCCATGCGTATCGAATCTCGCAGAATAATAATAGCAGATTTACGGGACCTCGTTTAGCTACCAGTCGCAGGAAGAATTGAAGTAATACAAATTTAATTACTGCAGTCCAAACAGTCAATAAAATAGAAATATGCCTCAACCACACTTAAATATATTTTTTTCAATAAATTCATGCAAAATTACATTTTCCAATTTTGTACATTTATGGATCAATTTAAATTATAACTAATACCAACTAATTCTATTCTGCACGGGGTATTGTTCACGCACGCCATAACTCCAGACTGTCTCATACCAAACAATGAGCTATGCTCACCCAAAGGATCACCCCTAATTACGAAAAGCCCGATTTTCGAAAAGGCTACCGTAGTACCACCTGACTATACGAAACCTTTGTGTATACCTGTTGTCCCTGGGAACCTGCAGGCAAAGCCTCATGCTCAGGGCTTCCAACCTACCAGC
This sequence comes from Syrista parreyssii, assembly GCA_030142615.1. Taxonomy (NCBI): domain Eukaryota; kingdom Metazoa; phylum Arthropoda; class Insecta; order Hymenoptera; family Cephidae; genus Syrista; species Syrista parreyssii. The sequence goes on from JARQTG010000159.1 coordinate 2,142,763, forward strand.
AGATGGCGTCGTGTCATTTATCGCAGGTTCCTTTCCGTTCATTCAATTCTCCCACGCTCTATTGTCAAACCTACCCAAAAATTGAAAGCCGATTGCGAATTTCCAGCAGTGCAAAAGAGATGAAAGACAGTAAAAGTATTTGTATCTCAAAATAAAATCACATAGAACGTCCAATGCACCAATGTCTCCTGTTTACCTCTGTACTGAATATCCTACGAGTCCGCTATTCTACTAATGTTTTTCTGGCGCTCTCAGTGAGGCGAACGATCGCATTAGACTTGGTTCGTTTAAGTCGGAAAGTAGGTCCCACCCGATGAGACTTTCCAGCGTCTTGATAACAGTGCCGCGTTAGTAATTAACAGGCGTAACAATAAATTGTATAACTTATTCGCAGTCCGATGCTCATCCGGACCGACGTATACGTCTTTCGGAGCATATCTTCCGTTTTTTCTAGAAAAGTGAATTCAAAATAATTCTATTTGATTTTTATGCTTCGTGATCCTTTGCCGTATCTCCTTTCTTCTTCCCGCAAACATCACACTCCATGATGTGTTGGATATCTCGCTGCGCCATAGCATCGGGTTGTCGCTTGCTGCTGGATATACCAGTTTGCCGTGTTTAATGATTCGTCGACGGTCACCGGTATGAAATTGGTGCCATGGTATTTCGGTCGTTGGGTGTTGTGGTTCGATATGTTTTTTTAATTTTTTTTTCCCCTCTTATTCCGACTTATCGACGCACCGTAGAAAGTAAAACTATGGACAACCGCCGGCCCATCTGACACACATTTCTTCAAGTAGGTTTCCTTGGTCGGACCAGACCATCTCTGGTCTTCAGCTTTTTTTCAGTATATTTTACTCACCGCTTGCTTACTGCTTGAAGATACTTGAACACCTAATATTTTCCGAGTGCGTTGGGTCTGTAGATGGACTTTTAAAGATCAAAGGGCATTCGTTGTTACTGCTGTAGTCTCGTACCGACTTCAACGTTGTAACTGACAATTGGGTCGATCTGCTGTTTCATTCGAAGCTGAGGTCGACTTTCGTAAGAGGATATCAGGACAGGCTGTTACCAGGTTGATCTTAAACTGGATCTTTTGCATGATTCTTAGAATACTTTCTATGGCGATTAAAGACCAAAGAGACGCTTTCGATTTTCTTGTCAAAAAAAAAAAGAGATAGTTTCTCATATACTTTTAATATACTTGAGTCTATAAGATATTTTAATCGAACGATTTTAAGTCACGTTTCCATTGATTTGAGAATGTGACGCTAGAAATTTATCGTTTGTTTTCATTTTTGTTACATTACATTTCGAGAGGATCCCCATGGCTGTTAACACCTTATGGTGCTTTGTGTCGAGGCGTAACGCGATCGTATAAGAGCGAATAGACTTTCTGTAATGCAGTTAACGTTATTTTAAAAGTCGAGAGTAACTGTAATGCATCTTGCATCACCTATGATCTTGCACCGTTACCTGGAATAGGTGAGCTATTGCGGTTCTGTTCGGCATCTATGGACAACGTAACCCACAATCATTTGAAACATTGAAACAGGGATCAGAAATAGCATCCACCGGAAATTTCGACTTCCTGCGTATGAGACGCATCCCGCAGCAGCATCTATTCTCGGAGGAAATGAGCGCAGACACGCAGAGTGAGAAAAAGAGAGAGAACGAGGGACGAAGAGAGAGAGAACAAAAAAAGTCAATGAAGAACATGAATGAAACGGCCAAGCGTGACACATTTCTCGACAGAATTCATTCCTTTTCTACTAACAGTACCTTTTCCAAGAAAGAGTCTAGGAGATGAAAATTGACGAGAAAATTCTTAAGAAAAATGCTACGTCGCGTTACGAAAGAATTAATTAAAGCGTTGTTATACCTCGCATGCCTAGAGTCAGTCTCCATATAGAAAACTTGACCGGATGCATAATTTTCACGGTGAACCCGTGCATTTTCTTGTGCTGCTGAAGAAAAAAAAAATGCAGTCTGCACTCTTAGCTAGATGTGTAAGTGATATGCACTTATACGGGCAGGTCGGAACACACGTGGGCACGCAACGAGATTTTTTTATTCCTGTCTCCACACCCTGTTCTCTCCGGAGACCAGACTGTTGCTGCTAGCCACGTACCGGGTGGCTCGTGTCGACACCAATTATCGGATTGTATCCTGGCGGCATGAGAAAGGTCGTACTCGAACGGTACACGAAGGCCGTATGGCGTGTAATTTTTACTTGAGTATCAACTTGAGAATTCTAGTATGCGATATATAGGACTTAGGTGGACGCAGAAATCGTATTGGTTGGTGTCGACTCACTCGTGGAGCAACTGGGTCTTTTATTGACACTGGAACTATTCTACGGAGTATGTATATGTCAGAGGCTGAGAGTGCAGTACCCTGTACCAAGTAGGATGCAGAGGTGTAAGTAGGAGTGCTCCTCCGAGAGCCGAAGAACGTGGACCGTGCGCCATTGTAGGAAGCCTTGCTAAACCGGTGGAATGCTTAGAAAGTGATCTCGAGGAAGGACCAGCCCAGTTTCTTCGTATATAAAGTATTATATGGTTTGCGTACTCTAGGCTGGCTGGTCCTTTTAGGATCGTTGCTAGCCTCTCGAGCGAGGATATCAATGATCTTGTGAACGCTCAACCGATCAGGATCCTAAGGGTACATGGGTTGTCGCATTGATTCCTTGATGGCTGAGCTCACAATTATGGATTTGCAAATATTCTTTATTCTATAGATTTAGATTGAAATTGTTTTTTATCATTGATTTTTTTTCATTCGCTTGTTTCAGAAGACAGAATGCGCCTGTTTAAACGACGTTGCTCGGATCCTAGTCCGCAGCTCGTTTCCGCCACGCCAATTCCTCAGGATGGTGCACTTGCTATGATCTCTAACGAGAATGAAGAGACTGAGAAATCATCGCAGGATGATAACGATTTGACCACGAGGACGTCGCAAGCCGAGATCAGCGAAGTGGAACGACAACCGCCTGTTCAGTCTTCGTCATTTTCTGCTCGCAAAGGTATCACTTTTGAAATTCTTCATTGCCTCTTTCGTTTTCGTTGTGTTTTGCTCTAGATTACTTTATTAATCGCTTGGATATGTTTCTTTGCATCTTTAGGAATTTCTACATGGGGTCGGAAAGTTGGTCGAAGATGGGATCAGCTCAAGAGATCAGATAGTTCTGAGTTACTTTCCGTATCAGGACGTAGACGGCGTTGGAGTCCAAATCGAAAAAGTTGTAGTGATGCTGTGGATGTTAAGGAAAAGGTAAAAAGAGTAAAGAAAGTTATAAGCATATAAATTGTTTAAATAATTATGGACGTCATTGTTTAATTATATATATCTCTGATCATGAGGACCATGTTACTCAGTATTACTTTCCTTTCAGAGTCTGAACATCTCCCTGTCACCGGAATATTCCAAGCCAAAGAGAATCTCTAGAGTGGAATCTCTACGCAATTTATTCAGGACAAGCGAAAGGAACAACAACTTCATTGGCTCCGAAGCAAGTTCTAGGAACGTAACTATCGAAGAAGAGGATACGATAAGCTCCAATCATTTCGCTATGGACAGAGCCTTAAGCGATAGTGTCATCAAGGATGCATCTTTTCGCATCTCATCAGACACTGGTGCGGGTCGAGAGACGCTTCACGAGAAGAAGAAACAACTCAGTCGCAGCATTCAGGATCTTCAGGAGCAACAACGTGTTCTGGATTTCATCCTGAAGAACCAGGGGCTACTGAGAACTCAAGAAGGGACTGATTTTGCTCGGCAGACATTGGACACTATCAGAAGGAGTATCAGTCCGAAGAGACGACCTGTTTCATTATCCGTCGATCTGAACAAGAGCGACGCCTCTACCCAGACTCAGGATCAACCGTCCACTGTAAAAAGAAATTTATTTAGTACTACCGCCAGAAGTTGTAGCGACAGTGACAGGTTAGTTAGTCTTCACGTGATTTTCATGATGTAAAATTACCTTTATTTTTACGCGAGTTTTATACGATCATTAGTCTTGGATGTTTCTTTTGGAAATTAGTATTACAGAATTTTCTTTCAGGAATGACGTTAGAAGATTTTATGCTGTGACTGGACTCGAAGACCTGATGACGAACTTAAGATTGGGATGTGACGAAAGTGGCTATGATTCCGATAGTACAAGGACTGGCGCGGATTCACCTGATAGTGGAAAATCAGTACCACCTATGTTACAACGACGAAGCTTCTCGATTACTTCTGACGATTATCAAGGTGTTGATTTGTCAATAGCAATTAGCACTCCTAAGAAAAAGGACGCTACCACAGGAATGGACGATACGGCCGAATCCAATTTAGAAGAGACTGTGGTGAACATGAACAATTCTTTAACTGAGACTGTTCGTACTGACACCACCATACTGTCATATGATGATGACACAGATAGCTGCGACGAGGACACTTTCGAGGCATTTAATGACACGCAACTAACGGCATATTTCACACAGCCTCCCGTGCAATCGAATGCCGCTAACAGCATGACACTTTCTAGTAACGATGCCTCGAAAGGAACTTCAATCAGGATGGGAATAAGCAGTTCCACGTCGCATATTGTTACTGGAACAAACCCTACGCACTGTACACCTATGAAGAGCTCACCAATTAGCATAGAAGACACCATGCCCCTTTTACAGCGAGTGAGACTTAAGAATCTCCACAAGGATAATAAGGATCAGGCGAGCAAAAAGGATCGGCGGGTCTCGAATAGCAGCGTCCTAAATCTCCTGGACAATGCAGCTTCACCCTGTAGAGATAGTCCGCCAGCAACTAAGGTTCACCCTGCAGTCATAGTACCAGATCCGATTCAATACTACAGTCCAAAAAGGTCACGTTCAAATATGGAGCCAGATACGATTGAGAATGAATTGCGCAATAAGATAAAGAGACCAGAGTATTCGAACCCTTCAATGCCACCACCAATAGTTTCGAAACCTTTAGTGCGTCGAGAATTGAAGACAACGAAACTTTTTGTTGAGAAACCTGGAAGTTTAGGTATCTCAGTAGAGAGACACGAGGCTGCCAGACCATTCTATGTGATCTCTAAATTGGATCCCAATGGGGAAGGTGCGAAATCTAAACAAATTCGTGTAGGGGATGAAGTCGTTAGGGTGTGCGGTCGTAGGCTTCGAGGTATGTCAATAATAGAAGCAAGAAACGCCCTGAAAAATTGTGCTGGATCAATCGAGCTTCAAATCGCACGAGAGCCCACATTTTCCTTTGGGAGTGAATTTGGTGATACTTGGGGTGACGTACTTGTACGTACCAGGAGTGATTCTGAAGTATGGTCTCTGAAGGAATCATCCGCGGATATGTCCACTGCTACGGATATTCCTGATCAGGAAGCAATGAGCGATTGTTCGGCTTGCGAAATCGTTGGTGCACTCACTAAGGACGGGAAGAGCGTCTCAGTCAACACGATGGATCGTTTGGGTGAATATGAGGAACCGAAAGTAGATGAGAATCAAAAAGTAACGGGGATGAAAAAATTTCAAGTGGTAAAGAAACGCAACAATCCAAATGCATTGCCATATCCTAGAAGAGCCACTAGTTTGTCTATGGATTTGATTACTATCTGTCTGGAAAAGGGCACTACAAAGAAATTGGGTTTCTCAATTGTTGGTGGTTCAGACAGCAATAAGGGCAGAATGGGAATTTTTGTAAAAGACATCATGGCGAGTGGTCAGGCTGCTGAAGAAGGAACTTTGAGGGTTGGTGATGAGATACTCGCCATTAATGGTATTCCTATGGATGGACTGACACATGCTAAAGCCTTACAAACCTTCAAGGCTGCAAAACCTGGAAAAATGATTCTTCACGTTGGCAGACGTGATCCGACTCACAAACGGTTGTTTCATAGGCGATAAATTTCGTTTTATTAAAAAAAAAACAATGTTAACTGTAGGTTAGTTCTTTTGCTTGTGCTTTATTAACATTTATATTGGGGCTTGGCATTGAATTGTTCTTATATATCAATTGGTATAAATAGCAATTTTCATCTAC
>JARQTG010000161.1:0-15132 GCA_030142615.1 Syrista parreyssii
CTACGCTTAAACGATCAAAATTCAAAGTTGGAGACAAAGTACGAATCAGTAAATTTAAACACATTTTCGAGAAAGGCAATACATCCAACTGTACGCCGGAAATTTTTACGATAAGTCAAGTCAAGAATACCCATCCGGTGACGTACAAGCTCGAGGACTATCAGAATCGTCCCATCGAACGTGGCTTCTGAGGAGACGAGGAAACATACTTTTCGTGAAATGGTTAGGTTTCGACGATTCGCACAACAGTTGGATTGAGAAATCTGCTTTGTAGGCTTCACCGAGGATGAACAAGGTATGGAGATGGATAATTTTTCAGAAGGAGGTTTATAACTGCATACACTATATACATAGTATTACACTCTACTACGACTACTGCTACTGCCTTATATCTTCCTGAACCATATAACATTTCCACGCACTTCTTTTATAACTGTGACATTGTTAATATCAATAATGCACAAAACGTCATTAAACGTATTGCTCATTGTAAGAGCATTCATTACCGCCAATCGGGTACTTTCTTCAATACCGTTGTTTACCACCCATTCAATGAGCACATAAACGTCCGAGAAACGTCCGACAGTGTACATCTGATCAGCCATTTTTGAACCGAACCATAGCGTCTGCAACCGTCATTTTAAAGAGTCCCCCCTACCTCCAATTTTTCTACGTGACAAAGGGTGCAAGAAACTTCTTAGAATTATTTATTAAGATAAGGAATTGGAGAGACAATCTAGATGGTTCGGTGCCAGCATTACGGAGAAGGATCGAGTAACATACATATAATAACTTAGAGTCAACGTTCCAATCTCTGAAATGTTTAATTGTACATTGCGCTTATTACAATTTTTACATTTATAACCCCATGGCAGTGTATCAGTTGTACCCGGAACAATAATCCTCTTGTTATCATTCCAGCTCAGTGCTACCTTTTTCTGTTGTACTGTATAAACATTATGCTTTTTAGTTTGAATTAAATTTTCACATTTAACTACATTCTGATAATGTAGGAGACATTGAATATAATCATCAAAAGTAATTGTTTTTAATGTAGATTTTTTTTCTCTTTTCGCGCGCTTCTTATTTTTCCATTCTCCTATTATTTTGAAAGAGTATAATTTTGCTCGCATCCCTACAAATTCAACCCTAATTTTGCTAATGCTTTTTTATTTGCCAGTGATATATCACAAACATTATCCGGAGGATAATCTGAGTTGCCAAATTTATCGAAGTCATATTTAATATACTCATATATACATATATTCGGAACAGTAAAGTAGTATAGTATAGTAAAGACTATCGGTGTCGGTATACATAAATTTAGCTTCATCGCCAAAAGTATTTTTTATATAATTGTAGTGCAAATCGTATATGTACGTTTTAGAAATGTCTAGGATGGAAAATCCTGCATATATCGGTTTATTGAATTTAATTTTTGTTCTGCTGTTTAATTCCAGTATGATCAAATCTTCGTCAAATACGGTGCAGCTATGAAAATTTGATTTTGCAATTAGAACCTTTGCTCCATATGCTCTATCCCACTTAGTAACGAGTCTAACATCCTTTTGTTTTCTAACATTTTCCATTGTTTTGCCAAAAATTGAATTGTTCATAAGTTTATAAAAGTTTTATTCAAAATCATTATTTTATTTTTTTCTCATTTCGGTGTTTAAATCTATATATGTACATTACTCCCGACCGCTCGAGAATGCTATTCTCGCCTATACTATGTGCTGCGTTTTGTGTTACTAAATTTTGTTTTCTATCGCTTCTGCTTTTCTATCTTACTTTGTAATTTGTAGTATTAAGTTTTCTTATAAAGTGGTTAGCTTTTTCGAATAATACACCACTCTTTCTGACTCGCGAATTTCTGACAAACCCCCCTTAAATATTTTGGATGTTATGTTTCCTTGTCTATGTTCAATACAGCTTCGGTGCGTTCACATAATTTTCAGTTCCTTTGCTATCTCTCTCCCACTTTGTTCCTAGGGCTTGCTAAACTTCTGAACGCCACGACGCTCTCCGTGATGAGCTAGCTTCTGAACAGGGTATTGTATTTCCGAAAAACTTGGTGGAACTCCTCTTTCTCCTCTCTATATTCGCGATATTACGTGCATCTTTGGGGTAGCCCTTTAAGTTTAGTTTATAGAGTAGGTTAAGTTTTTGGTGTTTCAGCTTAGTTTTAGGATCCCGATCTAGTTTTAGGAAATTAAGGAGAGTTTTTTGCCTGGTGAGATCTCTCTCCGAGTTTCGCGTTAGGATTAGGTTAGATTTAGGTTTTGAAAGATTTACCGAACTTTTGAAATTTTTACGATTTTAGGTATAAGGAACTAGGCTACCCATGATCTATCGAATCCTCTAACTTTTGAGCGAGTGCGTCGCATCCGCGGTATCTCCGCAAGGAATACCTGGCGCCCATTACCTCTCGCTTCCGTTATTTCTCGATTCAGTATTGTAAACGGTCTAATCAAAGCAAAAGAGAGAAGAAGGTCCCGTTTTGTAACCACTACCGATTTTGATTGTAGAGAGAACTCTAATTTGTTAGTGCACACCAACGTCGCAAATTTGACGCACACGGCGTGGCCAAAATAGACCGCTGTTTGAGATATATCGAGAATACGTCGCACTACATAGTAGAACTGTTCGTACACACTCATATTTTCAACCATCTCAAGTGAAAATTTCGCGATATCCGAGACGAAATAAAGCTAAAACGAAGGAGCGATACCTGCACCGAAACACCGAATCCTAAGCTGCTGAAACTTATGCATAGCTGAAGCGATCGCCTAATTTTGCAAACATTTTTTCGTAAAGTGGTTTTCATTCATAAAATTCATTCTTTTTAATAACAGTTCGTAAAATCTGCAAGCAGTGTTTTATTGCAATTTTTTGTCAATTTTACTTATCATGGCCCACCTTACTTATTACTGTTTTTCTGTAACAGCATTCCTCTTGCCCTCTACCTTCATCTTAGTTTCCATCTCTTTACCCATCGTTTCCCGATAGAATATACTCACCACCTTCCCGTGGTTTCTATCGAGTAATGTCAATCGACATTGTTAGCTAACACGGTAGAATGGAATTGCTTAATTTTATTTCTAGTCAACAACATTACATTGCCTGCACTAAGTATACATATATGGGATATTCCACGCCAAATCGACCAATTTTGAACTCAACTTCTTTTGATTTGGCTGAAATTTTAATATTTTATAGTATCCCACTAGAAACGTTTGTGATTTAAAAAAAAAAGTTTTACTTAACCGGAAAAAAATTGAGTTAAGTATAAACACGGGACCTGTGCTTCCATGTAATATATCTTCTTTGCTTTCAGCTGGATGTTGTGGTGCGTATTCACGTTCCATGGCTGTAGGGTTGCTGGTGGAGGACTAAATCTGAAGGGGGGCCCACGACTGGTTTTGCTGCCTCGCGGGCGTCCTCTTCGTCCATTCTCTGGAACGGTTGTAGCGGGAGTAGGAGGGCTGGGTGGGAGGTCAGGTAGGTCAGGATTTTCTGGGATCTCGGGTGTAGAGAATAGGGGGTGGGTCACTTTCCTTCATGCTGGTTTCGGGGTCCTCAGGGACTTGCATAGGGTGCGTATAGGACTTCAAGTCCTGGACTTGGACTGTGAGTCACTTCTTTTTCAACGGAACAAGAATTTCATAGACCCCATTTCACCGACGTACGAAACAATCATGGACTTCAGGGTACGGTTCACTCGCTCTACGGGGTTGGCATGAGCGTGGGTGGGAGGGATGATGGTTTAGCGAATGCCGTACTGGCCTAACTGGGTCGTCAAAATATCTATTCACAAACCCCATACCATTATCAGTGAGGAGGTAACGGAGGAATCCCCAACGATTAAGGATAAGGGTCCCCAGGGCATTAATAATGGTAGCTCCGGTGGCTATTCGGAGGACTTTGGCCTCCATGAATTTAGTAAAGAAGTCCTGGAAAAAGACAATATATTTGTTATGAGCCTTACTAGGGGGAAAGGGTCCTATAACATCTACTGCTACCATAGTCCACGGCCCTCGGTAGTTCGCTCGCGCATTAATCCAGCCGGGGCTCCCTAGTGCATTTTATTGAGTTGGCATACCTGATACTGCTTAACGAACTGGGCAACATCTTGAAAGACTCCGGGCCATGAAAAGTTCTGCAATACTCGTAGTAGGTTTTATCTATTCCTAAGTAGCCAGCCTGGGAGGGGGGGGGGGGGGTGTGTCATAGACATTCTGGAGGACTTTTAATCGGGCTTCGTGGGGGAGGACAAGTTTCCACGCATCTAGGTCCTTCAGGGCTGGGTCAATGATGGGATGGGGTCGATGGTGATATTTTAAAGAGAAGTCTCTTACGTTTCTCATCTGGTCCATTTACCATGGGTCCAAAGAGTCGCCAATAGTCGCTAGAGTCTCAATGATTCTTTAAAACATTCTTTAAAGGGCATCGGGGACTACGTTAAGGGTTCCTTTTTATGGACTTTCTCCATGTCTAGGTCCTGGATCAATAAAGCCCATCGGGCCAGTCTTCCGGTGGGATCTTGCAAATTTCGCAGTCAGCGCAAACTGCTGTGGTTGATAACTCCGTGGAATGAAGTGCCCCAATGTATGGTCGCAGTTTCTTTGCAGCCCATAAAACCGCGAGACACTCCTTCTCCCTCACGCTCTACTTTTTCTCGGTCCTCGACAATATTCTACTACAATAAACAATGGAATGGTCCTCGTTACAATTTCTTGGGTTAGCACGGCACCGATGGCTACATCGTAGGGGTTCGTGTGGACGGTAAAGGGCTTGGCGAAGTCGAGACGGTCTAGGACGGGAGTTTGGATAAGGGCCTGTTGGAGGGCCTCAAATGCAGTCTGCTGATCCGGTCCCCAATGCTACTTGGTTTCCTTTTCTAAAAGGTGCATCAGGGGGACCTTCAGCTTGGAGATATCACCCATGAATCAGGCATACCACCCGATCATGCCAAGGAATCGTTGGATCTGCTTGATATTGGTGAAAGGAGGATAATTCAGGACGGGAGCTAATTTTCTCCGGGTCGGCCTTCAAGCCTTCACGGGTAATAACATATCCTAAATATTACATTTCGGGGCAAAAGAACTCGCTCTTCTCTCCATTGATCACCAGGCCTGCATTCGACAGGGCGGTCAGGATCAACTCTGGGTACTCGAAATGCTCATCTTCGCTCTCTTAGTGGCTATGATGACATCGTCTAAATAGGCAAGAACATTGAGTTCCCATTCGGGGCTGATTAATCTGTCTATTAAATGCTGGAACATGACCGGGTCATTGGTCAGCCCGAAGGACATTCTTATGAATTGCCAGAGGCCTCTTCCAGGAACTGCAAAGCCGGTGATGGGACGACTCGAGGATTCTACGTTAATCTGGAAATAGGCCTGACTCAAATCTAACTTGCTGCGGGCTCGTCGCAGGCCATCTAGGATGTAGTTCAAATTGGGGTGGGAGTAGGCGTCTTTTTGTGTGACTTTATTCACGTCGCGGTAATCGACGCAGAAATGGTGTTTTTCATTGACCTTCGGGACTATCACGGAGCTGCTCAACCACGACCTGCCGGACATTTCAATGATTCACTCTCTCATTATTCTATCGACTTCTGCGTGGGTTACTTGGAGGAGGTAGGGGGAAATGGTTCGTGGTCGTTGGCGGATGGGAGGGTGATCATGGACATCAATGGAGTGTTGGACAAGGGGGGGGGGAGGGGGGAGTACTGAGTATGCTGGAGGTATTCACTTTGACCAGTCGGTCAAAAAGCTTCAACCGATCCTCTGCGGAGGGTGTCTCTTCAACTACGCCAGCAAACTTAGGTAAGCAGGAATGACTAGAGAAGCTTGTTCGCGAGCGTCGAATTTCCATGGAGGGCCCTCGGGGGTCCTAATCGAGTTTTAATTTAAACAAAGCGCAAACATCGATGCTCAAGATACAATCGTATCCTAACGGGGCGATACGCATGCACAAGGTCGGTGAAGCCGCGGCTAGAGCAATACTCGTAGAGCCGAAGAAGGAACTTCTTCCCATCGTCCTCACGACGTCCTATGAACTTCGGGCCAGAGCGTTTGACATGATCCACGGTCCTCGTATCCCGGCACCAAAAACTGTCAGATTGTATTGTAACCTGGGGAAGGGGGCGAATGGAAGCGGGGTGCCGAATAGGGATCTGGCTAGGAGGGCGAATCCGGGTACTGTTGGATTGGGGGGCCGCTCGGGTGGTTAGCTCGTAGATGGTGTGGGAGACCCATTCTGGTTCGGGGTGGTGAAAGGAAAGTTCGGGTATTAGGGGAGCTCTTTCTGGGATAGACGGGGGAGGGGGGCGTCTGGGATAGGCGTGCTGGTGAGATTGAATGAATTTTAATTGATGATCTTAAGAGTCATCAAGGTATTGATGAAAATCCTAACAGTGATTTATTCAAACCGTTATGCTGAGAACATCAAGAAATTGCTAAACAGTATGTTCGGTTCACTATTAGAGGTAAACTGAATGGTACGGTTTCAGTTCTTTTGGACTCGCAATTATTACAATGCGTTGAGCTTCTACTAAGCCATAGGGAAAATGCGAAAGTCAGTGATAAAAACCCATATGTGTTTGATGTTTGTGGAACAAATAAATTAAGATATATATCTCTCAGAGCTTGTATCTTAAAAACAACTATACAAGTGTACAATCATATCAGACATTCAACACCCCATGCCTCCATCTCACACGCTTTCGGTCATAAGACATTTCCATCTCACTTCCAAAGATAGTTTATACATCCAACTCAACATCTACTAAACGAAACGACTGAAATACGACTAGGTGTGCTACAGCACTTTAAATCGGCAAGAACCCAAAAAAAAAAATAATTACGTTCGACCCGTTTCACGCCAGAACGTAACACACGAGTTCTAGTCCGAAATTATTGTTACGTCCTTGTGAGAAATCAGATTCCATATTCGTAGTCTACAATTGTAAATCATGGAGACAAATAAGTGGGATCTGGTTTTTATCACATAGAGACCCTTGGAAGTGACTATCTCTCATACAGCCTCCAGGTTTAGGGAAAGGGAGATGAACCTTTTAAGGAGTTTACGTATTAAAAAATACACTTAGACAATAACTTTTACCGTTAGATATAGCCGGAAGGCGCACATGTGCAACCATCGCTAGGATTTTCAAATTCTATTACTTTTCGTCGAAACCCTCACTAGCATCTTGGTGCAACCCTATAGTCTCCCTTGTCCACCAATCCTGACTCAGAAAATCCTTCAGTCCCAATGCAAAGTACCTCGCCAACATGTCCTACTCCAATGATCCGTCTTTGTCGACTTACGTCATGGACTTTTCCTAGAAATCTTATGATTTTAACCAATAGGAATCGATTTCCAACCTACCTAAAAAAATCCACCTCCATCAGTTAACGTATGCTGATTCTGCTAGTAATTACTCTCATTCTCCACTGGTCCGTCAACTTGAGTAGACATTTAGTTTTCAGTTTGTTCTGGTTCGCCATCCTTCACTATAAATTGTGCTTGTTTTAAATATATTCAATTCGCTCTCATAATTTGCTATTTCCAAATTCTTATTTCTTGTCTCGTCCTCATACATTGAACTTTAACACCATCAAACTTCAAGGTAAGCAAACTAATTATTATACATTTGGTGTTGGTATTTCCTTTAGATGATCAACGTAGTATATGGCGAAGAATTCCCTGAATTCTGTAAGTATTCTACCTGCTGGCGGTATCCAGTTTGTCAAATTCATCAACATCATCTATGATTTCATTCCTAACGTATTCATACGTATCGCGGTAATTAGCAAAGCCCGATTCCGAATAAAATGCGAAAGCATTGACTCAAAACAGGGCACTGTGACGGTGCGGTAAAAGCACAAGACTAGGTAAATTGGCCTTTATTCTGGTTCGGTCGTAATATTATATTAACTGATAATAAATATATTGAGACTCTCTGACTATTTGTTGGAATATATTATAAACAAACAAATTTGTATCGGGAGAAGCGACAACAAATATTCGAGATTATACAGTACAGTACAGTATAGTACAGTACAGTACAATATCCCTAAAGAAGCCCATATATTCGTAATCGCTAAAGTATGCTTATGCACATTGAAAGTTAGCTGTCGTCATTTCCGAACGTAAATAATTAATGCTGCAAAGTATTATTTAGGTAAATCTTCATATATAAATATACATAATATACCACTTAACTTTTAATATATATATATATTAATTAAATTATGAATAGACTACTCGACATTTATGTACAAGTATCTTGCAAACCACTTTGAGGTGATGTACCTTTGTTATCAGCAAATAACAAAAGTGGTTTGGTCTTCATTACTAGATGAGAAGAGTTTTATATTTTCAGCATTCCAATGCAAGAGAGCTTCCTGGCACATCACACTCCAAATATATGGTATAAAAAATTCTTCTGGCTGCTCCTCTTCAACATATTTGAATTTCAGCTCCGGAAATTTCTAAGAAAAAAGAAATGTTATAACATTATTCTTAGTTAACGCTTACTTTTAAAAATTAATATTAAGGTAAAACTTCTCTTGTTATGAATACATTGAATCAGTTACGTAATTATTTACAGTACTAGTCAATGCTAGTTCCTAGCGATACTGTTCAAGACCTGGGTGTGTGTTGTGTATTTTTGTGTTTTTGAATGCGACACTTACAGTACGCATCAGTATTCGAAAATGTTTATCGTTCTGCTGGTAATATTTGGAAGTATAAGACTCTAGCATCTGGATTCTTATACTATCTAGCAGATCTATTTACATAATTTTGTTTTTAATTCAAAAAATAATGATCAAGTTTCTGCTCATAGTATTATGTAGAAATAAATATTTAATAAATAACCTTATCAGTTAACTTAAGTGTGTAACGACACGGTTTACCTAACTCGATTATCTAAAATATTTTCATTGCACGTCACCGTACAAAAAATGTTTTTAACAAAGTTGATTCTAAGTTTGCAACTGCAAACAAACTATTCCTAGCAATATCCTTCAATATTTCAAGTTCATCGACGTTTTTCTTTTATGGAGCGACGTATTTTCATTAGCACATTACCTTCCTAAATAGTGATATTAGAGATATGAACAATGAACGGCCATGTTAAAGAAATATATATATTGTGACCTAATCCTGGGTTTTTTAGGTCCAGGACTGGGGTCAGTCGCAAGAACAGCTATATCAATGAAAAAGGGAAGGGGTAAGCAAATTCTTAAATATAGCTAAAGAAGCGTAATGCTTCCCGCTAATCGAATTTTTTAGTTATTTAGAATAATTCTTCTACAGCTAAGACGTAGTTATTACCTCTGCTGGGTTTTTGCCCAGGAAGCACGGATCGGATACTGCTTTCTATCGCTATAATATGGGCAGACCCCTCGCATAGGCATAGGTGCAATAAAAGGAGATCTTTTATTTTAATAATCGAATTATTTTTTAGATCTCCTACCTTTCTGAGTTGCTCCACAGTAAGTTCAGTTATTGCTTGAGCGTCGTTATCGTACTGATAAATGTCATGCCTTCTGAAGTATCACCTGTCCTTATACATGACCGGGAGGTGCGTTAGGTAGTAGTGGACGTAACGCTAGGGGTACCGCTAGCTTGCGGTGTCTAATAGCCTCTTTAAATTGAATTTGATTTAAATGACTAGTGAGTGCGTTGCGAGTCGGTTAGAGTGTATTTGCGCGTAGGCATGCCAATATGACGGTCGGCGCGCGGTTTGAATAATCTCTTATTTGCCGTATGTTGCTTTGAGCGGTTTGAAAGAAATTTTTAAGGGTTAATTGTTTTCTTTCCTAATTTTGGCACTCAAAATATTAGACTTTTAAACAAAATTCTAAAAAACGTTCCACTAACAGTCGGGGAAAAAGTGAAAATCTTAACAACGATTGGAATACTCAAATCTCTGAACGGGAAATTTAAACAACAATTTCAAAAAAGAGGTGAAGGAACAGTGAGAGAGAGAAGAAGTCACAGAGTACGTTGGGATGACTTGGAATCTGCGTTCAAGGGAAGAATAAGGACCGGAGTGATAGCGAACTTGCAACACAAGTACTTGAAACGTTCCCTAGAAGATTCGAGAAAATTGTTCACCGTAAGAAACTTGAAAGTGAACGTTCTCTTAACCTGTAAATTCGAAACCGCGAAAGGTGGTGAAATTATCGAGGAGTTAAAATTCTTTAATACGAGGAATGAAGTTATTGCTATCCGCGCAGATCAACGAGTGGTTCAATGTCAATGTCATGGGAAAACTATTGACTAAAATCGAAGACTTTCAAGAAAGAGAATCGGACTGGTCATTGCTGGAAATTAGAAACTTGGCTGTAAACGTCAACAGATATATTCCAATACATGGTGGTCTGTCAACGTTCATCGAGCTGCCTAAGGACGTGCAGAGTAAAAAAACTGTGGTGAACATTTGAAATAGTATCCATAATGCTTTCTTTGGTCCATTACCGCAGCTTTTCATCCAGCAAAAGGTCATGCAAGCAGGATTAATTCGTATCCAAATTTCAGTTCAGTGCTAAAGTAAGAAGGTTTAAATTTTCCCATTGGCTTAAAGGACATTTCGAAATTTGAAAAGATGAATGATTTGATAATTAACGTTTACAGTATAGGTAATGAGATAGTACCAATTTATCTACATAAGTCAGCAAAAATCAAACAAGGAAGCGATTCATTTTCTCATGTTAGAAACAAAAATGTATTCAAATGGAGATGACGTGGACGTAGAACACGGTAGTGTTTATCACTTTGCTTAGATTCGAAATCCATCCCGTTTACTGAAATCAGAAATTACAAAGCATAAAGGTTATACTAAACTATGCGATCGATGCCTATGCCACTTTACAACAGTAAGCTCTTTCGAAAAATATAGACTCGATTGTGCAAATATAAATAAATGCAGAGTCGTATTACCGGATGAAAAAGATAAAATTATGAAATTTAAAAATTATAAATATAAAGAACCTGTCCCGTTTGTCGTTTACGGATAAGCCTAATTCGTTAAACACAACTCTCTATCAAAAACATGTTCCACACAGCATAGCGTACTATTTACAATATAACTTTGACGACTCTGTCTCTAAATTTAAAGTTTATCGTGGGAATGATTGTGTGGAATGATTTATGAATCAATTAAAGGAATTAGCTCAATTTATAGAATTTTACCTACAACGTATCGTACCAATGGAATCTCTAAATTTCAAACAAAGAAATGAATTTTACTCGACCAAGATTTGTCATATTTGTGAAAAACCGTTTCCACCACAGGATGCGAAACATCGTGATCATTGCCGTTTCACAGGTAAATATCGCGGTGCTGCACATCAGGGGTGAAATTTGAATTACAAGAAGTCACATACCGTTTCTATCGTGTTTCATAACTTGTCTGGGTATGATTCACACTTTTTTATTAGAGCTACATCTTTCGAGGGTTCAATGAATTTACTGTTACCAGTAAATAAAGAGAGATACATATATTTCACCAAGAGCATCAAAGATGCGAATGTAAATTTTCGATTCATCGATTCGTTTAGATTTATGCCTAGTAGTATTGAAAAATTAACATCATATTTGAAAGATGATGGAAAATTAATTACACGTACGCACTGTAATAGTATAGAGAAGTTTAACTTATTGATTAGAAAATGTGTCTTTCCCTATAAATATGTTGACAGTTCGGAAAAACTCAAAGAGAATCAATTACTATTTAATAAGGGGAGGCCACGGTATGGGAAATGAAGTTCGGAATGAGACTTCGTGTGGTTATAGTAGTGACCAAACCTTATACCATGCTCAAGTTTTACAGGCCAATGGGCAGCCAGTTCTGAGAAAAAAGGCTTGAAAGTTTGTATACGAACTTATATACTTAAAAATGTTCTTCACTGCCAAGCAGTGGTCGAAGCAGTAGCGTGCCAGCTTGGTAAGCCAAATGTTCCATATTCGAGTCTGTGCTCATAAACTTTTTTTTCATTAATTTTTTTGCTTTTTATTTCTGAATTTGTTTAATATTATATTAAACAAATTATGCAATAATGTGTTGGTATTACACTTTTATTATTTATTTTTGCTATTAATTACGGTACTATCATAATCGTAAGAATTGTAACGAAAGTAATAAAATAAAATCTCTGAAGCCTTCGTTGATAAAAACAAGTTTCTCCTTCTCATCGACTCCTGGGGAGGGCAAACGAGACCACAACTGTACGATGAAACTTCTCAAGACGATAAAAAATTACCTACCTGCACTATAAAAGTAATTCCACCTAAGTGTACTCCTCTAGTACAACACTGCGACGTTTACTTTTATAGATAGGTGAACAATTTTATTAAACGCTTTCAAACTTCTGCCACTTTGATTGAAAAAGGAACATAAGTTAATTCAAGCGAAGATTGCATTAAAATCCAATCAATAGTGCACCACCAATTATCATCTCCTATCTTTACTGATATGATAAAATACGCCTGGTTCGCCTCAAAATTGACGAACGAAAGAAAAATTTTCAGAAATCTTAACGAAGTCTGCTTTTCGCTAGACCTTCTTAAAACTCCTTGTACGTGTAAGCAACCGGCGTTTATTTGTTGCTCACATTGCCGAAATGTCTTTTGTTTTGATTGCTTTTATGATAGTTATCATTCAGCTTCTTATAAATAATAAAAATTGGGTTGTGAAAATATGTAAATACAAATACAATTCCTATTCCTATTCTTCTTGACTTCATTATTCTCCTACAAACAATATTTTATATGTTATACCCCATATAAATATTTTACAGCGGTAGATATTACAAACAAGTAAAAAAAATTTTATTACTTTCGTTATAATTCTTACGATTATGATAGTACCGTTATTTATAACAAAAATAATAAAATTGTAATGATAACACATATTTGCATGAATATTATTATAAACAAATTCAGAAATAAAATGTAAAAAAATTCATGAAAAGAAGTTCACGAGCAGGGACTCGAACCGAAACCTTTGACTTACCAAACTGGCACGCTACCACTTCAACCATCGGACTGGACTGCATGGCAGTGAAGAAAACTTTTAGGTATATAAGGTCGTATACAAACTTTAAAGTCCTTTTTCTCGGAATTGGCTGCCCATTGGCCTGTAAAACTTGAGCATGGTATAAGCTTTGGTCACTATTATAACCACACGAAGTCTCATTTCGAACTTCATTTCCCATACCGTGGCTTCCCCTTGTAAAGCAAAATTTTATTCAAAATTAAATAATGAAGGAATTTCAGATGAAGATTATAAGCATGCTTGTAATATTTGGCAAACTTTTTACATCAAAACATTGAGTGAATATTCTGATTTGTATCTGAAAACCGATGTTCTCCTTCTCGCTGAAATCTTTGAAAATTTTAGACGTAAATGCTACGCTATATACAATTTAGATCCTCTACACTATTACACTGCGCCGGTCAATAGTGTCTGCGCCGACGCTATGCTCAAGTGTACCGGTGTGAAACTTGAGCTACTGACTGATGTGGAGATGTTGTTGTTTATTGAAAGAGGTATTCCACGTGGCGTAGCTCAATGCTCAAAAGATATGCCAAGGCGAATAATAGATATATGGGAGATGATTTCGATCCATGCAAAGAAGAATCGTATATCATGTACTATGACATAAACAACTTGTACGGTGCAGCTATGAGTCAGCTTTTGCCGTTAGACTCTTTCGAGTGAGAGGCAAATTTTGAGCAATTGGACATTTGTCGTAGTCCTGATGATTCTCCTACGGGTTACATATTCGAATTAGACATGGTATATCTGATCGAACTTCAAGAACTCCATAAAGATCTGTCCGCAACAGTATACACCTCCGGGAATTAACAAATCGAAATTGATAACGCCACTTCTTCCAAAAGAAAGATATATCATTCATTATAGAAATTTGAAACACTGTTTAAATTTCGGATTGAAACTAACAAAAATTCACCGTGTTCTAAAGTTTAAACAAACACCATGGCTCAAAAAGTTTAGAGATTTAAACACTGAATTGAGGAAAAAATCTGACAACGATTTTGAAAACAACATTTATAAACTTATGAATAATTCAGTTTTTGGCAAAATGATGGAAAACGTTAGAAAACAAAAGGACGTTAGACTCGTTACGAAATGGGATGGAGTCTATGCAGCAAAAGCTCTAATCGCTAAACCAAATTTTCATAGCTGCACAGTATTCGACGAAGACATGGTCATAATCGAATTAAATCGTACCAAAATTAAATTCAATAAACCAATATATGCAGGATTTTCCATTCTCGACATATAAAAAATTTACTTTTATGACTTTCATTATAACTACGTGAAAAATACCTTTGGTAACCAAGCTGAATTAATGTACACGGACACTGACAGCCTCCTCGACCATCTCACCGTTCCGAATATATATGATTATATCAAACGTGACTTAGGCAGATTCGATACTCAGACTACCCATCGGATAATATTTATGGCATACCACTGGCAAATAAAAAAGTATTGGGTTTGACGAAGGATGAAAACAATAGGAAAATTATGACTGAATTTATAGGATTGCGAGCAAAATTGTACTCTTTTAAAGTTTTAGGAGAAAGCAAAGATAAGAAGCGAGCTAAAGGAGTCAACTGAAAACAAACAATTGAAAACAATTACTTTTAATGATTATAAGGAATGCCTCGCGTGTCATCAAAATTTGATTAGAACTCAAAATTTAATTCGAAGTAAAAAACCTGAGGTTTACACAATACAACAGCGAAAATTAGCATTGAGCTGAAATGATGATAAAAGGGTCATTGTTCCTGGTACGACTGACACCCAACCGTAGGGTTATAAAATGTAAGATACACAATAAGAATGTACGAATGTTAATAATATATGAAAAAGAAAAATATATAAATAGTCTGTAAACAACAGTTTTCCTTGAAGTATATAATATATTGTTTATAATAAAATGAAAAAACAATTATTTTTTCTTTATTTTTTACTCGCTGTTTACAAAACCATCCATCTTCATTATCGTTAAGTTTTACAAATCCATCTTATCGATCCAACTGTTGTGAGAATCATCGAAACCTAACCATTTCACGAAAAGT
>JARQTG010000162.1:14004-31137 GCA_030142615.1 Syrista parreyssii
AATTTATTTACTCTGCCGCCATTTAAAAGTTCACGATACTTCGGGCGGATTTTCAGATATTACTAAGAGTCCCTAGATTTTAAGGATTAAAATCATCGCGACGTTGCCATATTGATCGAATGCATAGCGAATTTCACCGATTCGCCGTAGATGCCCAAGTAGAAAAAAATGATATGAATTATATACAATCTATATACAAAATCATATATAGTCTATATGTAATGTATATCATGTGTATATAATTAATATAAAAATTGTCCCCGAAACTTTTCTGATGCGTAATAGCAGTTTCCGGGACACTTGTGGATTTCGGGGACAGTCCCCGAAAACTTCATCAATGTAACGGTTGTTTCGGGGACATTAAGGCGCCCACCACACCAAAAAGTGCTACTAGGCAGAAAGGGTCCCCCCTTTCTGCTTTCAGTGGCTTGCCGGTGTGGATGGCCACTGTCCTTCAAACTGCCGCCGGGCAAGTCTATATATATATATATATAACTTTTATATGATTAATATAAGAATAATATATAAACGTATATAATAAATTGTATATCACTTGTATATGACTTGTATATAAATTATATATGCTTTGTATACACATTGTATATGCTACGTATATGTGTGCAATCTACATATAATATGTTACATTTAATCATCGCTTAATGACCTGAATACAATAACAATTTAATACCAAATAAGAATTATGTGTTTTAAGAATTATATTTCAGCTTGCACATAATACTTTTACTTAACAATATATGAATATACTTAATCTACAAATGAAGTATAAAGGGGACATTTGCATATTACATTCAGAAATAATTATGTGCTCATATATAATATATATAAGATAAATTTATAATTTCCCATATTTTTGGAAAAGAGAACCTTTCGAACTAGAGATAAATGATTACTTGTTTTCATAATTATTTGGAAACAAACAAATATAATTTTCTATTCTTATAATTTTTCCTTCTATACAGACGATGGGAACTGCAACGATATCGTAAGTATCACGTACAGAAATAATAAGAGACAGTTCTACTTCAGTGTCCTTATGAACAATTACATCTCGTCTATTATTGCTAAAAGGTGCTAATTGTCGAACAATAGCAAAGAACCTGTTTTGTACTTCCATGAAGCACAATATTTTTCCAAAAAGTGAACCATTATTCCATATTATATTTGTATTATCCCTTTTCTTTTGTCTTATTTCATAAATTGATGATGTAAACACCTCTAAGTGAAATTTAATTTTTGAATAAACGTTCATATTTTTCAAGTGATTTTGTCCCGTCAATAGTAGTGTTTTGTTTATTGCTGCAATCATAGTCTCATTTAAAATATAAGAGCATGAGGAACCTATTGCCTGAAAACTGTTGCTTAACCGCGTATCAGAGCTTCCTAGTAGTTTATATTTTAGTGAGTACATTAAGTTAATCAGTGTAATCGTATTTGCAAGTTCCATCTCAATTTTATTTGGGCCATGGTTTATTCTCAAAAGATAACCATTGCCGTCTTCGAATGGAAAAGCAGACCACGCCCGGATTGGACCCCAAAGTCTTACAAATCGGCTAAGGTACGTTAGTTGATGAATATTAAAGGAACATTTTTCTAATCCATACAAATTTTGCATATCAGTGACGACGATTATTAAAAGTGTTTCTGCTAAATCTATCTCGGTGAGATGAATTTTCGATTGAAGTGAAATTTGAATTCCTTTTACTAAAGGTAAAGTAAAAGTAAGTAATGTTGATAAAAAATTTCAGGAAGTTTACCTTTTAATACGATAAGCGAATAAAAAAGAATAAAGGCTTTTAATTCTGAGGCTTTCCAATATTGTATGTCTTTCAGAGGTCTAGCAGATCGAATAATAGAATCGGGGGGTTTAATCGAGAATAAAAACTTATCAATCTCTTGGCGCACAGCTTTTCTTATGTAAAAAGGTTCATTTTTGTTTATTGCGTTGAACCAACAAGAAAGAAGCATTCGTAACACGCCTTAATAAAACCGCATGCATATGGTCTGGTACGAAACTAAAAGCAATGTCAAACGATGGCATAATTGACACGTTACTAGGTCCTTTAACACCTCTCACATGTTTCTCAGCTGTGGCACTAGCTTCCGATGCTTGAGCTATCATGTTTTCCATAGTTCGTAAAGGTGGAATAACGTCAACTACCGGGAATACATGATTATGGCCTGTTGAATTTGTAATAGCACAAGTTTCGCCAGGGTGTTCAGAAAAAGAACAACCATATGCCCCGTTATATTGCATAATATTTTGCACAGAAGCTCTCGCTGGAGCATCTAGATCAGCAATAGGTGCAATCACTCTACTATGCATCGTCGAACCGTTCAACGGGTGATGCCATTCCATTGGGTGTTCAGAAAGATTTTTTATAGAATTAGCAAAAGGTCGTAGGAAAACGTTCATGGTAGGTTTCTTCAGAGTTGTATAATACAGGCCGCATACAAATTGATAATTTCGGCGATGTTCAGGTGCTATGTTTATAATCTGAAGTTGCACGGGCCATAATTGAGCGTTTGAGCTAGCGGCCAAAGGTATACCATACGTATTCCATAGGAGACATATATCATAATTTTCTGGAATTACTTCTTGTTTGAGTAACTTATACCGTGAACCGCAAGTAATATCACAAATGTAGTTTTCATCCTTATTTATCGAGATTTTATGTTCATCCACAAGAATATGCAAATTTCGAATTTCAAAAGCGTGTTTCATTAAACAACGTAAATTATATTCAATGAACAACCCAATAATTTGTTCACTCTCACACACTTCACATATTGCAATACATGAATTAGTTGACCATTCACCTAAATACGATGTACATTTTTTACAAAATCTGTGCTTCTTGATTATTTCGCATTCATCAGGGATTAATTGTTTCAAAAGTTTATGTAAATGATACTTCGTAGTCGGAAAACTATTTGGTTGAGGTAAAAGCAAACTCAAGAGCATCAACAAATTTTCTATGCATTTCTTTGGGATTTTGTTCTTAAAAAAAGAGGCCAAAACATGACGAACGCCCTCACCAACTGTTAACGCTCCATTTTCATACATATTTTGCCTAATCCAATGTAGATCGTTATCAACAGGTTCACGGTCAGAATCATCATCAGGGTCATTATTTTCAGTGCCAAAATCTTCTGAATCCGAATTATCATTATCATCAGCTACGTCGTCATCAATTTCGTTTTCATTTAAGAGATTCCATGAAAAAGTTTAGTTAAATTCTGAAAGTTAAAACCTGAAAAGCTTTGTCTCACCGCCGAATGGTAGAACAGGGTATATTTTCATTCTAATATTCAAAAATGCAATTGTAGTTTCAATCGTGTAAATTTATTATAGAAAAAAAGTTGATCTTACTTCTCCGCTTTCAGTATATTGTCGATATCTCTTCATGTTTCAATCATTAATATCGTTCCAACCATGCAATATTTAATAGACAGCGAAGATAAATCCATGTGCATAATTCATGCAAAATCGATAGAGTACAATCCCGAAATAAAGGAATTAACGGAAGAAACACCCATAATATTCAAATGGCCAGACAATGCAGGAAGCCCCAAAAAATATGAAGGAACTATAGTTCAAGCATCCTGTTAGTTTTTAAAATTCGTGTCTTTATGTTTTTTCATTTAATTAACTTTCATAAACTTCAATACCTATACTCATGGTAATGTGTACTTATTACGTACATACATAGATAGCGACGCTGTATTAAGTATTACTATGGCAAAGAAAATGAGAACTCGAAATGAAAAGATACACAGAAAGCATAAGATAGAAATAAAATAAAAAATGCGACCTGACGACGAAACTTCAAGAAAAATGAATAAAAGGGTTGTTTTAGTAAGATAATCAAAATCCATTACATTTATTTCACTTCATTTCGTCTTACATACATATGTTACTTATATTGAAATTTCGATTTCACTATAATCAAGTTTCAAATTACAAATATCTCTATCCGTTGCAGAGATACATTGCAATTCATGAGCCTGTGATATTATGATTAATTTATAACACATGTGTGACCCATGCGTTAACGTAGAAAATGTTTGATGTTTTAACCATTTTTTAACCACGTCGTAGAGCAATTGCGGTTTAGTATAAATATATTTAATCTGCTATCTAGCAAGTCGAATGAAGAAAACTTGCAAAAATAAAAGAAGCCAAGGAAATAATGATAGAATTAAAGAAAAAAGAGTCGAGACATAAGGCACAAAAAATAATTGATGAATCAAGTGGAGAGTCAAATGAAACAACATTAACACAAATGAAAGCACAATTAATTAATTTAGAAAAAAAGCGTGATGATGTAGACAAGCGGGCTGCTGACTGTGCCGAAAACATTACAAATCTCAATAAGAAATCGAATTATGAGCTAGAGGAATTTAATGAAATGGAAGGGGTAGAAGAAAGTGGAAATATCGTAGACAGAAATATAGAGTCATTGAAAAATAGAAAGCATGATATTGAAGAAGAAAAAATGAAAGCGAAGAAACGTAAGGTTTAAAGATTAAAAAACTTTAAAACTCTATGACAGAGTATTGCTTCAGAGATTCTAAAATAATAAAAATTATAATTTGAAAAGGAAACTGAATATTTTTAGATGTGGCTACACGCAACGCGTCGGAATATTTTATTTACTTTTACAATAATCTAAACATTTTTTCATTTAGCTAACTGACGAATTCTGTTCATACGAGAACTCATCATAAACGAGGAAATAGCACAGATTGATAATACAGTTGTGGATATTATTTTGCCATCTACATTAATTGATGAAGTGCAGCTTTCCGACAATAATGAACAAATTCAATATGATAAAGATAATTCAGGCCTTGTGTTACACCCTGCCGTACCATGTCAGCTAGCAAAATATGATACAGTCGTTCATTCAAGATTAAAATGTGAGGTCTAGCAAATTCTTTTGCTCTAAAAATAATATGATGATGGCCGTTTCAAAACACATTTTATTTGTAGACAAACAATGTGTGAAATTTGTGTTTCACCCTATAATTTCTTTTCCTCGTCTGTTAATCACAGACTGTCGAAATCTTGCCCGGAACATCAGTATATGCCGCGAAACTTGAATGGATTCAGCAAGAAGAACTGCTAAAAACCAAAACCAGTTAGCACGAATGCTTTTGCTCGCAATTTTTAATAAGAAGGCACTTGCACGATTCAGTTTATCGGGGCAAAAGGCAAAAGGCAAAAGGACGAGGAAAGTCAATCGATGGACCACGACCAGGACTAAATCAAAATGCTAAACTGGTTTTGCTTGGTAAAAACAATCGAATGCAACTACTTTTTTTGAATTTTAAACAATTTAAATTTACTTTGTATTTCTTAATAATTAACATGTAAAGGTAAAAATGTTTGGTCAGGCAGTGGTATAGGACACGTGTAAAATAAGTCTCGCAAGTCTAATTTGAATGTAAATTTTTACATTTTCTTTACAGAATACGTTCACAATATCGCAGAAAAACTAAATTGGCCCTATCGAGACAGCAAGTTAATCCTTCAAAGTTTAAGATGAAAATTAAACGAAATGAGAGATCAGAAACTATTAAATGCAAATAGAAAAGTATTGTGATTACTGAGATAATTACTAATTACTTCTTATTATATATGATTTTGTATATAGATTTTATACGTTGTATACATTAATGTATAAAGTTTGATACTTTTCTTCTTTAGAGCTATTTGTGCTTTCTTAAAGTCCTGTATAGATATCGTTTGCAATGAGTGCTTGTTAAAATCTATGTTCTTAATGAAGAAATATCTATTTTTAAGTACTTCTTTTACTATATTTATTGTTTTTCTTCTGTTCTTCCTGCTGTTACGGCGTGATACTAATGGATCACGGCGTGGCTCACGAAGGAAATTAATTGCTCGCAGCCATTTGGTTATTTATTAAATTGAGTGGACTGTATGGTTTATTAAATATATGGGAGATAGTTTGTGGTAATGACAAACAGTTACAAATGTTAAGACGTCTTTACAAAACTTAGGACTTACTCGCTTGCCTTCCAAATCTTAACTAATTTCACTAAACTCAAAACCAAGGTCGTACAATTATCTTGCCCTAAGGGAAAGGTGGCGAAGAAACTAATCAGTACTCAGAAAAAGAAAAGAGAGAGCGACAACTAACAATAAGTCTCGATAAAAATTCCTTGAAAATTATAAATCTCTGCTAACCACTTGGGCATGACAACTTTTTCTTTGCAAATATGATACAATTCACGCTGGGCCCTTTCCCATTTGGATTCCACGAATCCTTTTATCTACAACGAGTTATGAATCCACAAAAACATTGGAAAAGTGCCAAAATTGATTATTTATTATTATTGCATCGTTTGTATTTTATTAAAATGTCTAAATGTCCTGCATTACTATTATGATCGGCGGCCTATAGCTTGTGCCTTTCCTCTCGCCTATTCTAATATTCTTTGAGCTATCCATATAGGGTTGCATATTGTTATAACAGAGCCAATGTCTGGCCGATGTATAGTTGTCAATGATCAGCCAAGAATCGGTTACTTGTATCAGGCCATCTCTGCCAAATCACCGGGTGCCAACGCTAATGATGGACCATCTTTGAGCCAGCAATATTTATCCAATCATTTTTTGAAATAATATATTTAAGTTGGATTAAAACGGTAGCAAACCATGCGTCATTCGTGGCCCATTCCGTTATGCCTACTCCAGATTAATTAATGGTAAACATGAATTGCCCATATCTGAACCATTCATTCAATATTTTCACAACAAAATCTTTTCTTCTGGTGTATATACATATATATATCCACGTTCGTATTTTATTTCAACAGACAATCTTTTTTGTTTTTCGATATTTAAAACGCGACTAATTAACGTTTGTGATTTTTATTATTTAAAATAATCCGGTATAAATTTTGTTATAATTTTATTAACTAAAAACAAAAGCTTCAGATTAAATACTTAGATATAATTGTTATATCTAATGAATTTCAATATTTATAAACATATTTTTTTTTCGGAAATGTATTGATATAGTGGTTGACGCGATTATATCCAACACATTTAACTGCATACGTCAGCCAGTGTTCCAGTTTTTCGAACTCAGCTGATCTTACGTATAGAAGCTCCTTAAAATTTCGCTTTCTTACATAGATCCTTTTTTTTAATATTTCGACAAGTCCGAGATCTGTTAAGGTTAATTACATTCATTAATATGAACTTTAAGTATTATTTATTAATATGTATATACGTATGTACCATAAAATCCCGTTATTGAGAACCCCTTTCTTGCTGCATCATCTTCATTGCTCAGTGCTTACTGCGAGCGGTAGGGACGTTTAAGGGGGTATTCTAGTATAGAGTTCTCATTTTCAGCCTATTTTTTTGCATTTTTTGTCAACTATAAGCTCTTTTGAGACGGGATTCTTCCAAGCATATTACTACATATTTCAGGTATCTACACACATTTTTTTATTGACAAATTTTTAAACACGATCGCTGTTAAGGCTTATGAGGCTCTAAAACTTTATTATTTTTTCGACTCCAGCAAAATCCACTTACAAGCATATTCTACATGCCAAATACTTGCGAAAATTGCAAAAAAAATTACACAGTTGTCATTTTAATGTTTACAATTTTCGTCACGGCAGTCGTGGCGTTCCCGCTATGCATGAATACTCGGTGGGCGTGACTTGCGCAACCTTGTTATTATCGGGGCCTTGCTCGGCCCCAAGTTCAGTTTAACTAGGTACAGGGTTTCCTGCGTATGTCAACGATGTCGCGCAATTATTATAGACTGAAACAACATTGCGAATTGCAAAAAGCTCGAAGTGCCAGTGAATACGATGAAACGAAAGAAGAAAATTTAAACACAAGTGAAAGTAAAAATAATGAGTCCTACCCAGTCATGACGGTTCAAGACTGGGTAGGATTTACGGATGTATTAGATCAGTCAGAAGAAAGAAATAATCCTTTCGGGAATGAAACGCAAAGTGTTGACAGTGACACTTTTAATCTGATTACAATAATATCTCTTCGAAGGCCAAGCTGATTCAAATATTGGGATAAATGAAAAAATTCACCAATGGACATTAAATAACTTAGATACTTTGCGATTGAATGTTGTATCCGAATTATTATTGTTGCTAAGAGAAGAGGGACACTTTGCTAGGTACAAAACATCATCAGTTGTTGCAAGCGATGTTGAATAATGAGGAAATTGATGGTGAATACATATACTTTGGCATAGGAAATGGGTTAAAAAGTATTATATCGTCAGATATATTCATCAAAGATGAAATAGCAGTATTAATTCATATCGACAGCATGCAAATTTTACTAAATTCTCAAACTCAAGTCTGGCCCATAGCCGTCGAGGTTTTTCATGAAAATTATATCTCTAAACCTTTTATTGCAGCTATTTACTGTGGAGATTCCAAATCTCATAGCATTGCATACGAAGTGAATGCTAAAAAAAATGTAAACCTTGTGCATGTGAAGATTTATGTTTTAAACATCTTTGTTTATTATGAAATCTGTGTAAGTGTGTGTGTATCCGAGACGCGATTGACGCGCCACCGGCGTCTTGACGTTCTTTCTTAGCAGTTACTATACACGCCCTTACGTGTGGCATGTCGATCTCTATAATTTGGGTATTCAGTGGATCAGTTCCTATTACTGTTTGCAGTGCGTGGCTTTTATCAAGGAACATGTGTGCTGAATAACTGACCGTGATAAAGATAAGTCTTTCTATCCTATGCAAGTGAACATTGACGCTTAAAATTATTAATATGATTAATAAATAATTAATGGTAAGATTTATGAACACGAGATATTGTTAATTTACAAGCGTGCCATCAATCTGTGTGTTCCCGTGTCTGGCACGAGTTTCAAGCGCTACCAACGTATCGGCATGCGCGTGAAGTTAGCAGATCAAAAATAAATGGGAGTTCTTTTTGCATGCAACTGAGTTCTATAGTTCCTGATACATTTTAGTAATAATGATTTTACCGAAAAAAAACCAGCATTGAAAAAATGATCTGCCAACTTCCGGTAGCAGATCATTTTTTTCAAAGATCATCGGATTTTATAGATTTCAACGATATTTAAAATTCTACATAGTAAACATGAATAGTTCTGCTCTTAGACCTGCACAGAAAAATATTTTCATCAACTTATTTCGAATATCCACAAAACGGGTACAGTGACTCCCATTACATCTGCTCGCGTATAGGCATAAGTTCTGGGCTCCTTGCGGATCCTAAATTACAGTACAGCTCTTTCATAAATATGAGAAGAGTTCTAGTCTCTAATAATTTTTGAATGTTTATTAAAAATTGTTATCGACAATTTAGCCACATGAACGTGATCTGTATCGAGATTATATTTGGGTCACATTTATCCTATCATAAAACACGGGTTGGGGTTGCATTTGGCATGCATCGGTCAACCGATTCTAATTTTAGATCATTTTGAATTTTTTGAAAATTGTCGCTCTTTGTCTCGCAATTTTTTAGATGTCTGGCCGATATTTAATTCACAAGTGGACTATCATTGAACAATGTTTAGGTTCAAATTTGACGGAAATTAGTCGGAAAGTTAAAATTTAATGGCATTTTGAATTTGTGTTTAAATTTTTTTATTGTCTATCTTATACAAATTTTTTGATATCGAGCTCAATTGCGTTTCACAAAGGGAGTATGTTCATGATTGAATTTGATGTGAAATGATCTAGTGGATCGAATTTTCTGATAATTTGCATTTAAGGGCAATAAACATTGTAACTCTTACAAATATTGAATTATTGCATCGAAATTTCTACCCGAATTGAAATTTTCGCACATTTCAGAATAATTGGTATAAACATTGATGTGAATCGTTCGAGAGAATCAAATTTTATATTTTTAATTTTTTGAGAAAACCTTATTTGAGGAGCATCTCGCGCAAATTTCGAGATGTTGGACAGAATTACTTTACGCAAATAGATTTAAATTGAATGATGATTAGTGTAAAATTTGATAAGACCTAACCGGGCGGTTCAAGCTTTTTAAGAATTTGAATTTTCATAATAATTATTGTCAAGGCAGTTAATGTCACAAATCATTGGAAATAAATTATTTATTTCTTCATGTCGTTTTATTGTATCATGTAGTTGCTGAGAAATGAGATTGTTAATTAATAGTCCGATTGCACATTATTAGGACGAATATCACTTCCTTGTGTATAATAATATTCTGTTCACTCTGTCATGATCCCAAATATCGACTTTTACATTCTCACTGTCCGTTGTTTTGCGAAACAGATTTATTAAGCAACTGTTGAAAAATATTTTAACTTAGTTTCGCTTTTCGCGTTTTTTTACGAATCTATAAAAAAATTTATTAATTAACTGTACGTGATTATTGACAGTTTAATTGTTATTTGAGGTAGTCCTTTCATGAGGCGGATATTAAATGGGTATTCAAATTTAAGATATGTCAAATATATAGTAATAAGGGGTATGTAAAAAATTAGGTGTGTTTACTGGCATTTGACACGAAATAAGTGATTTTAAAAGTCAAGCGTTTTAACGTAGTCTCCTATGGGAAAATCATCACAACTGCTCTTTCAATTAATAATTTACGTACTCGTCGATTAAATGCAAACCGATCCCCTAAAATATTCTCTGAAGTTTCCGGATTTCCTAGACACCTCGAAAACAAGTAGTTATCGAATATTTGGCTGTGATATTTGAAGTTAAATAAATATGAATCCAATCCCATATGGTTTTCTCTTACTAGCATTGGTAAAAATGACGACAACACAGAAAACAGAGGTCAACTGCACTGCTATTGTGATATCTGTCAGAATTAGTAAATCATTAAATGTGATTAAATCAGTCGTAGAAGATAATATTTAATATTTTTGTTATTATTGGGGTGTTGCAATATCTTTATTTTTAATTATTTCACAATGGCTTATCAGTTGACTATGTAACGCGAAAGGACCATCTTGAAGCTCCGAGTGCAAACTATTTGCACGAATATGTCTGTTTTTTCATATCGTACTGTTTACATTGCTAGAATCCCAGATAGCAATTTTTACCCTTCAGCTGCTGGTAGTTCTCACAAAGGTAAATATTTCATTAAGACTTCAACAACATTTTAACATAGGATTACCTTGCACAGCCTTTCACAAGTCTAGATAACCATTTCCACTACGCAACTGCACGCGGTTCTTGATGAATGAAATTGTGTAATAGAATATAATTGAAGTCGCTACCACGACTCTTGATATGCAGTGGTTAATGGCAATATGTTGACGACATACATCGCAATGCATTTGTGACTGTGTACGATCTGAAAAAACGTGAAATTGAAACGTGAAATAGTTTCAACTAAGAAATGGAACATGTTGCAACGGGACAGTTTAGCCAACTTCTCAGCACTCATGTACTAATCAGAGACAATCAACAGAAGGTTAGTTAATATCAACAACGGACGATAGAGGATAAACTTTTCCCGAGCGTACATGTTTCTTAGTTAATATGAATAATGTCCGATAGATGATTAACGTCTCTCGTTAATACACTTCATTTCATATAGATAAATAGAGTCAAGGAAATCAATTTAGCAGTTAATTCAAAATTATTTGAACAAGAGTAAGTAAGCGTGTCTTATGTCCGAAAGGATAACGCAATTTCAATTTGTTAAAAGTGCTTCGCTCGACCTATGCCCTCTGGGATTAGAGCATAGAAATTGTATGTAAACTTTGGCCTACTAGCACATGCTATTCTGCCGAGTATATTGAATAGAGAATATAGTTGAAGTCGTGAGGAGGACCCTACGATCCGCCTCATGGATTTCAGTTAGCGCCATTTTATATTGCATCTGTTATTCTCGCCGTAATTAGCCAATTTGTACGTAGTGCCATACTCAATAGTTAGGTATAGCGCCACTAGGGCTACCTTGCGAAGATAGGCGTACACGCTGCTCTCAACGACAGGACAGAGAAATATATTGGAAACCAACAAAAACACTTTCGTGTAAAAAAACTTGCCATGTACAGGATTGCTGTAAATTTCCCTCTTTACAAAAACGTGTTTGTATCTTATGATATTGTTCCACATACGAAAAGTACTGATATCACGTTATAATGAAAAGTTCATAAATCGTTACATATCTGCTTATTATATGATTTAGCACTAGCTTATCATTTGAATTATATTTTACAAATATTTTATAACATCTTCGCTACTATTTTGTGGTACTACTGCTTCTTATATTTAATTATGATTTAATGGTATACATACATATATTCACTGGCGTAATACTGAATTAACAATTGAACTCTCTTGCATCACGAATGTAGCAATTGCGGCGTATACAACTGCTCAGGCTGGATTCCGTTTATATAAGCTTCTAGAAAAAGTTGGCAGACAGTGCCTGTATAATGATACGGATAGTATCATTTTCTTTCGGTCGTGTTATCAGTTATATTTGTAAAGTGAAGGGTATTAGGTTAAGGAAGGGTCTTGACTATGCAAATATAAAAAGCATTAACTTTGACACATTAAAATCTTTTGCAACTACTAGTATTTCGCTCGAAGGAGATGAGGAGGTGGTTCTTTGTTATAAATCCTTAAGACGAACCCCTATGCATGATGTCATCACATGAAACAAGAGAAGAACGTTTAAGAGTAATTTTGTGAAATGGCGATTAGCTGATAACTATGATTCTGCACCATATGGCATGTTGTAAATTTGTGTGTTGTGTTTTATACCATTGCGTGGTAGGGGTTGCCTTTTTCGACCACTGATTGGTATGGGAAGTACATCTTTTTTCATAAATAGCGAATAGAGACGGTACAGCACCTCAATTTTAGTTAGAAACACTTTAGGGTGGCAGTTTTTTTCTCAAGTGACCAGTTTGTATTGCTCATTTTAAAATGGAATCTGATCTGAAGCAGATTTTACATCTTCACGGCGTTACATCCCTCCTCAAGAGTTTCATCGACCGAATGAGTCTGATAGAGATTTAAGGGTCGTATGCAGCATTTTAAAAAATGCAAAGTTACAAAAAATAGTCCAGTGGTATAAAAAGGGTTGCATAAGTCATCCTCAAACTGTACAAGTCTGTCACGAAATACTGAAAATTCGTGAAAAAGATTATGACAATCGAGTGCGCACGCTTACGAATCGTGGTAAGTTGTATCCGAGTGTCAGCTCGTATATTCACGATTGTAAAATAAAACTTTACTAAATCTATAAATTTTTCATAGCTAACGAAATAACGCGAAAAGCAGAACTAGACAAAATCTACTAGTAATACCCGTATCATGACAACTGCCCTCATTCGTGAGGAGCAGTCGCCAGCATCGTCACCATCACCCTCGCTTTATTCATGAGCGTCATCATCATCATCATCATCATCATCATCATCATTCTCAATATCATCCCTGGTACCATCACCACAGCCACCGTTAACACCCATACCTCAACCTCAACGAGGCGTGAAAAGATTGTAAGAGGACGAAGTATAGCCTGAAAATGGTAAGTTCTACAATCATGTATTTTTTATTACAAATAGATTCATTTTAACGCTTGTCAATTTATGGTTACAGTAAAATAAACCAAATAACGAACAACCCGAGACGCTGACTGTTAAATTAATTATGGGTGTTTTGAGGACTGAGATGGATAGGAAAGAGGAAAGCATCCTTGCGGTACGGAGGAGATTGATAAATTAAAATATCAACTAATGCAAACCCCAATCATCACAAGTTTTGACGATGATTATGTGGTGATAAAAACTGAG
Source organism: Syrista parreyssii (assembly GCA_030142615.1). Classification (NCBI taxonomy): domain Eukaryota; kingdom Metazoa; phylum Arthropoda; class Insecta; order Hymenoptera; family Cephidae; genus Syrista; species Syrista parreyssii. Next base: position 27,833 of record JARQTG010000162.1, read on the forward strand.
CCTGCTACGCCACAAATGGTTTAGTAGAAAAAGCGTCTAATGTGGCGAAATGAATTCGTTTGCAAACTGAATGATTATTATATCTGGAAGTCATAAAATGTATTTTACAACAATGTAAAATATTAGCTTAAATGATACTTTATAATTCTGGTCAAGCGGGAACACGTTTCATTAAATATTGATTTTACAAATGACAATTACCGTTAGGTGCGCCGAATTCGCCGCTTCTCTCCTACTCAGGTCTTCTTGCAAATTAGGTTGCAGCTTCTTTGTTGAGAAGTCGATACTTTGACTTCATCAAGAGACTCGGTCGAATCTTGCGCCAAGGCTGTATACCGGCTGTACAGGGCACGGCTCGCAGAGACTCTTTACCCGAGTCAACACTTACACCTGTGTTTGGAATGAAATATCATATGAATGGCTATATATGAGAAAAAGTTATTGATACATTCACTATAGGAATTAAGGCTTCTGAATCGATTGCCACCAATATCAATACGATTAGTGCACGAGATCAGGGTGTATTAAGATGGCGAGCGAGATGATTTTATTTCAGTTCCGTCGTCGTCGTCGTCGTCTTCGCACGTCCATTTACTTTTTCACACGACGGATTGCGCTGAACCCATCTTTCTCGAAGGCACTCGCATACAGAAAAATATAGTTTGACGTCTTTCAGTGATACTGTATATACAGCGTGGTCTATTAGAAATCGAACTCATAATTATCTTTTCTGGTTGGGTATATTCGAAAAAATATTGAAGGTAGCATTTGAACGAGTTGAAGAAGAAACCCATTATTTATGATTTCAATGGTGCAGGATGTTATGCAAATGTGACAGTCAATGGTGTAATATAAGAAAAGGTTAGTGTAAAAGTCTTTGCTTTCAAGAACGTGAATTTTCCTATATGCATTACTATGTCACCTTGTAGTATAACATAAATGTGTGCTGTTATACATCAAACTAGGTAAGAAATTATATTGAGTATTATAAGTGTTACTGTATTTAACTTGATTAAAACTGAAACTTAGATTAGTCATACGACATAGACTTTTGATTCAGCCTCAAATATATTTCCTTGTTCAATAAACATTTTTATACTTTTAACATTTGATATCACTAACTGAAAGAGTGTATTAATAATACTATATATGTTTACAGAACAATTAACAGTATCTTTTAAACTCTGTTATACATATATGAAAGACCAGTGCAATACGCAATGTCCAGTTGTAAATGCTAAGTATTATAATTAAATATCTTATACTTTGTAGTTCTCAATTTTTTTAGTAACTTATTGCTTGCATGTGTACACACTGTGTTTGTCATAAATGACAATCCCCATAAATAAATTTGTTAATGGTTTCATGGGATGTCCCATACATAGTTCCATAACTATTATGAAACAGTATCATCGATGAAATATAAATGATTCATGTTATTATTCTTTCAGGTGACATTCAATTTTAAATGCTGGACTTTTTCGATTCGCAGATGCAATATCATGCAAAACATTTTAATATATATATTTCCTTAAGAATAACTTCATGATTCTTCAAGGCAAGTAAAATAAGATAAATAATAATACGATAATTGTCTTAGGGATAAGTATCCCTTAGCCAAATCTATCATAAACAGTAGCATTTTGCTAATGGTAATCAATACTAATCATTGGAATCTCATTCAATTATCATTAGTTACCTGTGATTCAGTTTGGCAAAACATTATCACAAATAGTAGATTTTGTTAGGGGATAAATTAGAGACATGATGAATACATTCATTAATAGTTTCCTGGGACATCTTGTATATATAATTTCATGACAATTTTGAATTTTTATCGTCTATAAAATCTAAGTGATTCATGTTATTTTTTTAGATGACATTTAAATACCAGTACTTCCTCCATGGAAGCAAACATATGAAGAAAATTTGAATATTTATATAATTTCCTCGAAAATGAGCTCCGGATTCATCATTACATTTTAATGAATAAATAATCATTTCGCGTCAATGCAGATTTCATGTCTTTAAAATTTCTCTAACATAACCTACTAATAATTTCTCCGACATAACCTAAAAATTTGTGATGTCTCCAAAAAAACACTTTCGTGTAAAAAAAAATTGCCAAGTACAGGATTGCTTTGAATTTCCCACCTTGAAAAGAAATACGTATATTTATATAATATATTATTGCTCTACTAACAAAACATATAGAAATTATATTATAATGCCAAGTACATAAGTCACTACATGTCTGCGTATTATATAGCCTAGCACTAGCTCATTTTTTAAATTGTGTTTTCAACATTTCCTATAACGTCTTCGCTACACTTTTGTGTTACTACTGCTTCTTATATTTAATTATTGTTTAATGGTCATTTAAAAATTAATAAAACGTTGGGAAATTCCTTATCGAGTACTACTTGGCGGGTCTATGCTCAAAATTTGACAATACTTTGAGCAGATTAATAATATCCTTAGACCGTATGTTGTTATTAGGCTTTTATCTTATTAAGCAAATACGAATGCTCTATTTTGAAAATAGTCGTTGGGTTTGAGTCATAGATTAATATAATAAACACACATTTATTTAAAGTAACGCACGGATCCGCCATGTAGTACTCGATAAGGAATTTCCCAACGTTTTATTACTATGAACTAGTGCTACATCATATAGTACGCAGACATGTAGTGACTTATGTACTTGGCATTATAATATAATTTCAATATTTTTTGTTAGTAGAGCAATAATATATTATATAAATATACGTATTTCTTTTCAAGGTGGGAAATTCAAAGCAATCCTGTACTTGGCAATTTTTTTTTACACGAGAGTGTTTTTTGGGAGATTTAAAACTGAGCACTGTTGACTCAAATCTGTGAAACTGACAGCACCCAATAAACGTGCATGCCCAGAAATCAATTCACACACAGTAAATGACGATAGAGACAACCAATAGGTATCGCGGAAACGCGGTGATAAAATTTCAAGATATTTTTAATCTACGACACGTTAATGGAAACATGAATCTTCTGCTAAAGGGATTAATTATATTTCAAACTGTGCAGTAACAAGAACGTCATAATACGGGTAAGAAATAGCGGCGTACAGCCTGTATAACGTTAAGCAAACGCAGGAGGTACAGCGAAGCACCGCTAGATGGCAAATCGTTCCCATACTTAAATGTACTTCGTATAACGAATAAATAGTTAAATTCTAACCCAGAAAGTTATCGCTTCTCGGCCTTTTGGCTAAGATCAAAGTGTAGTATCTGTTCTTATCAGCTTAATATCTGATACGTTTC
>JARQTG010000162.1:31237-41780 GCA_030142615.1 Syrista parreyssii
CGCCACCCGATCCGTCCTGCCGCTACCGGCCGCCGAACCCCCTCCTGGCCCCGATCCTACGGCCCTTCGACGCGGACTTATGGTGTTTCCCTTATAGTAACGTGGCACGCTCAAGCCGAGCGGGGGTCGCCACGTTACAGTGTGTACAGCGGAGATTAGGAATTCGTGGATAGCGTCACCGGAGCGTACACGCAAAATGTCGAATCCTCCTGGCGGTGCATGCGACGATCGTTATCTCGTGGTGGAGTTACGAAACATACGATCGCAGACCATCTTTGCGAATTTTTGTGGCGGCAAAGGATAAAAAAACTTAATGTGGATCCCTTCACCCAGCTGATCGCGGATAATAAAAGCTGTTATCCTGGGAAAGGTACATAAAACACACACACAGCGGGGAAGGTTTTGAGTTGTTAAAAATGTGGGAGTGACGCCCCACAGTTCCTAATCTTCGTTGTGCGCGTGCGCGCGCACGCAGGCACGCACGCACGCGCCCACACACACACACACACACACACCCTTTCTGAGGAAAGCTAAATAGTCTAAATCGGTTAGGAATGCGCGATTATGCACATTGAACGAAAAGAGGTTCTCCTTCGTTTTTCACATTCAAAATGGCGTTTGCGCCAATTTTCGTTATGATATTCGTGATTTGGAGGTCAAAATACGTTATTATACCAAATTTCAGATCGATCGGCGGTATGCGGTTTTCGGAAGTTTATCCCAATCTTTCATTAGTTCCCTATTTTTCAACAGATTGCGGCCAACAGGGCTAGTAAAGAAGTTGTGCTGTCGCTTTTCCACAACGCCGATTAGTTCTCTTTATCATAGACTTAATTTAACAGATAGGAGTTACTTTAGAATTTTAAAGATACGAAAAATTTGTTAAATAATTCATGAGTACCTGGAGCAGTGTATGCGCGCAAAGACCTCTAAATTCTCTGAAGTGACGTTTTACACTATCGTCAGCTCTAGCAACTCTTAAATGAAATATAGCAGACACACAAAAAGGTATTAATTTTACATTTATATTGCAGGAAATAACAAGAAGTCACACCATTGCTATAAAATATTGTATCTGTGTAATAGATAGTAAAGAAAGAAAAAAAAGATAGAAAGAGAAGGATAGAGAGAGAAAGAAAGAAAGAAAAACTAGAAAGATTGTACGTATTGTGACACTTACATCGAAATCCAAAAAAACTTTTCACCTGACGGTAGTCTACAAAGCTGTAAGGATTGGGTGCCAAGAGGTCCTTGTGGACCCTGCGAGTGTTGAGCATTCGAAAGTTGATAGCGGTAATCGACAACTGATTTTACGGTACGAGAACGGTACTGGTCTCAAAGAACAGTCTCTCCTTGCGGGATATAGAAAGTACGATATCATGGCCCTCTCCAAGGGTGACACCGCCATTGGAGGAGACGAGACTCAATCTAACAAAACTAAAATAAAGCTAAATACTACGTTCTCGAGACGCCTTGACCACTATGGAAACGATAACATTAATACGGGGACACAATATTCTTGGGACGCCCTGGCCACTATGAGAAATACTCAGTCTAAAACAAAAGAACGTACATGGCCATTATCTTCGGGACGCCCTGACCATGGTGAAGAATACAAAGCCTAACGCGAGAAAACGTAAACGATAATTATTCTCGGGGCGCCTTGGCCACTGTGAGAATTCCTACAATCTAAAACGAGAGGGAAAAGCAACAGTATCCCGGAGAGGAAGCGGTAGGAAGTGCGTAAAGAGAGAGTTAGATACAGTCACGGAAAAGTACTCGACAGAAACCCGGTTCAGAGGCTAGCTCACCTGGGAGAGCCTCGTGGCGTTCAAGAGACGAACGAGGTGACAGGAGTTAGGAAAAAGGCAAAAGAAAGATCGATAAGCAAAATTTAAGTTAACGCACCGAAGCTGTATTGAAGCAAAAGAAAAAGGAAAATAATACGGCAAAAGCGTATTAAATTAATAGCACACGAAAGCCAAAGCATGCAATATTGCTAGGCGGGTGCGCGAGGAAAGCCAACCATCTTAAAGTTGATTTACAAAAGTTAACTCCATTCGAGAAATGATACAATGCAAAAGCTTAAACTAGCGTGGAGAATTGAGAAAGGACTTAAACACGGTAGCGGTAGGAACCGCTAGAGAACATTTGAATGGTACGATAAGCAGAAATCGGGAGTTGAAACACAAATATAACAAAGTTCACAGTAGTTAGATTCACGGGATATAATACAAATCGGGATCGAAAGAGTAACGGGAGGACTCGAAATCAAATTCGCGAGAGCGGTAGGAACCGCTAAACTCAATTACAAGACTTGATATTAACAAATTTGTAAATAACACGTTAGTTGTAATAAAGAGCGCCTAATTTAATCGGAACGAGACGCAAAATAGTACTCGCGAGAAATTCGGTAGAAACGTAAGAGGTTCGAAAAGTAACAGCATTCTTAAAGCTAAACGAGAAACGAGAACGGGAGCGGGACGAAAATATATATGCGCGAAAAAAATTTATCAAACAAAATCCTAATAATCAAAATACAATACTTAAAAATATTATGTAGGACAATTACAGCGGGAGCGGGACAGAAGTCCGCGCACGACGTGACTTAGGTAAAGCAGAAATTACCGTTTGAATTTTACAATGTTCGGGACTTTCCTAAAAATTCGCAATATTAACAGTAAGTGCGACAAAGGGGTTCGAACGAAATTAACAATGCGTTACCTTAACGGTATGATTCACGGAATAAACTACTAAAGCGGGAGCGGGAGGAATTTCCGTTCCGCAGCATGGCTGTTTGTTTTAACAAGAAATTTTCGCGGTATACAATTGCGTTACGGCGATAGGAACGAGTCACACCAATCACGAAAAAATGCAACAAGATTTACTATGAATATCGGTAGCAAGAATGTAAAGAACATCAGGAAACAATAGTACAAGCAACAATTCGCAAAAAATATCTAGAAATTCATTAAAGCAAAAGAGGTATTTTGTTATCACTGTAATGTTAATAGGTGGCCTACGTGACTTATTTCAAATTTTTAAAACAGGACCGGGCACCCTGAAGGGATCGGTCGGACGTGCTCTGAAACGTTCTGGATAAGAACGGTAGGCGGAATGCCACGAGGCGTGAATAGAAAATTCGAGAAAGCGGAAAATCGGCTAAACCTTGATTTTGTTAAATTAATCGTACTAAACGGCGATAATCAAATACAGTACACAAAATAAAATACGGTACGGCAGTAGAAATATAGTTAGTAAAAAAAAAAAGTAGAGCAAAAGCATCTTAGATTAATTGCTGTAGGGGCCCTCGCTGCCTTTCCCAATCTACTTACTTTTTCAGGAACTTTCTCCGCTAAGGGATAGATTCCCCTACATTTCGGACCGGAGCGATAAGAGCGGTAGCGCGACGGTAATTTGCATCGGTACGATGATTGTCGAAGTTTCCTGACGACGCGTATCTGCTGGCTGGTGGGGAGGGTCCCTCGCCCGACAATAGACGATCCTAGGCGAGCTTTCCCTACAGCGGCTCCGGTGGTAAGGCTGCTGTCGAGGCTAGCGGTGTCTATTGTCGAGGATTTCAAAGTCGGCCAATCTAGACCTGAGACAGCCGAAGTCTGACAGCTCGGTAACTCCCGGCTGGGATAGACGAACAGAGGCTGACGGGCCTCGCGGCGATGACACGGTCCTGATAACTTCCCGGTGGACACCTTGGATACGCAGACTCGGAAATCGCTCAACGCTGTGGCTTGACGGGGAGGGTACGTCCTGCTCTCAGGTCCGCGGCGAGAGTAGCGATGGTCCGTGGTGACAGTGAGCCCCGCAGGCGAGGCCTTGCGGAGTCCTTCAACTTGACTGGCGGTACGGGACGATATAACAGGCGATACGGAATTTTCATTCAAGTCTCCTTGAAACGGTCCTTATTTGATCGTCTACGTGCTGCTAACGGGAGCGAGAATGAGTCATCTTGGTCTGGCTCTCGTTGTCGGTAGACGGCAAGTGCATGTCGGAAAGATGGAAGGCAAAAGAGCAGCAGCAACATATTCTTAACGAGAACGATAGTGACAATAAGACGATAGGCGACGCTTACAAACAGAAGTAAGTTCGGAACTTAGACAGAATTTACGATACTCTTATAGGTAACGATCATTGTCTGGAGCGCCGGTATTAATTTCCCTAGTAATTAACGATTTTGTGACGGGATGATCTAGAATCGCGTCACAGTATATATTAGGTAGTAAAGATAGTATTCAAGCATATGAAGCAGAAATAGAAAGTATATTAAAAGTAGAAGCATTACATGTGGAAATGGGAACGATTAAAAAAAAATTGAAAGAATTAGAGCTTTCTATATCATTCGGAAAATCGCACACGTTAAATAGTTTTGCTATCAAACTCAAGTTGTTCGAACAAGTCATAAAGCATTAAAATAGAGAAAATCAGGAAATGCAAATTCTTACGTTTAGGTCGATTTTCAATTACTATCAGCTAGCCGTAACACAGGTCAAGATTAGTAACAACACCGTAATGTTTAATATACACATGCTTCTAATCAGAGACACATACAATTACTTTGAACTACATCCCATTCCTTTTAATAACTCCATAATCATACCAGAAAATCTACATGTATTGCTAAACAATGACGAAACAAAGGCCATGTCATACCAATGCCTCCAAGTAGAAGATTTCTACTACTGTCCAAGAAGGGATACCCACGCAATCGACATATGCATCCACAAGATGCTGACGGAAGAAACCAACATTTGTATTAGGACCAGAATCTACAACAGAGGCGACAGCATGGAGGAAATCAGCAACAACCACGGGATCATCGTACCGCTTAACACGATTAAAGTTACTATCAAATGTAATAATGAGAAAATCAAAAAAATTGACCGTCTTCACATAATCACATTGAACGACTGCCAACTAAAAAGACAACGATGCACCTTCTCACAGACAGTAACCCTCCACAACGAAATTATATTCAGACTACCAACCGAAGAAGCCACGATGATAAGAAAATAACCAGAAATGCGCCTAAGAACTATTCGACCAGACGGATTGGAAAAAATTTAGTTTTTCTCGGACAATCTGGAAATATCGGTTCTAAAAGGAAGAGCACGCCAACACGCTACACGGACCAATATTGGCATTACGATCTTCATAATGCTTGTCGTAATAGGATTAGTTGTAACCTATTCTTTCAAAAAATCCCTGAAAAGGAGAGGCTCTAATGACAGAGATACCAACCACACGCCCATGGCAGAACGAATGGTATCGTTTTCCGAACTTCGACAGGAGGAGTTATGATGACTACCGGAGCATTGCCGATAAGATAAAAAGACACTGACACTAGAAACGGAGGTGTCTTCACAGAGGAACGATCGAGAGAAAGTCGGTGAGAATTAACAGCTGAATCGAGCAGCACCACTTTTATTAATATTCATTAGAGTTAAGTGTATTTTGTAAATATTTTTTAAAAAGAATAAATTCATATCCAAGAACTTAATTCGCGAGACTACCCAACCGTATAGGTAACACAGCCACGAAAACTATCAACAGATAGCACGGAAGAGCGAGTCAGTCCGAGGCACTTCACCGCTGTCCCGAGACAGACTGCTTTAACAATAGCAAATTTCGAGAACAAATCATTCTGGTTGTTCGAGAACCCTTTAACCAATAACTATAATCCTTTTCCTCGAGTCGTTCCTTTAAATTATATCGAGAGCGTCTTTTAACAGTTCGGTAACATAACTATTTTAGACATTCTCCACGGCCGCTTCCCCTGGGCATAGGGCGAGACCAGGACACAACCTTCATAACTCGGGTCAGGGAATCCCTTCCCTGCCCTTAACTGTATCAAAACTTTATCACCGCCCGCTCTCCAGCCCACTGCCACTCTTAGGTGAGACGCCGGTATCGTACCCGGACTTCTGGCCGGTCCGTGGAGATGTCAAATTGGGGGCTCTCCTCTGCCAGACAACTCGTTTCGTCGAGATCTATTCCTGCACGGCAGATTCAAGCACCTTGACTTCAAATCAGCAAAACAAAATCGTAGCGAGAACATTGGCGTAAGAGTACGAATCTGGCCTAGAGCGTAACTTCTGATGAGGGTGACGACTCGAAAGAAATCAGAAAGCGAGAACATTATCCGGAACAATATCTGGAGTGGTTTTATGACCAGGAATTGAAAAGTCACGTCACATATCGTAGATGAAAAAGTCGGATTATCCTCGCGTATACATTCCGCTAAGTCTGACCATAACCACTCGTACGGACTCAAAGTTAACACGTTGACTGCCGGACTTTCCATGGTTTGTCCGAGGTGCCAACATGAACTTTTCATTATGCGATGCATATTATTATGAAATATAGTTCCTAGCAAATAATATGAGTTATAAAATCACGTTTGAAGCATTTTTTGTGGTGGGGGTCACCGGTGCCCCCCACGGCGCTGTAGGCAATTATTACGATTGTCTTTTTTTGAAACAATCGTGCTTCGGCTGCTAAGTGTTAACTCTCAGTGTTTAGTCTTATTCAGTGCGTTCCACGAACAAGTAAGTGCGTTTGTTATATTTTTTCACTCTACATACGTTTTTGCATTTTAAATCTTGTATTTAATTTTTTAATTAGCACTTAAAAATATGGCTTCAAATGAAGATTATTCATCAAACACATCATCTGAAGGTGCAGTTCTACAAAGACCTTCAAAAAGACTGCGATTGCAATCAGATAGCGAGGAAAATTCAGTTAGTAGTTTATCAGATATGATAAGAGCTTTTACGGTACGTCGGCGCCGAATTGAGTCTGACAGTGAAATTGAAGATACCAATAACAGTGAAGATGATATAACAGAAGAGTTTGATTTGAATTGGAGTATTCCGTTAAGTAATAAAACCAACATCACATATTCTGATTCGTCAGGTATCAACACATGTCAATCAAAAATTTTTGCTTGTACGGAACCACATGATTTTGATTCCCTCTTTGCTCCTGATGAAACATTCGAAATTATTGCAAAGCAAACAAACATCTTTGCTGCGCAAAGCAAATTAGAACTGCAATCGTATCGGTTAAATCAGTGGTACGAAACAAATCCTGATGAAATAAAACGTTTCTTTGGTCTAATTCTATGGATGGGGTTAGTACGATTAGCGAAAATTGACTTGTATTGAAGTAAAAATGAAGGATATAACCTGACACTTCCACGCACAATTATGCCAAGAAATCGATTCGAATTGTTATTGCGGTTTCTTCATTTCAGCAACAATGAAGAAAATGATCCCAAAAACAGGTTATCTAAAGTTGCGACTATTATCAATCTTTTGAACAGTAATTTTAAGAAATATTACAAACCAGATGAGATAGTATGCGTGGATCCTTAGTGCCATTATAGATAGTATGGAATCCTTAGTGCCATTTCGCGGCCGCATAGTATTTCGCCAATATATAAAACAAAACGTCACAGATATGGCATTAAAGTTTTTAAATTATGTAGTGGGCCAGGATATACTTATTCATTTCGAGTCTACACGGGTAAAGACGAAAATACAAATAAAATATCTGGAAATAAGTCGACTGAGGTTGTAATGGCTCTTTGTCAAGATATTTTAGGCAAAGGCCACACTATCTGTACAGATAATTGGTACACAAGTGTTGACCTGGCGGAAAAATTAATTGATATGCGTACACATTTATTGGGAACCCTACGAAAAAATCGGCGCGGCAATCCAAAAGAAGTAGTGGACCAAAAATTAAAACGTGGAGAGGTTATCGCGCGAGAAAATAAAAATGGAGTAATTATCTTAAAGTGGAAAGACAAGTGGGATGTGTTGATGCTATCAACGAAACATTCAGCAGAAATGACAACTATACAGAAAAGAAACTGTTCAAAAGAAAAGCCAAAAGTGGTAGTTGACTATGTATGGTGGCACTGTTCGATCTCGCGATTGCTTCGAATTACCACGAGAGTTGTAAGTTCTCGTGTGCGTTGCTGCAACGGAATCGAACTGTGCGGGTTACAGTCGTAATTAAACCACTGCAACTGGTTTCGCGTTAAAGGAATAGAAGACCTAGTAACGATAAATGAACTGTATTTTGAAAAACTTCACGATTAATCAATTTACAAATTTTTGAAGTGTGCGTCGAAAAGAATCGGGAATTCCTTCGAAGTTGACTCGGCAACAAGTAGCTGATTACTGACTGGTTAGAGGTTCGTGGCTACAGCAGGTAAGCACGGAGCGTCTTGACGCGTCGTGTTGCAAACAAAACCTAACGGTCAGCCGGCAATAAAACATTTGGTCGCCAGAGACTGAGGCATGGGCCTTTCCGTCAATAAAACATCTGCGAGCCAAAAGTTTACTTGCTAGGAACAAACCTTTGAAAAACTATTTGGGAATACCCGATTTTCTTCATTGGTAGTCTCTGGAATTGCAGATTGGTCGTATTTTTATGAGACTATTCCTTAATCTTTTCTTGGCATGCATTTAATCATATATAGCGTCTCAGTCGACGCTCCAGACTATAATTTAGAAAAATCATCGGTCGACTTATCTGATCAAACGGTTGCTTATAGCTCACCACTGCGTAGAACTATAAAATGGTACAAGAAACTGGCAATAGAACTTTTACTAAATACTTGTGTTGTAAATTTGATAGTGTTATACAAACAAGTAACACGGAAAAATATTCCAATTCCTGATTTTTGGATGGAATTAGCAAAGTATCTAATGAAATGCTCCGATAATGATTGTATTTCTCCAAAAATAAGTGTACAAAGCAGACCTCGTCATGAATTAAAAAAAAATTACGGGATATGCACGAAATGTAAGGCAATTTTGTAAGGCGTGCTATAACAAAAATTCAAAGCAGCTAGCAAGAACTGAAGCAAAAGATTGTACTAAAAAAGTGGTGACATATTGTTCAGATTGCGTTGATTCCCCTTTTCTTTGCCTTGACTGCTTCAATCTAACTCATCGCAAAATGAACTGAGAATATGTAGATTTTTCATGTGCTAATAAAATTATTTCGTATGTTCTATATTGCATTAATTTCTTCAAACCATAATAGTAACAATGGTATTATTGAAAAATTGATCAGTATCCATATTTACTATAATTATGTACTTTTAGTATTGACCATGCCGCCGGTCACTGATGGGGCCCCCACGGCGCTGTAGTAAAGTCGAGTGCCGGTCACCGGTGACCCCCACGGCAGTCAACGTGTTAAGAACCACGTTTCTGGTCCATAATGCTCCGTCATAAAACGCAATTAATTCGAGCTGGCCCGAGGGGCATGCGCAACATGGGACAGCTGACGTGACGCCACTGCAACACGCTCTGCCCGGCTGAGACTCAACTAACAAACCGACTAGAAAGTGGCGCGCGAAGCGCCCAGAAGAATGAGTACCGCTACTCATCTTTACAGCCTACCGCCGACCACTAGATATTTATGATTATAATTATCGCGAGTTGGGAATCCGGGGACACCCAGTGAACCCTCGCACGATCAGAGACAAAGGAGCCCATCGCATGACAGTCATCATATACGCTGTTCGGGACTTCAAAGGACACAAGTCTCGATGACATCTCAAATTTGGTGCGAAGAATAGAAGTTTGGGTTATAGGATTTGTTTACAGAGTGAATCGCCACCGATTAGCCTAAGAGAGGGAGGTGATGCCCCTCACGGGGAGACACAGCGCGCAAGGATCAAGAATCAATTCTGTTTGGACGACTGAGCGAGTCGCGTGCATCTGGAAAGTCTTCTTTCTGCGTTGAAGTACGATCTAGTCGCGAGTGTACATTTATGCCACATTATTGGATTACAAGCTTTCTGGGACTCATTTCGGAAAGCGAGTGCATTTCTTTTTGTGAGCAACGTATTTTCATGCGATCTTGACCGTTCGATTCGCTTGCAAAACGAACGCTATAAGTATAACACCTCCCCCCTTCCCTTACCCGTGATTTTGATTGACTTCGCGTTTCTCCAGGAACGAAAACCATTAACTGGCAGAATTCACTGATTGTATTATTCGTTTCTCTATTCTTTATTTTCTTGAAACTGATTGTATCGAGTCATCTGATTAGAGTGAACGTTTGTTCGAATTAATTTTGATTTTGATTTTATTCGTTTGATTTTTTACGTCCTTTATACTATTACGGTACAGATCTGAAAAACATTTTAGATTCAAATCTTTATATCCATTATTTAGTGGAACATCTGGCACTTTAAGCATTTGATACAAATCAGTGGCAGTAACATTTACTTTCTTTTCATGCGTAGAATAAGTAGAAAAATGTTCATAATATGCCTCCGGATCTGTAACCTGTGTTAACATTGCTTGCTTATTTTCTTCCACGACATCCGCAGCAAAATCAACCTCATTTTCGCAAGAATAAGGCACGGATCCGCCACTTTCAAAATTTTTTTTTTGTTAGTAGAGCAATAATATATTATACAGGGTGAGGCGCGAGAAACAGAACACCTAAATAACTTTATTGGATTTAAAGATACGGAGTTCGCAAATATCGGAATTTA
>JARQTG010000162.1:41880-53289 GCA_030142615.1 Syrista parreyssii
ATTTAGCACGGACACGAACCGTCGAAGCTTCTAGAAGGTTCTAGAAGGTTCTAGAAGCTTCTCGATCGCGTGAAATTTATGAAATCCAACGTAAAATTCCTAGAGTCCCTCATAATTCCTAAAAAATAGGGGGTCAGGGTGACGTCACTTCCTGAAATCGCAGAGCGCACGACGGCAACTTAGCACGGACACCCACCTTCAAAGGTTCTAGAGTGTCGGTAAATGTCGGTTACAGGAATCCTGGTCCAGAACTCCCAAACTTATACTACTATTACATTACAAGTAAATAAAGAGATAAATATTTTTAAAAGTTTTTATTTATAATATTATTTACAAATTTGTAATGTAGTGTAATGTAATGTTGTATAGTGTGTGCACTGTACTGTAATGTAGGAATAGTGTAGTGTTCGCATCATTAGTTAAGTAGTTCGTTATCTGCGTAGAGTAGCAGAAATTATTTTATTAAATGTAACAAATTCTCTTAACGAAACAGCGCGAATATTCCACGAGCGCCATCCTGATCGTAAATCCTTGCTGTCATCCAACGTCCCGTCAATGAAAAAGGGCCTAACCACGTGATTTTCATAGATGCCTGCCCACACATTGACTTTCGCTTGACGTTGGAAGTTCACCGTCCTTACTTCCCTTGGCCTCTCTGTGCACAAGTTTTCGTAGAAGTATATGTCTATCTCACCGTTCAGAGACAAGGACGCTTCGTCACTGAAGCAGATGTTCTTCATGTACTCCGGATTATTTTGAAGTCGTTAAAAAACTGTTCTGCTGAACTCCAGACGCCGAGCGGGATCGTTTTGTTCCAGGACCTGGTGCGTCTGGAGCTTATACGGCTTGAGCCTGTTATGCCGTAGGATCCGATAAACACTGGATTTCGGAACTTCGGTTACACGTGCGACACCTCGGACAGACGTTTGAGAATTCCTGTGAACGATACCCATAACTGCTTCTTCGATTTAGATTTAGATAACTTATAAAACTTATAGAACTACTACGACTATTGAATCGCCAAAAAATGATTTCGAGGGCAGATAGATTTATCTTAAAAGTTATACTTTAATCGTGATAGTCTATCTGTCCTCGAAGTCATCGTTTGATGATTCAATAGCCATAGTAGTTCTGAAAAATGATCGTCCCCCTATAGCCCCGACCACCGTAACTTCCTCGGGAGGGCCTACCGCCTCTCCCACGGCCTCGGTGTTGCTGTTGTTTCTGCTGCTGCTGCTGTTGTTGTCGGTGGCGAGATAGCCACCGCTGCTTACTCTTCCCGTCGCCTCTTTTAGGTGTTGTAGCTGCAATAAATATTAAAAAAGATTCAATAAATAATTTAATGTATACTTTTAATTTGACATATGAGATATTATTGATATATAAGCTTAAAAATTTCGCGTTATGATACGTACCAGAAGTTGCAGCAGCAAGGCCCTGGATCAGCTCGCGCGTAGTAGATATCTGCTGTCCAAGGCCTCAAAGCGAGCATGCGTTGCAGGGGGGGGGGGCTGCCCCCCTGCAGAATTTTCTGCTGACGGTGCGTCGGCATGATCATATACTTGGTCAGGATGTCGATCCTGAGTAGGCTCTCTATTTTCTTGGTCAGGATGGACACCCTGACCAATCAGCTGAAACTCTATTGGGAGGTTCTTATCAATTACTTTTCAAAATATAAAATAACTTTGAATTATCTTTAGTAATTTGAAGTATGAAAGATTGATTCGTAAGTAAATAAATTTAGGATGAAAAAATAAATACTTATATGGATTCAAGAATGTTCATAAGAAGGAGAAGAGAAATAAAAAACGAAAGCTTATGTAAATATAATTGTGAATTACATAGTAAGGTACATAATTTTAGATGAATGAACAAATATTATATTCAACGCAGTACAAAAAGTAATTTTTAAATATTAACAATCTTCGAACATCATACTTGCCTGACTATTCACTTGATTCGATATAACATGCATATAGAATTATGTATCACAGCATGCAACGTAATTTTAGATTAATGAATTAATACATATTTGAGTTTTATTGTAAAATACTTTCCAACAAACAACTTTACAACACTACGTTCATGTTTCAATCAATTATTTGATTCAGTTTAATATAAAAACAGTTAATTTGTGTAATATTCTTTCAAAAAATAACTATGCAAAGATATTTAACATCTGATTCATTTAGTAACATGTATGATACCTGACAATTGAAATTCACAATTAAAACATTATAACAATTGTCAATACAATTGGGTGCAACGAAGAGGCTTAAATTCAGGGCCCCGTAACAGTATCACATTTGTTATAAAAGATGTGTCCAAACAATTATTAAGTTCTTGTTCAACAAGAAAAATACACCAAAATTTATATCAATTAATATTGCAGTGTATTGTATCGTACTAGATCACTTGAGTGATTGCTTTAACCTATGGAATGAGGACTTCATAAATATTAAATCTCTAAACTCTTTAAATTCAAACATATGTAGCTTTGCATTCAAGTAAATATTAATTTTATTAAGAAACTAATCACATGTAAGTTTTGCTAAGATCTTCCATACAAGATTCAGACATTAATTTTATTTTTATCTATTAGAGATTCAACCATAGCTGTTATAAAAGGATATTAAATAAAAAATATATATTTTAAGGCACAAATTACTTTAATTTTTGATTTGAACTAAACACGTAAGTGAATGTAAGCGTACAGATGCTTCTGAATCTTTCTAATAATATTATAATAGGCTATTTATTTATTTTAACTCAATAAAATGGATAAAAGAAACATGGTCTATAGTTACAATTATGTCAAAAATATTTTTAAAAACTATCAAAGCGTACTTACAAGTTATTGCGTAGTAATTAGCGAAGAAGAATTACGCCAGCGACAATGCAATCAACTGTTGGGTTCCAAGCTCTTCTCCCATTGGTTCATACAGTTCATGTTCTACAATTCGACCAATCAAAGGTTTCCAATCTAAAAACACTGTTGCCGACATAACGAACTTTTTAAATGACCATAGATATACTATACTTATGGCATTTGTAACACAGAAATTTTTTAAAGAAATAATATAATAGACAGAGAGATGAGATATAGTTTTAGGATATCTGTATTTAGTCAAATATGGGTACATATAATATAATATGGTATAAATGTACAGATTACAGGGGTTTGTGGGGGCAAGGTTAAATAACTAGTAGCCAATCATTTCAATTCCTTTCTCTAACCTCAGCACATGATTGGCTGACGTTTATTGACTTTTCGTATGTTTACCATACTGAAAGATACTAAATCAAGCCCCAGCGACTCTATTTCTGAATCGTGCCATAGAATTATAGCACGCTTGAGTTATAGCCTGATCATAGCACTGATAATTTTTTTAATTTTCTCTTAGAACCAGTCAATAATTTGTTAAGAAGAATTGTGAAGAATTATAATATGCTATATATTAATAAGACGATTTGGGAATAGAACCTCAAGCCATGCATTGCAGCTTCTATTTGTTTTGATAAATGCACATGATCCATTAGCGCTTCACATGTAGAGGACGATGTTATTCAATGATTTATTTGAAAACTTTCATAATAGTAGTGACAAAGACTGCATTTCGATATTCGGTTAAAGCGCTGCGAACATGGTTGTGTCTCACTCTATTGCATGCAAATAAACAGGGACACAACGATACTCGCAGCGCTTTCAGCAACTAACGCAACGCACCTAAAGTATCCTTCCGAGCGCTGTACCCGAAGGTTATAATCGCTGTTACGACTCTCCTGCTAATCATACCCACATAGCACGAGATATTCTTTGTATATTCGTTTTAAGTCCATAATGTAAAAAATATATCTTGTATATTCTATGGATATGTTTTCTGCATACATCTATGTATATACATGCAGCAATGTCCAGAATACATTGTATGTACATACGTCAATTTGTAATTTACCCCATGTCTTATGGAAATATTCGTCAAATATTATATGCATATAAATCCATGTAACATAGAGACAAATTTAAGTCCCGCGATTGATTAATTGAACCGAATAAGTAAGACAGTGATTTAATAAGAAGCTAGTTAATTCCAAAGGTAAGTGCATTTTTATTCATTACTTTTTTACGTACGCCACCAAAAAATAGTAGATACTGAGTTATTAGTTAAGATAAAGATATTTTCGTTTCATACGATGATTTTTAAACTACCGATAATAGATTTTTTGTATGGAATTCGATTTTTTATGAAGCGACGATATGCTCTTCTCATGTGTTCTAGGGTTAAGAACACTGATTTTTTAATAAATTTACTAAATTACCCGAATATCTACGATATTTTCCAAAAATTTGTTACGGTGAAGAACTGTTTTGCTTTCCCAATGTATTGGGTCGTTGGTTGGTGAAGAACTGTCTGTCGTCGAAGGAAAAAATAAGGAAAACAGAAATTTGTGAGAAGGGATGGGTTTTTTGGAAAAGACGTTGATTGGTTCAGAAAGACATGAGTGGGAAAAATGTTAAATTGGTGTTGCTTAAAGAATTAGGGAAAAACCCGAAGGGGCGACAGGTAAGCTGCCTCGCGCAGTACTGATGTGCTTCTATCGTTAGGTCGCGCTTCGAATTGCTTTATGGTTGTTGAAAGATGCTTGATTTTATTGTTGGGTTTTCCACTGCATGTCATTGTAAATGCATTAAAACGTGACCTCATATTTTGAATTCCGTTTGAACTATAGGAAATGAGTTGACGTCTGGTATGTCGTAAAAGACTGTATGCTGCAGATGTTCATTGTAAAACTTTGTGACGGTACGGCTTCGTATCTCGCAGACAGTTTTTCGTAGCGTAGTGAATGCGGTGGTGCGCGATCTCACGGATTCTACGCGCTCTGGTTTCTGAAAGGGTGAAAGAAAGTAAAAAAAAACATCTTACGTTGTAATTAATATATACGGTGGTGCTGTTAATAGTGAATATTATAACATGAATACAGATATATCGTTTACTTTTTGGGTTCTCGTATCGAGAACGTTTTCCATTGGCGGACTAATTTCATTGCGTAGTAAAGACGCTGCGTGATTTATCGCGTAAGATAAAAATAAACCACCTACAGTATTTACTATGAAATTCTAGTACTACTTGTCACTTGTAATGAATTATTATAACGCCGATGACGATGCTTTATAGTCGGTAATTATTAAGTCATTGTTTTACCGCGTGAACGCATTACCGGTTGCGTAGTGAAGACGTCGCGCGGTCTCGTAAGTCCTACGCGCAGTGATTTTCGGCAGCTCAGAGGGCAAGGCAACGTGGACAATAGTGATGCGCGACTCGTGTCTGTACGCACGTGACTGGCTCCCGGCAATCAGCTTTCGGAAGAAGACTGAGTTACATATGTATTTTGTTCGCGGGTAATACGTCTATGGTGTCATGCGATTTAATCGATAATTAGCGAGAGCCTTCGTATGTCTCGTGAAGTTATTGTGGTTGCGAGTTTGTGCTGAGCGGCGTCGTGACCGCGCTGAGCAGGTTCGTGCATGTTGCGTCTTAACCGGCTTCTTCTTTCTACGCCGTGGCTGCACTCATTGAAGCTATTTTTCGCAGCGATGTTACAATATAATCAAGGTAAGAAAACCGCGAGAGTGCCAAGCACTTTTTATGAAATTCAGTGTGATCCCGAGTAGCACAAAATGGCGAGTTTTGAAAAGCTTTGCAGTTAATACGTGCAAGATGGCGATGACGAGACGTGGCTGACTGAGGAGAGCAACAAAGATTTATTAGTATGGAATTTTGTTCATTTTGTGATTTTTTTTTACGCGTCCTTGCATAATACAATGCATATTATCTAAATTTTATGTTACAGGTTCAAGAGCTAATTCGAATTGGTGGATCAGATCTCACAGAAGTCGTCAAAAAATTGATGTATAAGATTTTCACGAACAAAGTCGGAATGCTGTATTCGTGGGAAGGAGCCAAAAAGAAAAGGGTTTTTAAGAATTTGGCCATAGCTTCTGTGATCAAAGGTATTTTGAAGGAGGTTGAAGCACTTCATATTATCAACATAAGTGTTAATTTTTTTTCATCGTTTCTGTAAAATATTGTAGATTTCAAATTCAATAATAGTATAATAATCTGTTTCATAATAATTTGTTACATAATCGGGGCATTGATTGACTATTTTTCAGATGTAGTACGCAATTTGGAACAAACCAAACTGTGCTCAGAAACGGATACGGTGAATCTTATCAAAGCGTGGCTGGTCCGCAGCACGGATCGTTATAACAACGCAATCAAGACGAGTCGTAAGAATGGCGATGAGGACGACAATTAAATGATATTTTTTCAAGTAAATGCTTTATCTCAGTTATATCTCTTCAAAAAGAAATAAACTTTTTCGTGTTCATAACTACATCGATTGCCTTATCTACTTTATTGTGCATCTACATACGTATCCACCATGTAGATGCACAGAATGTTACCTGTATGTCATTTGAACGTCCATAAGATATGCGGGTAAATATGATGTACATAATCGGCATATACACAGGGATATAAAATGTACATTGGATGTATATAAAAAAGTGTCACCTTTGCTGATACATTTCATATACATATGATGTGATACGAAGTACATATGTGTATCTAATGTATATTCAATATCCGCAATTGTATATATAATGTATATGAAATGTATATGGAATTGCTATATGGGTAGTTTGTACGACGCTTGCTGTACAGTATCAATTTCGGTTGAGTTCTGCACGTGTATTCATGTACATACATGCGTGATTTCTTTCAACGATTTCTGTCTCGTATCATAAGTTGAATTGAAATTATATATTTATATAGAAAATATTAGTGACAAAAAGACAAAGTGATCGACTGTGATGTAACGTAACGTCATTAAAATAACTTGTAGCCTTCATAAATATCAGTCGAGATGGCTACAATATTAAATGATCGTGATAAAGATATTATTAAACATGGCGAATGGTTAGAAGATACTCATATGGATTATTTTGCAACTCTCGTGCAATCTTTCACCAATTATTCACCACGTGAGACAAGGAGAGTGCGTTGTCCGTATACCATCGAGCCAGTATTAAAGAACAATAAACACATACAGATATTGCACAGTGGCTACGGAGGAAACGATGGGCACTGGGTATGTAGTTACTATGATGCTAAGAGAATTTATGTGTACGATTCGTTAAATTGACAAAGATTGCATGAGCATCATAAGATATTCTTGCAAAATTGTAACCGTTTTATCCTTTCGATGAAAAACCAGTGAAATTTCCAAACGTGCAACAACAGCGAAACGGTAATGATTGTGGCGTGTTTGCAATTGCTTTCGCAGTATCGTTGATCTTTGGGTTAAAGCCAGACACAATTAGGTACAATCATTATTCGATGCGACCACATTTACTTACAATGTTAGAATCGTATCATTCAGATTATTTTCCTCAGGATCTTCATTACGGTCCACAGAAAACAGTATTTCCATTACAAGTAATTTTGTTCCGAGATGCCGATGCTGCACGTAAACGTAATGATCGAAATAACGCACTAGAGAAACATTCCTGAGAAAACTCGAAAGGATGAAACTAATAAACAAAAGTGGCTTAAATATTTGAATGAATCAATGAACAGATGTTCTCAAGAACGCAATAATTATACATTAAATAACGAAAACGGAAGCGGAAAAATTATGCCGATAATGCCGAACAAAATCGGGAGGTGGCTCGAAAAAATTATATTGCTAATATAGAGAAAAGACGAGAAACTGCTCGTAAAAATTAAGCTGTTAATTTCGACAGAAATCAAGAGATAGCTCGTATAAAATATAATGAACTAAAAAAAAAAGGTCAGAAACGTATTAATTACGATAAAAATCGAGAACATTTTCTAGGTTTAAAACAGAAAAATTATCATGATAACATTGAGGATAATCGTCTTAAAAAACGTGTTAAATATTCAAATAACCGCGATTGGGAACAAGCGCGCAAGAGAAGCTTCAACGTGTTAATTTTCGTCGAAAGGAATTTGGCAATAAAAATTTGTATAATCGCCATAAAGAACAAATTCTAGCGAGTGTTACGTCCGCGTGAGAAATCAGGTTCCACATCCGCGGTCATTAACTAAATATCAAAAGGCCAATCAGTGGAGTCTGGTTTCCATCACATAGCAACCCTTTGAAGCGGCTATCTCTCATACAGGCCCCAGGTTTAGGGAAAGTGAGATGAACCATTCATCGCCCTGACCGTTAGCGATTTTACTCAAGTGTACATGTGCACCGAAAATGGACATTCCTGATTTTACGACTTTTACTCGAAAACTCTACTAGACTCCTTACTCATCTCCGAAGAAATTGTCCTTGTCCAATCCTCACTGAGTAAATCCTTCACCCCCATGCAAGCTTCCCGTCAAAATTTCCAGCACCAATGAACTAATTTCTTCAACCACCATATACCTTTTTTCCATTAAAATTTCTCTAGATGAACCAATAGAAACAATCCTCAATCCACAAAATCCTCCAAGACTCATTCTCATTCTCCACCATTCCACCAACCGAAGTAGTTGTACAGTACCAGTCTCGCTTAAAATTATAATAAATTGTGTTCACTTGCTAATTTACTTCGGCTTCGAATTGTTTTCTTTTCTACTGTTTAAAGTGCCTAATCGTTTTACATCATCTTCATCATCAGACGTCGTGGTAAGCAATTTATAATTACTTAATTTGGTGGCGGTATTCATTTGGTTTAGTATACTTAGTATCAGTTTTTACCTCATATCCAATCCTATTCATTCTTCCCACGGTAATAATAGCCCAATCCCGAATAAAGTGCGCAAGCATTGACTCAAAACAGAGCAAATCATAATAGTATATTACGGTTCGATAAAGGCACCAGACTAAGTAAATTGACCTTCATTCTGGTCCGGACATAACACGAGAATAAAAATGAATGCAGCTAAACAAATTGCATTGAAATATAAAAATATCACTGTAGAACACACAACGGTAAAAATGAGTAAATCTACAGAAAATTATATTAAAAATATATCTGATAAACTTTCGTTCAGATCCAATGTAGAATGTAGGCTGCAACTGAAAAAATTGTCAAGTGGTATGTTCACGTTAGAATTGGTTATGTCGCCGTCATTAAACGAACTTTAGCTCTTTTACAAAGTAAGGCTGAAGCTAGTTTAACGCGAGCTCTGCAGAGTTATGCACATGACTCTGACGAAGAAGTAAGTGCTCTGTGCGGACCATCAAAAAATAATCCGTCTCCCGAACCTTATTTCTACGAAGCCGTATACAATGTCGTCGGTATTTCTAACCCTTTTATAATGAATGCAAAGGAACGAGTTATTAATATACTGCCTTTGATTAAAGAAATTCGAGGTTGCAAAAAATCATGGCGCTGTGGCAACCTTTGCAAAAATAATGACCCGTTCGTAGTAAAAAAATTGAGACACTTTCTTAGGATACTCTCTATTAGCAAATTAAAAAACATACGAAGATATATACAGCGCAGTTGTGTATGTTCAGTCAAGTTATGTAATTTGAAACTTGGTCATTGACACAGGTTACAGATACGAAAACATATTATGACCTTTTTTCAAGTTATCACATGCATGGAAGGAAAGTAAATGGTACTGCAACCGACTAGTATCAAATGCTTAAAGAGCAGTATGCTATGCTAGATAATAGACACAAAGATTTAGATCTAAAATGTTTTCCAGATCTGTACCCGTACGGAAAACATGGACAGAAAGAGGATAGAAAAATTAAACTCACGGATTTTGAATATATAAAATTAAGATTAATGTCTCATCATTCTCTATTTACTAAATGATAATAATATGCGACAATTAAATAGCGGGATATTTCCAAAAATAAAACTTGTTAATCCACGAGAAAAATATACTGCGGCGAGTTATCTGGAACAAATGTCAAGAGAAGAACTAGAAAGTAATTCAATGACAATATTCTCACGATTACGCAATACACAACAGTATTGGTAAAAACCAAGAAACGAATTACGTTGTATGACGCAGCATTGTGGTCCTGGAATGTGGTTCTTAACTTTGAGCCCAGCCGAGTGGTTATGGTCCCATTTAACAGAATATATACGGGAACTTAATCCTTTCTTTCATTCAACAACGACACGTAGTGCATTGATTGCTGCCGATTCGATATCGACTTCTAGATTTATAGAAAACAAATTCCGTGCAATGTTCGATTTTATCTGTTCCTTTTATAATCCGATCGGTGAAGTCATTCACTACTTTTGGAGGCGCGAGTATCAGGGGAGATGTATTCAACATTTCCATTTGCTTCTGTGGATAAAGGATGCCCCCATTCTCGGAAAATCATCTATCGAAGAAGTGTCCCAATTTATGTTAAAATATGTAATTTGTAGAATGCCCGATCGAAACGTCTCGCCATTATTATATCGACGTGTAGACACGAATCAACGACATAGGCATAATGATTATTGTCTCCGTCGTAACACAAGTAAAGCAGGGAAAGTCAGTAGAATTGGTAGATCTGGATTTTCGTAACCAATTACGAATAGAAAGGTAATTAGAGACGTAGCTACGTCGATTGCTGGCCGACGGAAATTAAAAACTAGGAGTAGACTTAACGATCTTCCTCGTAAAGATATCGGAGCAAATATCAATAATTACAATCCAACAATTCTTACTGTTTGTGAAGGAAACATGGATATCCAATTCGTCGGTGTGAAGTCCGTTTTGTTAAATTGGTATATCAACAAGTATACAACAAAGTGTGAATCGAGTACCGAGAATCAAACATTTGATGCAATTAATTGTACAAAGTCAACACGTAGTCGTCTGTGGAATATTGCGTTACGTTCTGTTAGCAATAGAGAATGCGAAGCTCTCGAAGCCGTAGATACGCTATTAGGTATCCCATTGCACGGTATGGATCCTAATACGACGATTAGATGGTTAGATGTAAACCAGATTAGTAGTAGAAAAGTAAAGTCACTAAAAGAAGTGCAAGCTTTAGACGAAGGTTCTACAGATATCTTCTGTCTGGTGGAGAAAAAAATGTAAACGGTTAGAAAAGACGGTAATCGAAATTCTCTAAATAATCCTTTAGAATGTCGACCGGTCGAAGCTGCGGAAGCCATGCAAGATTTTAATCTTGTTGGGCACAATCTTGCAACACTTGACGTAGAGCGAATGATTTCTGAGCTAAATAGAGATCAAAAGAGAATATTCGATGCAATCGTAGATGCTATTCAGTCGAACAACGAAATATTACGCCTTTATGTTAGTGGAGAAGGTGGTACTGGAAAAAGTTTTCTCATTAAAACACTTCGACATTGGTTGAAACAAAACTTGGGTAAAAATACGGCGATTACTGCACCCACTGGTATAGCTG
>JARQTG010000164.1:0-265886 GCA_030142615.1 Syrista parreyssii
AGTTTCAGTAGGTTCGGTAGATGTTGATTGTGCTGCAGTAGTTGTAGGAACAGTCACAGTCGTACTCTCAGTTGGTTTGGTAGATGTTGTTGGTGCTTCAGTAGTTGTTGCCACAGTAGAAGTCGTAGGAATAGTCACAGTCGTACTTTCAGTAAGTTCGGTAGTTGTTGATTGTGCTTCAGTAGTTGTTTCAACAGTGGAAGTTGTAGAAACAGTTACACTACTATTTTTAGAAGGTTCGGTATATGTTGTTGGTGCTTCAGTAGTTGTAGGAACAGTCACAGTAGTACTTTCTGTAGGTTCGGTATATGTTGTTGGTGTTTCAGTAGTTGTTGCCACTGTAGAAGTCGTAGGAACAATCACAGTAGTACTTTCAGTAAGTTCGGTAGGTGTTGGTTGTGTTTCAGTGGTATTGACAATTTTTGTAATACTATCAACAGTTACTGCAGTAGAGCCAATAGAAGTTACTGTGGTTGTTGTTATCATTTCAGTAGACACAGTTGTTTCCGTAGTACTTAACATATCTGTGTTTTCTGTAGACATTGCAAATACTTCTGTCACTGAGTCAGATGCAGTCTCTATAACTTTCCTAGTACTTTCCATGGTACCTTGATTAATAGTAGATGTCTTTGTTTCCCTGAACAAGGACGATTGCATTTCTGGCGTTGTTTCGTGCACAGAATTGATCTCCGCAGATTCTGTAGTTGTATCTGCAGATGTTCCCAGATTAACAATGCTTGTTAAAGTCGTTACAAGATTACTAATAATGGTTGATATGTGAGGAGTAAGCAAGTCTGTACTGACTAAAGCACTGTTCGTTGTTTCTTCCAATTCTGGAAACACATGAGTCGGTTGCAATGTTGTTAGGTTAACTGTACTACTTTTGAAAATGGGTACCTCACTTGTGCTATCAGATTCTTCGGAATTAGTTGAAGTTATGTTGTGCTTACGATCGAGTAAATCGACAAGCTTTTTATAAGCTATTTGTTCATGTTGCTTACTTTCATACTCTTTCATTTTTTTCAGAGGGATTTTTGTTGTTTGGCCATTGTTATTCACCATTACCACATAACGATCTGTTGTTTGCAAATTACTTTTTACCATTGAAGAATCATCTGTTGTTTCAGGCCCAATTGATTCGTAGTCTACGTACTCAGAGTAGTTTGGTACTTCAGTAGAAACGTCATGACGAAATCGGATATTTTTCTTTTCGTTGTTCAAAAAATCACCCAATTGCATGTTCGATTCGGTAAATTCCTCTAGCGATTTTATCCAATCTGGTAGCAGAGATGATTCGTTATACATTTCATTGTCATATTCACGATTGATGGAGCTTGGGACTTTTTGAATATCTAATTCAGGATTCTCTGTGATGGATTTTAAATTTCTACCAAGCCTGAAGTAAACTGGACTGTTGTATCTCTCGTTTGAAAACTCACGAGATGATTGTCTTCCCTCTGAATTGTTTTCCTCATCATTTTTTGATTCACTTTTTAGAAAATCTGTTTTTGGTACTTTCAACTTGTACAGCTTACCAACCTCCAGATTACTTTCAACCTTTGAGATGTCATCAGGCATAAAATCATCCAGGCGCAAATCTATTTCTGTATTAGTTACAATAGGTAAGTAAGGGTTGATTACGATTTTCAACGGATCATTCTTTAATGGCAGCTGATCTTCTTCCTTCAGTGAAATATGATTTTTAATTTTCTCTTCCATGTCATTCTTCATGCTCGTTCCGCTTTCAGGCTTAATGGTACTTATTGATTTGACTGTATCTTCCAGCACAGTATTGCCACCGGTTTTGAGTAAGCTTGATGTACCTGACTTTTCACTAATCATTACTGACTCATATTTACTAGACGTGGTACTTCTCGTTACATTAGAAGTCTCTTGACGGCCATTTTCATTCTTTGTCAAACCAGTTGAATGTTCGGTTATCCAAAAAAGTGGTTGCTCCTTTTGATTCTGATCTTTGCACAAGTTATCGGCAATCAATTGTACCACTTCGTTAGCGCGTGATAACTCCTTCCCATTGTTTAAAATGCCTCGATTAACATTATCGTTTTCCTGATAATCTTCTACGCTGCGCTCTTTATCATGATCTGAAAGAGTCGACTGAATTCGTCTATGATGTTTGCCTTGTTTTCTTCCGCGTTTTCTACCATAAGTTACTCTTCTTTTGTTTCTCGCAACAACAGTCGTTGTTTCAGGCGCTTTTGAAGTACTCTTTGAAAAGTCAGGGACAGATGCATTTTTAGCTAATGAAGTTTCTTTCTCTAACTGAATTTCTGTGCCGTTGATAACGTGTTGCGGCCGTATTAATGTTTTCCCTGTTTCAGTAGAATTCAGGTTACGGTGTGTCCTTGTACCAATTGGATCAACATCATGCGAATCTTCTTCCACATGATTGGCTGTACTTAGTTGACTATCAATGTGACTCGAGAGTTTGTCAGATGCTCCGTGATCACCTGCAACAGTAGCAAAGTCTCTTAAAGCACTCTCGAGTAACTCTTCAAGATCATCATTGAATTCCAAATTGCTTTTTTTATCTCTAACGCTCTTAGTCTCTCGTTTTCCGCGTCTCTTCTCTCTATTAGTATTTTTTACATGGTACACATTATCAGTATCGTCTTCCTCACCGTTTGCTGCTATTCCCAGACCTTCTAAATAATCTGGAAAATTTTCTAATTCTGATTCATAATTTTTATAGTTCCAACCATCCTCATAATCGTCATTCAATTGTTTATCGTTTAATACATAAGGCGGTTCTGATCTCTTTCTCACGGTTTTTACTGATATTTCATCTTCAGGCTCTTTCACTGATTCGTATTCTGCCAATAAAGCATCCTGATCTGTCAGACTGGTACTGATACTGCGAATCCTTTCTAAAATCTTTTTGAGAAAACCCTTCTTTGCTGTAAAGTCATTGTCTGCTTCGGCATCCACGAATTCTATAGACACATGACTTGTGTCGGAATTTATTTGAGTAGAAGTTGATGTATCAGTCAAGGTTTCACCTTTTGATTCTGTACTTGCAGTACCTTCCATCAATTCTACCAAGTTCGTTACACTTCCTTCAGTTGTTGTAGACACTGTTGACTGATCTGTATAATCTGCAGCTGTTTCTGTCGAATACGTTGTTTCTTTTGTACTAGTAGTACCCAATTGTGTAATCATATTAAGTGCAGTTGTACGAGAATTATCCGATTCGCTTATGTCTACCAGCTGTCCGACTTGAGATTCTCTTAATCCAGGCCGAACTCCTAATTCTATGAGAACATAAGGGTGAGACGTATTTTTCACATTTGTTAATACATTTTGAGATGATTTTGTTGTACGTAGAGTAATACGTTGTTTCGGAACAGTTCTTGTTGTTGTTTGAAATTGTTTATTTCCTGATGGCGCTGTAATTCTTTGTGAAGTGTTGAACTCTTTTCGTGAACTCTCAATATGTAACAATAGAAATTGTTCTATCTCTGAGTTTGTAATATTTTTTGATACTATTGAGTTAATGTTTGAATTAAATTGTTTGTGAGTATTTTGAGGTTTTCCTAAAGAAACCGTAGAATGGGCAGTATCAGTACTTCCAAAATCCATAGCATGTCCTTTGAGTTCTAAGATGTTTTTGGATTGACCCGTTAGACTTTCAGCATGAGTAGTGGAGGCAACAATATATTTATCTGTAGTTTTTGTATTAAAAGTAAAAGCTGTATTAGTATTTTTTTCAGTGGAATTTTGTGTACTGCTTCTCATTCCAAAATTATCCACAAAAAAACCTCCTAGGGTGTTATTGGCTGCTACCTCCACGTTCATTCCCGTGGTTGGAGTGGGGTTTGTACTTGTCAATGTTTGCTGTTCAGTCGTAATTAAAATAGGTACTAAAGTGGATACATCTTTTACTGTAATGAACGCTTTAACACCGCTTACTGGAGTGTGCGTAATTTCTGGATTATCTTCTGCGTTTGTAAGTCTATATTTTTCAACAGAAGTTGTAGGGCTACTAGATACAAGGCTTAATGTCATTTCCATAGTATTTGGAATTTTTCTTGTTTCTTTTGTAGTACCATTATGAACCACAGTTTTCTTTTGACTAATTGACTTAAAGAAGTCCATAAAGTTAATGTTTTTCTTCTGGTTCACTTTTGGAAATGTTTTATCTTTACATTGCAATGAAAAATTTCTCAGAGAATTGTTATCGCCTGTTGATTTTTCTTGTTTATTAATGTTGCTCGTAATCTGTGTTTTGGAGTATGTTGTTTCACTGGAGCTTTTTGTGTCCTCCATTGTAGATGTGGTTGTTGCGCCTGGCCATGTGTGCTGCCGATCTGTTGCTGATTTTATAGTTGTTGTTAATTCAGTGTCATTATTAAATGTTACGCTGAATGCTTCCGTAGGGTTAACTGTCAAAGAAATTTCAATTTTTGAGTTAGTGCTATGAGAAGTTGTAGTGTTCTCTTTAGTTTCAGAAACATTATCCTCTTTAATTTCTGTTGTTGTTTTCAGAAACTGCAGGTTCATATTATCTATGGGATTGATACCAATTGCAGTAAGCTCTTTTGGTTCTGCATCCAATTTTGAAGTGGACTCTACATCCAAATATGTCAATTCCAGTTTTGTGACGTTCACACTGAGTCCTGGTGGAATTGTGGGAACTCTTGGCTGGCAAGAAACTGTAACCAGTTCATAGAATTCTTCATCACGCTCTTCAGGTTCGTTTGTTTGATAATTCTTTAGCATATTTTCCACAATTTCGTTGTAATCTTTTGCAAAATTTTTGTGAGTTGTACCAATCACAAATTTTGTAATCGGTTCATTATTAAGATCATGAATAATTTGAGGTAAGCTTGGCTCGCAGCCTTTGATTTCCTTGCACTTTTCCAAATTTCCCACAGCATCTCTTTTGTTTGAAGAATTACTTAAATCATTAGAAAAGTTAGTATGCTTCTGGTGACCTAATTCATTAATTGATTCAGCATCGCGTTTATTTTGATCAACTGATTTCGTTTCGTGTACTAAAGTTTCCTCAAATTTACGATCATTTTCATATGGATCTAATCTGTCCCTTTTGATTCTGGCTGATAAGACTGCATTTCTCTTCTTTACTGAAGTATCTTCATGTAATGCATCGTCAGGAACGTTATCCTGAGAGCGTTTTTGCTCGCTCTGCAAATTTTTGTTGACCAATTTTATTGTGGACAATAATTTTTGCAATTGTACAGTAAGAGGTTCTATTACCGAGGACAATGATTTATTTGTTGGTCTTGTATCGATTGTTTCAAGGTCACTGTTGGATTCTGACTGTCCTAATAAATCCTCCTGATGAGAATTTGAATTCAAGATTCGTTGAGGTATATAACTAGGCATGGGATACTCGTAAATATTTGATTCCCATTGTGGTACCTTATAAAGTGTATTACTAGAATTAAAATCATTTGGTAAAGATGATTCCAGTTGATTCTGAAAATCGTGTTCACGAATCAATGCAGACGGTTGACTCGGAAAATTTAGATTATCGTCGTTTAAAAAATCTTGATTTTTGTCAAGACTTCCTAAATTTTCATCTTCGAGGAAGTCCTGTGTTTCAAACTCTTTCGAAGACTCGTCACCCAGAGAATTTTGATCATCGCGATTTAAAGAATTCTCACTATTTAGAGCTCTTGCAAATTTTTCTAAATATCCCAAATGAAAAGCAGGATTTTCTTGACCTTCCATTATTTGACGATGTCCTGGTACTTTTTGTAAATCATACTTATTGCCAGTTGATAAACCAACTGGTTGATTGGTGTCAATTATACGAGATACAAGTCTGTCATTTCCCTTATATATTCCAGAGTCTAAGTTGCTCGAAGGATGTACCCATTGACTTTCTTGAGGTGCTGAATACATGGATATCTCAGCAGAGCGAAAAGGGCTCTTGTACTCTCTACTATTGATAGAGTCATAAGGACTTTCCTGGAGATTATCTAGCTGTACTTGTTTACCTGAAACGTCCCTGAATCCTCCAGGAAATGAAGCTGAACCAAGGTAATCTGGTTTTTTCACTTGGTATGGATTGTATCCTGAAAAATCATTAGGATTATAAATGTAGTTTCCACCAGTGTACATTTTCACATTATCCAGTGCATAAGAATTTCCAGGATTATTTGAAAGAGTCTCTGGTAATACTTGATTCTCATAATTTTGTTCTGCCATAATATGATTTTCTGGAAATGGACTGAAAGGATTTTGAAAATGATCAAAAGAACTTGTTGTACTGTCAAATGATGAAAATTGAGGTTCAATCATCATCATTTCGCTACTAAAAATTGGATATTTCTTCGTTGTAGATCGTGTATGCAAAAAAGACTTTCCAATATCCTTAACGTCGTGATGCATGTGAGCCTTGAAGGATAAAATTGCTGATGTTCTGTCACTGTTATCTTTTAATGATATACTTGACTGTCTTGGCAGTACTATTAGTTTACTGTCATCAATCTGTGCATCTTTATCTGTGCTATCTTCTTTGAGAACGTATAAGTTTTGTGACAAAGGTACTAACTGGAAACCTCTTTTGAACTTTTGAGGAAACTGAAAAGGAGCATCTGCTTCGTCTTTATCGATCGAGGGCGACTTAAATTTATTTATATCTACAGCTGCAAAAGAATTCATAATTGAATTCTTAAGTAAAGTAGAATTAATCTCTGGTAACTGTTGATGTTGTTTCTGTTGTAGCAGTGTACCAGTGTATTGTTGATTAGCTGGTAACAATTCTCTGTTAGGAACAACTGAGTTTTTATACAGGTTAGTTTTTGATATGTCCCAATACGATGGATTCATTTGCTTATTTTCAGCTTGAGAAACTGTTTCTTCTGAATTTAATTTATTGTATGATCCTTGCAGCATTTTATTATAAAGTACTGACTGTTTGGCATTGCTATCAAAATTTGAATTCCATGATTCTATATTGTTGTCAACTTTATTTGGAATAAATTCCACAATTCCTTCTGAATTTATGCCTGGTGATTCCAAAGGATTTAGAAAATGTCCTTGTAGTCTAGGATCCTCTATTTTTCCATAAGCAATATTTTCTATATTTTTATAATCTTTTTGCAGAATTCCTTGATAAGGAATAGCATTATGTTGTTGTTGATATGACTGTTGTGCTTTAAACAACTGTAACTGACCTGGACCAAAGGATGGTCCAAGATGTCGAATAGCAGAAGGATGCATTTGATTTTCTATCGAGGATCCAAATTGAGGAATCTGTTGTGAAGAGATTGGCTGTATGTCCTTTGGACTTTGAAATGCAGGTACCAGATTATCCTGCAATTGTATTTGGTCCTGATATGGATATCCTGAAGGATAGAGCATATTGGGAAGTCCTTGAAATCCCATTTGAATTTTCTCTTTATTTCCAGGGGCATATTTAGCAGCTTTTAAATCATTTGAGATATTTGAGACATTAGCAAGGTTCTGTTGCCTTTTATATTCATCTATAGGATTCTCTTGGGGAGCAACACCATCTGTAACGGATTCCAAATTCTCAGCAGGTAAGTAAGGCAGGATGTAAGGAACTGCTGTAGATGACAATTTATACCAGTTCCCAATTTTTTCTGCCTCAGATTGTAAATTGCTGGGATCATTTCTGAACTTATTTGGTAAATTTTGAAAATGTTGTTCAGTGTTATCTTGTTGTGATCCTGACTGACCGGAAGGCAAAATTTTATTCGTTGATAGTTTATTGATAGAAGAAGAATCGTTGTGAATAATTTTCTCTGTACTAGATCTGATATTACAATCTGAATGATCCTGTGGAGTTTGCACAGACTTCCTTTTCTGATTGACATTTTCTTGGACTTGCCATACTGGACGAAATTGCGAGTTGTCCTGTGAAATAGATGATTCTGCCTGATAAGGGTCCTTTACGTCAGGTTCAAGATCTTTTTTAACATTTGCTAAATCATGTTGGAGTGTGTCTTGTGTCTTTAGCAACAAAGAATTCATTGGTACAGGAGTAAAACCTTTTTGTGCATTTATATCTGGTTCTGGTTCGACATTCTTCACAACTGGTATAAGAGAACTTTGATCAGTAATGTTCTGCAAAATTTGTCGACTTTCAAAATGATTTTCTGTAGTGCTTGCGACATTTGACATCATCAAATTTGCTTTACCAATTGCATCCTTTTCAGGTTCTTCAAAACGCAGAGTATTTGGCATGATATTAGAAGATACATCGATTTTCCTTCTATCGCTATCTAGCATCGGATCAGCCATAATATTAACATTTCTTCTGCCACGAATCATTGAAATGTCATCATTTCCTGCAAAGAATCTCAATTTTTCCGGCCATACAGTCTCCTCAGATTCCTTAGAATCTTCAGTATCCATCTGATACAATGGGATATTATTTATATGCCTCATTTTTTCTTTTTTGGGATCATAAAGCGGTTCGTATTGTACCGGTTGTTTCTCTTGAATCCGATACTTTTGTTGTAAGAGATTAATTTTTTTTGAAGTGTGCGGACCATTTTGTTTTCGCGTAAATTTTCGATGCGGCTTTTTCCTTGCTGACACTTTCCTTGGTTTACCAGATTTCTTTTTATGCGTCTTCCTCGCGTTCTTGTTCTTACTCCTTAACTTCTTGTTTTTACCAGCAATCGTTTTTCTATTTCCCTTAGCAGAAAAAGTGTTTGAGGAATCTTTTTGAGAATTCGATCTTTTGGTCCAGCGTGACAATTTGTTCTTCTGATCCTGTGTCGTTTGTATTTCCTTGAATAATCCTCGTCGTAAACGGGACGAAAATTGTTCCTGATCCTGAGAATAATCTTCCAAAAAACCAGGAGGTCTCAATAAATCCGTACCCAAATTGAGTCTGTCCAGGTTGATGTCATGCACAGAAGTTTGATCCTTTTGGAAATTAAGAGAGCTGTCCCAGCGTAGCGAAGGATCCTCTCTCTTGATTTTAAACCTAGCACTAGGATGAAGAATTTGTTTCCGTAGCTCACCTCTGTTCCATTGTAGATCCACACGTTCTGGAACGTCACCTTGACCATTTTCTGCTATGATGTCCAACCCGTATTCTTTGGCAGATCCTGGAGGAACGGAATCCTCAGTTGACAGTCTCGCTACGTACATTATTGTATAAAACACGCTGAAAAGAAAAATTCGCATCGTGTCATAGCTTGAAAATCTACAATTTTGCAAAAACTTTTCAAATATTCAAAGCAGGGAGAGTTTTTTGTCAAGTATATAAAATTACAATAAAATGTTTAATAAATGTGTTAATAGGAGAAGAGATGACGAGCTCATTTTCAAGAAATAATTTCAGATCATTGGATCTGTAGCTAATTTCACGTTTGATTAACGAATTTTTTTTCTTTGCTGTAGTAAAAATTTGCAGCCCCACGTTCAATAAAGCAGTACCTGTAAATTACGTGATATCGCATTGGCTTGCACAGTGGATATCAGTCGTCATAGTACAAAGGAGTTGCGATGATCATGTGAAGTG
The DNA here is from genome assembly GCA_030142615.1 of Syrista parreyssii. Lineage (NCBI taxonomy): Eukaryota > Metazoa > Arthropoda > Insecta > Hymenoptera > Cephidae > Syrista > Syrista parreyssii. The sequence continues at coordinate 9,491 of JARQTG010000164.1, forward strand.
TCTCCGGGTAAAAAAGTCGTTTTCCAAAAGCTTCGCCCGCTGTGGTAAACTGTCAGGTGTGTTGCCGTTGATGATCTGACGGTTTTACCGCACTTTACGAGTATCATTAAAACTAAATGTATATGAAAACTCTCGAGTTATTCTTGTATAACAGACATACGAATTGTGTTTCAGGTAAAAACCCGGATGGATCCTTTATCACCGTTTGCGCTGGTAACGCACTCAGTATGTCTACTGTTTATGGACAGACTCTGAACAGTTGACTAACACAATTGCATCACAGCATCCTATATGATGGCCAGCAGTCAGAATAAAATACAACATTGAATACAAAAGGCCTTCTTCATTCCAGTTAATGAGAGTTGTATCCTTTTACGTATGAATGAATTGTAATATTATTGAACAGTTATATAGATTGAATTGCGAGTTAATATTTAAGCAAGCAGTGTTGTATGTATGCTCATTATGAAAAATTAAACTTGATCCAACTTTGAAACCAATGTGTAATATTTTTTTACATTTCCCAACCTAGAGTTAGTGATTCTGATTTTTAAATCAGAATCTTAGAAATTTTCAGAGTAATTCAGAAATAAGTGTAATAAAACTAAATCGTTATGTAGCTACCATTTATTTTTATTAAATTAATTACAATAGTATTCTCACTAATAGAGTTAAACGTAGTCCGAAATTTGGCAATTAATATTTTCTAAAAAGAAATCATACTACCAACATAAACATTCTTGGCTTTCTTGCAAAAAAATCAGTATCACAAATTTGCATTCGGAATCTTTCTATCAGAGAAAATTCCCTGGTTCTCCAAGAGATGGCGCCACATGTACTGCCCAGGAGGTGCTGCCCCCTTAAGCGGCGAAAATTTGAACTAAAGTTCAATTTATTCAATAATTTGATATTAGCTTTTGCTTTTATATTTTATTTTCACTTTTGGAATCTTTTGTAAAGTTCCTTGGAAATCAAAGAGATGTCGCCACGTGTACTGCCCAGGAGGTGCTGCCCCCTTAAGCGGCGAAAATTTGAACTACTGTATATTCATTTAATATGAATTTGAACATTCCAGTTCTGAATGATGAGATCTTTGAAAGTTTCAAGGAAGAAGCTGAGTTCCCCGCTGTTTATCGAAATGCAACATCCCAACGATGCGATTTTTGTCACTTTTTAAAACAAAACGAAATGACGCTCTGAAGACTCTGCTGTTGCTATTACTTCAATAGAAGGTAGCATCGATGAAGGGAAATGAAATGAGAGGATAGATGCTGGATGAATGAGGGTTGAAATAAGGAAAGACGTGGAAATAATGGCTAGGAGAAATAGAGCAGAGCAGAAAAATATATCGAAGCATAAGGGCGGAGGAGCATGATGGAATTAGGATGGAGGAGAGTAAAAGACAGAGACAGAACTCCGTCATACGCTAGGATACTCGCAGAGGATAAAAGAATACAAACGCGTAAATGCAATTACTGCAGTTTCAAGAAAATTTATTGAACAAACGATAGAGTAATAAAACAGTATACAAAGTATAGGTGCACATAAATGGCCTGTGAAGCAGTAGCAATTAATATATCATTGGAGATTTATTAAGTGTATCACTGCAATATACTGCATACGTTGCATGTGATATGTGCTAGCGATTTGAGCTTTAACTTTACCCAAGTATAATTAAGCAACTTGGTTTTAAAGGAAATACTAGGAGTAAAGTTAGAAATAGGATAGAAACTGTTGGAGGCAGATGGGTAAGATGCTAAATGAATGGGAAAAGAAAAAGATTGTTAAGAACAAAAAGGGCGAAGAAGATAGAGAAGGGGGAAAAGCAGGAAGAATGAAGGCGCGAAATGGGCCCCACCGCGCCCATTTCCGTGAGGTCCTACCTCTCCACGAGGGAGCTGCGACCCCTCCGAGGCCCAACAGGGCCGTGTTTTTTTTTTTAATGAGGAAAACCCCCGAGTCCCGCGGCTAGGCGCACGGGACTAGGGGGGAAAAACCTCAGGAACGGAAGGAAGTCGGGCCGAGCGGCAAGAAAGACGCAAAAGGTGTTTAAGCTAAACGCGAAGGTCTACCCCTAGTCAAGGATTCACCGCAACGAAAGACCACGGGCGTAGCACCCGACGACGCCCTTGCGGGCGCCGCCAGGACATCCCGAAGGACGATATTCACCGCTACAACCTCCGCCACTTCCCGCCGAGCAAGCTCAGCGGGTTAAGCGTAAGGGACCGCGCCCGCCGCCGGCGGCGGACCCCGTCAGCCATTGATCCCCGCGCTAAATGTCTCCGACAGAGGGTGACTTTAAACTAGCAGGTGCACAATGACACCCGCACTACCCCAAGTGAAGCTGACCCAAGAGCACAGGCACAGGCAGGACTTTGCCCAGAGCCAACGGACTTCCCCGCACGACCTCCCCACCGACACATAGGATCGTCACTACCCACACGAGTGCCCAAGGGTCAACGACATGTTGGAGCGTTTTTGGCAAAGCGAACAAATTATACTACAGACGCGAGAACTGGACACTCTGATTAGACTCACTACACGCTGACCATGGCCGTAGCGTACCCTAAGGGGGCTCAAGGCCCCCGTCGGGAGGTCCGGAGAGACCGTGTTGCGGCCACAACTTGGGCCCGACCCACCGAGCAAGCTCGGCAGATGAGGCGGAAGGGCAACCCCCGTCACCATGGCCTTCGTACGTGTAGCTACTCTAATCGGGTAATATGACTACTCGAAAGAAATGCTCGGCCCGACCAAGGAAATAGGAAAAGAAAGACAAGCACATTGGAAAGTGAGGGGGAAGAGAGCCAAAGATGACAGAAAGAAAGTCAAGAAAGGAAAAAAGAAAAAATGAATGTAAATAATAAATTATGAGAGTAAAGAAATATGAAAGTAGGAAACTTAAGAACAGAAGTGTAAAAATATTGAAAGAGAGAAGAAGAGTAAGGAAGAAATGGATTATAGAAAAAAAAAAAATGGAAATTAATAAAGCGAGATGATCTAGGAGATCATCACAGGAGACTGGCTCGTGGAAGAATGATCGCTCCGCGCTCGGAAATCTCCTTAAGTGCTCTCCCCACTCCACGGGTCCTGCGCGGAAAATATGCGCCCCGTCAAATTTAACAACTTCCACTACTATACAGTATTTCTAAATGTTCCTTGCCGCGATTCCTGACTAAATAGCAACATTTGAACTAATAAATAAATGTTACCTTATAAGTTTGCTATTCTACAATTTTTGCCCATTGTTACTTACGTGCTGCTGTTACATAACATCAATTGCATTAATCTCAAGTATCGCTGTCAGTGATAGTTTCATCTGTACAGCTGACTTATTACGTATCTTCTCACCGGTTATCCAGCCAATCATACAGCATGTAACTTGGTACAGTTGCCCTACGAGTGGCGACAAATGAAAACTTCGAACTATGGCACAACAATCGAACCACTATTTAAAGGCTCAGCAGGCAAGAGACTCGTTTCTTCTCTAATGTTACTTGATTGTTTTATTTCACAAGCTATATTTTACATTACTCTAAAATAATTCTTAACTTTTTCTTAGCTTATGGAAGAAAAAAAATATTAAGTGTCATATACTCTATTTATATTCACATTTGACCACTTTTGAGAGTGATATCTCGTTTTTCAAAATTAGCGGCATCAAATTGTTTGCATATCTGTGCATAGTTGTATCTTGGTTATCTTATTAGTCTATGATTCAGAACAGCTGTCACAGACATTACTGCAGTAGTGGTTTTGTACAAATTTTGTTGCAGTGTATTAAGTCTGAATTATTCTATTTGAAATCGAATCATTTTTTGATATTTTCATTTATTAAAGAATAATTATAGAAATGGCTAGCTTTCACCTTATGCGAAGCATCAGACATCTACCTGGTAAATTAACAGTTACTATTTTTGAGATTTATTAGGTTATGGAGAAATTTGTGATTATATAATTTGAAAAAAATATTTTCATCCAAATGTCTAACTACAATATCCACTGTTAGAATGATGTCTATATAGATAGTTTACAATTTTTGAGTATGGTGTACAAGAATTTGTTTTTATATAAAACAATCCATATTTGTATTTTAGCAACAATCTTTAAACAAGGCCAGCTTTCCTTATCTAGAAGCTGCATACCTGCTCAACTTTTTCGATCTGCTTCAATCCTCAGCGATGCCAAATATACTACAATGACATCTTCTGTGAAAGAAGGATTCAAAAGGAATTTGCCACAGGTTTAGCATGCAATAACTATTTACTAATACAGAAGAATAATTGCTGTCTTGTAGAACTATCAAGAATAAATTGGATACTTTATGTAAATAGATTTCATCAGTACCAATGATTACAAATCAATCAAGAGCAGCAAGTACTACTGGAGATCACGTTCGTTTGTGGCAGCTGGAAAGAATAGTTGCAGCATCATTCATTGGATTACTTCCTGCATGTATCATTTTGGAAAATCCTGTAGTTGATGGTCTGTTTGGTATACTTCTCGTTATGCACAGTCATTGGTAAGGAATTTTAATTCACTTTTGTTTTTCATTTACTACTGTACAGTATACTTATTTGAGTTCATAAAAAACATATATATACACTAGGGGATTGGAAGCACTGATTCTTGATTACGCTAGACCTGCGGTTGTTGGACCTCTTCTGCCAAAAGTCTTACACTTCCTTCTAAATCTTATTTCTGCTGCAACACTCGCAGGACTTCTTGTTCTTATCTACAATGGACCTGGCATTGGAAAGTCAATTAAACGTACATGGGCAATTGGTAAAGAACAAAAATAAAGACAGAAATCTAGACAGCTATATCCATCAGTCTATGCCAAGACATTGTATTAGAAAACTAATAAACATATGTATATTATAAAGGAATAAATTATTAATTGTTTTAGCTATATTAAAGTATAATTCCTTTTATTTTTATTTTCTCTTGAATTTTTCCATATAAGCTGTAATATTTATAGCAGAAGTAGTTAATGCTCTTTGATCTTTATAAAATATAATATAAATAGAAAGAAGCCGAGCGTGTCAGGTTCTAGCACAAAAAAATCTTTATTAATAAAAATTGATTACAATCTTTATACAAATTATTGTTTCTCAAAAGAAATATTATAAATCGCTTGTTTTGACCATCTTGTGTCTTTTTCTGTAAATGCTTCATTGCATTATCTACAATACTCAATTCCAAGGATAATGCGTTGCATTGATAGAACATATGTGATACCTACTTTGTATCTATTTTAACGTGTATGGTAAATAGACATTTAATATTAAATTATATTATGTGTGTATATTCGGCGTAGTAATAACCCAGTATATTATAAAAACCCAAAGAGTTATACTAATCTTTCCTCAATTATATCTAAGAAAATAACTATACAAGTTGTAATCAATCAACCCACAAAATTAACCCTTTAGAAAAATAATTAGACAACTAATAGTACTAACAGTGTTTAGAAAACGCATATTGGTATTGTAAGTTTCATAGTTCATTTAGTTTTTAATCATTTTTATAAAAAAATTAAAAGAATTTTGTCTATGTAACGGACGACAATACGACTGACGTTAAATTAATTTTTTCCAGTGCTGCTATACTTAATGTCTCTGGCATTCAAAAACAAATAATGCTTTAATGACAAATCATAATGTTACTTATAACATGAGTACTATGCTTGGCCACGTATCTGTATGCATAAGACTGCTAATTACAAGATGAAATAAGTATTCATTTGAAATTCTTTTTATCTTTCTACAATCCAATAAAGTAATAGCGTCTTTGCAAGCTACAGAAAGCTTAGTAAAATAATTATTTCTAAGAAACCAAACCATAATTACTACATTTAAAAAATCTATTTAGTCTTATAGTTTACATTCCTTCAGTAAACTAATTCATGAACTGTTTTTAATATCGTTTGGTACCGGAGGAAATATTCATAATTAGTTTGTCCGTTGAAAATATTTTTCATCATTGCGTTCGTAACCTCTTCTGCCAAAAATAGAATCCAAAACAGTACACAAACTTCATAAACTTTTTTCTTAAGGCATTCAAATAACCGTTTCCCACACAATTCGTGCTGCTTAATTTTCTCCTCTCTAATCAAAATATCATCGATATAACAATTCATTTTAAAAATACAATGATCTTTCATGATAAAAAAATTAACATTTCTTCATCATAATTATATAATCCTGTCTCAAGGTCATCTCTCAACACGAAATGTAACACTCGATACTTAAAAAGAATCTTCAAAACCAAACGCACAATATTAGCATATTGCATTTTCACGGTTTCATAAATATACCCAATACGAATTACTACAATACACTAAATGCTTTTCGAAACAAAAAAACCATGACAAAAGAAGCTATTTCGTACTCGTGGTGATTTCATGTATAATATTAAAAAATTGTAACAATTATCATCTTTTGTTTGAACATACCATATTAGGCGACATTGTCTACTCTTTTGATAGCTTCAAAACGTGTTGAATGACTTCGTCAACGGTTTGCGTGGTTAGCAATGATTTGACAGTGTCATCTTCAATAACAACTGTAAAAAGGAGTTTCACGTTCTCCCTCAATCGTTCAGGAAATGGCTTATCACTATCTGAGGTGATTGGTTGATGACCACAACGTCTGATAACGGCTTCCAAGACATCCTGAATTGGTGCACTAGGCCACCCGAACAACTGATAATGAAACAAGCATAAGAAACGTTTATAGTCTAAACTAAAGCTATTGTTAATATCAAAACAAATCAAGTACAGTTATAGGAATAATTCTTTACAAATAACACTGCAATATTTACCTGCAAAGTATCTTCCTCAATGAGAATTGTTAGTAGCTCGACAATGGCTTTAAGCAATTGATCATTAGTCAGAGTTGTAGATTTTCCAGTTTTCAACTTAGCAGCTGCGCTGGATGCAATATTGAGCAGTTGCGTTTGCAACTGACGATGTTCAGCTTCGCCCAATGCATCTTCAAGGAGTTCACGATGCTTCGTCCGGATGTGACGCATTAAACAATCATGACGTATGAATGCGCGACCGCATTCTGCGCATGACTGTGGTGGTTCCCGTCTGTGCGTGTTCATATGAGCTTGAAGGGATGATTTGGCAGCAAATGATTTTGAACATTTGTCACATTTAAATGCTGGAACAAAAAATATTAAATATTATTATATGAAACGTGAAGTATATAATACGAATTGTTTTTTATAATACGTAGTAAAAAACTCACGTTTTACGCCACTATGAAGAAGCTTGTGCTTAGCTAAATCTTCTTTGCGCATAAATGACTTGTCGCAAACTTCACATTTGAACGGAGTTGCTCCCTCGTGAACAAATTTTTTGTGCACGTTTAAACGGGCCTTGCGATTGAACGCCTTGTTACAAATGTCACAATAAAATCCATTTTCTCCCGTATGATGGAACACATGGGCTCTCAATTGTGCTGCTTGAATAAATGATTTGCCACAATATTGACAGACATGGGGTTTCTCGCCAGTGTGAGTGCGCTGATGACGATTTAAAGTTTCCCGAGCTGCAAACTTTCTTTGACACTAAAACAGTATGACGTTCATTGTATCACACAGGGTGTCCCAATGTTGATGTATATGATGGGTATGACGATATTCTTGAGGCAAACGTAGGTAATGAGAGTGTGATCTTTGTTTTATTTAAAGATACTTGGATTTTTAACGAGAGTCTAGATCTTCATTGATAGACCATCGTAAACTCTATGGACTAGCCTCTAGTAAATCAATTTGATAATCAAATTTCTCATTATACTTACAATAGGTCCTCCGCGTCTGGCTTGCTTGCTTGCAATCAGATCATATCGAAGTATAATTACAATTTTACTAGATAATTATGCACGAATTATCCAACTTAACAATCATACAATGACATACATATCAGGTGATGCTGTCTACTCCAAGGACCATTATAATGGTCCTTGCATTATTTGATTAATAATGTATTATACTTACAAATTTGCATTCAAATGGTTTTTCACCAGTGTGTACTCGGCGATGCTTCTTCATCGCCAGGGTGGATAGGAATGTTTTACTACAAAGGTCACACTCGATTGGTCTCTCGCCAGTATGCATACGTTCGTGTATGAGAAGCTGTTGGTTTGTATGAAATTCCTTAGGGCAATGTTTACATGGTTTCTTTTGTCGTTGAGGCGTACCCGCATGAGTGCGCAAATGCTCACGCAAATTATCTTTGCGAGTAAAAATTTTGTTACAAACCTGGAAAATCGAAATTTGGTAGAACAATTAAACATAAAGCAAGCCGTGTTTTAGTTAATGGAATCATTTTTTCATTATGCCAAGTTGGAGTAAGACTTACTTGGCATGAAAATGTGTTATGCAACTCGCCATGACATCCAGATTGCATCTTGTGTCGATTTAGATGATAATTACGTGAGAAATACATGTCACAAGGTTCACATCTATGAAGATAAGTAATTAAGAGTTAATCGCGATGTGTTGTAATTAGGAATTTGTTTTTGTGTTCATTTTTTTTAAGTAAACTTACTTGTAAATTTTTTGTGTTTTCGCATGTTTCGTATAGCGATGCTTATCCAAGGCTTTTTTATCAGGAAAAGTCTCTGTGCATTCTGTACAACTGATAGCATCATTTTCCCAGTGAACAACAATCATGTGTCTTTCTAAGGAACTCATTTTTTTAAATGACAAATTGCAATGCTGACATTTAAATTCACCGCCACTGTGTGCAGTCGCCAGATCTTCGGCACAACAGTGACATTGACTATCAGGCACTGGCTTTATTACTCCCTTTTCATTGTTGTTCTTTGAATTTTGAGAATCTATTAGAAAACCAGTGAAACAAATATATCAAAGTTAGAAATAATACTTTTCGCGTAGCTGTTGACACTTTTATAGAAATGATAGTATGATACTACTCAATGCGTACCTGTAGTGCTTGAATCTTCAAAGAGATATTCTTCTGGGTCGTCAGCATTTGCTTCGTCTTCTGAGTCATAGGTATCTATACTTCGCAATTCCAATATATCAGTACTGTCATCTTCCTCTCTACACACTTCCAAATGTTCTTTCAGCATCTGAATGTACAAGGAAATGACAGTAATTAATTGTGATGTATAACAGTTAGAAGGATGATTAGCTTGAGTATGTTTTTCTCGCAACAATTTGATACAATAGAAAGAACTACTTTTTTGTCATTTGACTGGCAGTCTTCTCAGAATTATAATGTTGCTGTGAAATAATTAAAATAAGTTGCACGAAAATTAATACTACTTACATCTTCGGATTGAAATATACGATGACAAGTTACACATTCATAATCCGTCACAATTTGTATTATGTGGGTATTTTGTGAGAGAACTAAAAAGGAAGTTGTAAATTAAATAAAATAAAAAGTATATATTTTACATATACTATAATTATACACATAATACAGGGATACTTAAACAAAATGTAATTATCTATTGGACATTCATATATTCTGACATACTACAAGTGTTGCATAATTTGGATAATATGAACATATATGATGTCAATGGCAAAACTATAGGCAGAAGTAATATTAGTATGGTAAATAGAAAATAAAAATTTCAAATATTTATACATCAATGAAGATACATTATAAACACATTACTTTCCAATGTATAGAACTGCACATCAAATAATATGCTAAATCATGTTATCATAGTTTTTTTTGGGTCTTGATAGTGACTACTAATCAAAATGAGAAAACAAAGATAAAAATAAATCTAATGATTACGAAGAGATGTACAATATTAAAAGAAACATATTTTGTAATACGATCACAAGCATACCTTCTTTCAAATCTTCTTGAACATCCTCGTTTGCTAATATTACAGTATCAGCTTGTGAATCGTCTAAAACATAATATACAAAAGAATAAGAGTACTGAACAGAATCATATAAAAAAACAGAACAATTAAAAGAACAAGAAACATACCAATTATGACGTCTGATGTTTGGCCATTGAGAAATATAGTGTTCTCGACTTTAACGATTTCTGAAATAAAGGTTATAAATCTACAATCAGTCGAATATTTCATTGCGAACAAGATTTCGTGTTCCAAATAATATATAAATCATATCCTTACCAATAATTTCTTCCATGTTTTCTACCGGTGTATATGTAATTCTTAAAAAGTAAATCCAAATGTATAATAATCTGAATCCAAACTTTCTCACAATGACACAGCTGGCACAGGCCGAACTTTCACTTCGTCCCAATCATTTGCATTTATCATGGAAAAATAAAAAATCTAATGAATATAATTGTTTATAAAATGATGACACTGTTTCTGGAAAATAAAATCGTAATATCAAAAGTTTATAAACATTAGCCCCTGATGGAACAACCACCTTGAGGCACAACGCGTCACAAAATGGCCTACATAAAGGGGCACGCCTATCTGACAACAGAGGACGTGAGTAGTGAAATAATGAATTCAAAATAATTAATTAAGATCGATCAAATGTCTTAGCATACAATCAATACGAATAAATATTTCAATAGTTAAATATTATTTAGTAATCAATAAGTAAATCAAATAGTAATTTTCCATTACAATTGTTCAAGCTCTCTTATTGGCCCCCCACCATGATGCAACACGTGATCTCTTTTCTATTTTCAATTGGCTACTCACGAAAATAACGCTGCCAACTACATAATAATTGTAATACGGAAAGAATAAAATGTGGTATAGTATCAATGATAAGTATAAGGACTCTACGTAGTTTCATTAGTATAATAAGTGCCATAATACTAAAAGATAACGATGCTTGTGTCATAATAATTAGTAGGATGCAATAGTTGGAAAATAGGGCATTGCTCTGTAAACTAATAAGTTGGCTAATAGAGTATGTACGCTGATAGTAGAGTTTGAACTGATTTATAATGTACTTATTCAATAATCCTTGAATCTGTTAACGCCAAATCAAATGGATGTAAAATACCAATAAATAGAAAACACAGTGCTAAACGGATTTACGGAAGAATTAAATATTTTAAATGTCGTCGGTCGGCAATGCAGAGTTTCGAAATGATCGCACACTTACCGGCTGATGATAACCAGACGATTCTCTATTTGAAACATAAATACAACGATGGCAGTAAAAGTGCACCCAAGCAGCATTCTGCATAATGAATATTGCAATAGTCAGCTATTGTTCTAATCTGCCTTTAAAAAATTGTGTCTAATGATGACTATAGTTCATTAAATCATACCTACGTTGTCTGAGTAGGATGATCTAATTTTTCTATTACTGCTGAAGGTTAGTACACGATTGAAACTATGACTTAACAAGTTTATGCAGAAAGCAACGTTACAGTAGTCAAAAATATAACTGTTTTGCGCGTAATGCATGTCATCCAAAGGATAAAGTACAAACAGGTGGTACAACAATAATCAGAGAAGCATAATTCCTTTTAATCACGTTATAATAATTTATTTAAACATTTATACACCTATAATGTTCCACAGTCTTTAAAGTAGTTGCTCGAATATCTATAAGTTAATTTATTTATTACCTACAAAAAAATAGAAGACGAAGCATTAATACAGTACCTAAAAATAATCAATGAATGGGTTATAGGTTATGCTGCCGTTAAATCATTTACCATCCCACAATTTTCGCTAAGAACGGTGGGAAGCGTCCGGACAGTACATCTATAGAGCTGCAGTTATACATATAATCATAATCATCTATCGTAATCCTATCTGGCGCAACAGAGAGCAATGCTTCCTGCAACACATAGGACGAAATTGTTTTCAAAACTCAGGCTAAAGAAATGTCAGATTATAAAAGAAAGGACAAAATCTTGTTGCAAGATTCAAGAAAATTTCTGAACTGTAAACTTTTCTAATACTTGTTTACAATAAATAATAAAAAGGACAGCGCAGCCTCTCAAGTTGTGCCAAATTAACGAATGATTATCGAATAACGATTATCGATACGACTAACCATCGATATGCAACCAGTCTGATATGCAACGCGCGATTACTACATGTTAAGCGCACGTGCGCGTTGCCGCGCAGGTAAAGACATACGAGTACGATTAGAGTGGCGATGATTATTGTTCATGCACTCGCAATCATCATAATTTACGTGTGTTTATTGTATTGTCTATTTTATTTAAACATTTAGCCTTTAATGCGCGCCCATTCATCACCGCGTCTGACGTACGAATGCGAGGGACGTTTTTATTATTTTAAAATTACTTTCATCTTCTGTTAACGGCCTATTATTTTTTTTTATTTCAGGTTCACTTCGATACTGCTACAGGACTGTTTCCTAATGCGTGAAAATAAATGGCAGATATTTTATTGGCGACGACTGGCTTTTTTTTTGGTCGCTCGAAATTCTTCAACGATTTTGCAAGAGGATCATTTGTTTCCGTTGCGGATCAACCAAGAACGGGGAATAAAGTGGGCGACGCACGTCTGTTTTTTTCTCTTTTATCGCTTTCGTGCAAACTCGTCTTTATGTGACGAATTGTTATACTGTGAGAAGGATGGAGCAGTATGCGTACGTTACGTAGGTTTTATTTTTATTTATAATACTTTGCGCATTAGGGTGATATAATTCCTTTCCTTTGATCTTTACACTTCGCGTCGATCTTGAACTCGATTTTATTGAATTGATCGATCAACATCTTGATTAAACACTCAGTAGAGAATAACACTGGAGTTAAATTACATTCGTCTAGTAGTTTATATATTTTCTATTATGCCGTAATATCGTATAGTGGAGGAACTATATGGTCGTGTCTACTCGCGCATATATATTTTTTTCTTATTTTCATTTTGACTTTCCTACACTATGCTTATCGTATTTCAATCTAATTTTTATAATACTTTGCCTACGAGACTTGCTAATTCGTAAGATCGAAATAACGACGAATTTCAATAGTTTCGTAATTCTTGAATTATTTGGTTAACGATTTGTGAGATTTTTATTATCGCTTATCTTCACGCTCACGTTCCTCTTTTCTTTCAGATACGACACATATACTGATACGTTATCTATAGACACGAAGAAAACACGCAAGAATCAAATCGGTACACGACATGCCCCAGACGTAAACACACGTTTCATTGGGCCAGTAGCAGTACAGATATGGGACTACGTTAGCAGAGATTTCATAGGTTAATTATAATTTGGAAGCAATGCAGTATGATTTATATATATCTTCTGATATGACAATCCGAGACTCTAGCAGGTCTGTTGATAAATTAAATTAATACATATAATCATTATGCTTATATTAAAGCAAAAAAGATGATTATACAGTCCCACTTCAGTGCTGAGTCATTTTCTTTTTGTGTTTGAAAGGGATGATTTTACAAGTAGTAGAGAACATGCGGTAGAGTAAAGTCCAGTCGATTATTTTGTTTAATTTCATTAATCTTATTTCAATTTTTAAAAGTCTTTCTCCTTTCTCGTAAACTTGTATAATATCGTTCATTGCAGTTGCAGTACTTACCGTTGGCCTCTGAGTATACGATTAGGAGACTACACGCTCGCTCCGCCATCTGGCGGCAGAAAGTCAAAGATGAAGTAATATTTCCACCTCGCATACTTGCGCTTCGTTGTGAATCGTTCACGTGCGCGTTCAATGCTAAACGAACGACAGTGCTTGAGAACTGTTGAAGATATTTGACAGAGTTGAGTAGAAGAGGAATAAACGAAGAAGTTTCGAAGAACAAAGATGGCACATTCATACATCCTTCGTTTATCACGTCTTATGCGCATCAAACGCAAATTATCGCTCAGGAATGATACGATACTTCTGCATCAAATTCGAGTTTATCTTCAAAAGTATATTTTATGATTCGTTTTCATGTGTTTCTCTAAAAAGAAATACTTTCATGTGACAACAAGCGACGAAAATTTGTATTCCCACCGAAATTCTTTCAATCTGATATTTTTTATATACCGATAGAAGCTAGCGTACCGATTGTTGTTAAATGAAAGCGATTTTGTGAGAGAGATATGAAATCCGAACATATAAGTACAAGCACATACGTAAAAGCCTTGAAAACTTAAAGGCTTAGTTGCCAATTGAAAAACGTTGTAGTTTCACAACAATTATAGGCAAGTTATTTACCGATTAATGATTTTATCAGTGACAGTACCGATAATAAATGTCGAATGTTCCTGTATGTACATAGAGTAATGAAACAATGTATAACAGATTATATGATCGCAGGAGAAAAAAATAATTACAGAAATTCCAACTAATTTCCGAAAGCTTTCACGAGCCGGAAACGAAATGTCAAAGATCGGAAGAAATATGGGGAATAGAAAGAACCCGTATTTCTCATCGAAGAATATTCATAAATAATATAATTCTATTATTTAAGAAAAAATATTTCAGTTTCATCCGATTATTACGATCGTTTTATCAAAATTCAAATTGCGTTCACTGCCCGTAGAATAACGTCGATAATTCATTCCCGCGATGAACAACAATTTTTGTCTTCACATCCATGACAACAATAATAATAATAATATCATCGCCATCTAAAAAAAGCTTGAGTATTGTTAAATCAACACGAGTTTCAGAACGGAAACTCTTGTTGCTCGAGTAATATGTATACATAGTGTGTGAATATGTTGTGCGATAGAGTAAAAGATATGAATATCGAAGGACAAAGTAGATCTATACAATTTGAGAGAACGCTTGCAAATGCAACATCTTGTGGCGTAGCACGCGGCCACTCGTAAAACTAAAATAAATTAAGTACGACGATTATACTATTGGCGCTCAAAGAATTATCGAAAGATCGATCAAGAATTGATCAATCGTATTTATTCACTGTGGCTGGACTATATAAATACGATATAACACCTTTTTTAGATTAGTCACAACCAGTATCAGATTCCTCGAGAATACAAACGATCCAGATCGATACTCTTCGATCTTTCGATTAGCCAGCGCTCGATTCAGTGCTAGTAGTCAAATAAATACTAAACTTATTGCGAATTGCTCGTCTATCTAAAGGGCTACGTTTCGGTTCATTTTCCATTTAAGCTGCGCATGCGCGAACCACTTCCCTGTCGGTAAAGCAGTTACACTCAACGCCTTACCGACTGGGACTGTTGATAACGTTGATGCTACAGTTGCACACGACGGATGATGATTCTGTGCATTCAATCGGTTTCTGAGAAGCTCACTAACGATATAAGCTCACCGATTTCTACCGATTGTGCCGTTGTCGTCCACGCTCGTGGTTCCATGTTGAGAATAAAGTTTATTAAAGAAAAATGCGCTACGTGAGTGAACGACGCATTCGAAGCTTGCGCGTCGGGCCGATATCCTTGATCTTCGTGACCTCATCAGCTAGATCGACTCCGTAACTCGTCGAAGTGTTGTTTTCCTCTGAAACATAAAAGACATCATCTAGTTCCAGGAAATTGCGTAAAATAAAAAAATTTATGTGTTCCATTGAAATACGGGAAAATAGACGTTACATAATCCTGAGAAATTAATGGCAAGAAATATATTCATTCATTATATTCAGAGACCGGTATATATACTATAGATTATCTACGACATCAGAGTTGGTTAAAACTCCGGTATAAATTA
This sequence comes from Syrista parreyssii, assembly GCA_030142615.1. Classification (NCBI taxonomy): domain Eukaryota; kingdom Metazoa; phylum Arthropoda; class Insecta; order Hymenoptera; family Cephidae; genus Syrista; species Syrista parreyssii. The sequence continues at coordinate 25,125 of JARQTG010000164.1, forward strand.
AGAGGAGCATCGCGACGTTAATAATCCGTGTAATTGCGAATGACGTACAAGCGTCGTTAGTCTTTGGACGCACTGCACTCGTGCGTTGAGAACAGTTGGTATGAGCTTGAGAGTCACTGTTTGGATATCATTGGATATTATCGGGTGCTGCAAATCATCAAGGTTTTACGTAAGATGGTCAGTGGGTGTCAAGACGGATGGAGAAGGCGTCAGCAGGTGCAATGTGTTTTATGTCCAGGGAAGTGGACAGAAGCTGCGTTAATTCACAAAAATCACAAAAACTTAAAATATAACTTTTTCTTAAACACCAACACAGGAGTACGATGCGAGGCAGATGATTACTTATACACGACTACCGTAAGGAATATTTTTAAATCAAGTGGAAAGTTGTATGGCATATTGCAAGTGTAAACAAATTTTTAGGTTAGATTTCTCTTTCGCTTTGAAATTACTCCACGCAACGGTTGAATCTAAATGATTATTTGTCTTGTAAAGCAGGCGAGGTTATGTTTGCGGAAAAGTGATGTCTTGAGCCTATAAAGGGTTTATTTCGTGAACCCTACTAAGCATTGTTATTATCAAAAAAAAGTTTGTAAAACTAATTAAATTAGTACTTTTCATTCTATTTGATTTACGAGAAATTTCCAGCGCGTATGAATTTAGATTTCAATTGTCAACTGAGCATAAAGATTTGTATAAATTATGATTTTCAGAGCCAGAGCCAGAGGGCAGCACCATAGCTCTCATCTCTTCTTACTGGTTAATGCAATAAACTTACTAGGCTAAGTAAACTAGGATGAAAGTCTAGGTGGATCGCGTCACTGTCTAAATTTGTACCGGCGCCATTTAGAATCCCTGGCAACGCACATCCGCTGTGAATTTTCGATGACAGCGAGAAAGTCGACCAGCTCGAGTATTGGGATTCCCCGTTACAAAAAAAAACAAGTGTTTTCATAATATCAACAAGTGATGCACAAGTCGCTAACGGCAGTTCCAAACAAATTTTAAAATATCAAAAAGATGGCGAAGAGATATAAGCAAATGATAAAAGTGCAAGAACGAATATTTATTTAGCCGAAAAAAAAAACAAAATTCTCTGGGTAATTTAAAAGACATTGGATTCTCATAACGACGACGTCGACGACGCCGTAATAAGATTCTCAAACGTATCTTGACATTCCCAGCCTTTTCTGGCGAGGTCGAGGACATTTTTAACGTCCCTCCAAACATTTCCCGCGCAACGACGGCGCCCAATGCATTAAGCGCAGTGCACAACGCGCGCGCGATCACTTCCACCCTGCCGCCACGTTGGAACGATCGCGACGCCAGCCATAAATTTTCCAAATGGATGCGTAACTGTGTGTAAGACCGACCGACTGACATATTTATTGGCGTCCGAATACCCCATTGATATAAATTTCCTAGCAACTAGTCGGGCCGTAACAGAGGAAGGTGGGAGCTCCTGACGTCGACGCCGAGTGACGTAACAACTTCACGACGCCTACATCGAGAATTCCGTAAAACTCCATAACAAAGAATTGATTATCAAAAAAATTGCTACAAAATCTTTAATTTGTTGAATGGTAAGCAAACCAAAATTTTTCTTTTCCTTATTTCCTCTACCGTGAAAAATTCTTCACCTATGTCTCATTTCTTCCCTAGGTACATTAAAGTGTGACTTACCGACATAAAATGGCGCGTCGTAGGCGTTGCAGGGACCGGCGTGTCGTGTCTCCAGAACGAAACCCGTCACACAGGCGTCCTTAACGATATGGCACCAGCTCGGATATGTGATGTTGTTGGAGGCGCAGAGAAGTGACGTCGATGGATCTCGATCGCGATCTCGATCCCGGTTGCGTTCCCGGTTCCGTTCCCGCTTCCGTGGACAGCGATAGGTGCAGGTCACGCACCGTGGATGACCCGATCCCATCTCCGTCAAACAAGTTTGACCCTCGCGACAACGTATCGTCGTGCAGTCAGCGCCCTCTGGAAGATAGAAAATATTCAAACTCGATTATTGGAAGTGGAAGTCAGTGGACGAGGATATTAGTGGCGATATTAGTTGGAGGGGGGTGTTTATATGGATAGTAAGCTGACTATAAAATTAACAAAAGCTTATCAATCGATAAGGTAGTTTTTTTCAATTGTTTTTTGTTTCTTGGACATAATTTACATCGATTATTCACATTAAACAATTTTAAAGAATGTCTGACCTAGTTTCTATGTAAAGGGGCGTGTTTAGTATTTACTCTTGATAATACGTTATGTGCTTAGGAATGTATGACCTATATTTGTGATTTGATTATAAAGCCACATTTAGCTACGAATGATTTATCGGTAATGCTTGGAGGCCGATTTACTTAATCGTATTTTGAGAATTGAACGCGTGGCAATTGCGATTAACACGAACTGACTATGTAAACGAGACACGAATATTGTTTGTATGCTTTAAGAACTTTATGGAACTTGAAACATGCGATTGTGTAAGTGCAGTTGATATTCGCGATAAGAAATCACTGTTTAAGTAAATGAAATATTACAAAAATTTTGTTATTCCAAAAGTGTAAGAAAGGGGATCAGTATACTCTGTAATTTTGTTTGGTAACTAGTTTTTACACTGTATTTTTTCATCAGGAAACAATTAGTAATAGAAAGCATGAGCGGTTTACTACGAAGAAAAATCGGAAGCAATTATTTCGAATGAATGGGGACAGTGCTTAATGCTTGAGGTCATTGCCTGCTTAATACCGGGCACGTTTTCAAATACAAAGTATCCCTTGGCACTGGCCGTGGTACAGCCGGAGCCAAGATTTTCGGCAATAACAGCCTCGAAGATTAATCGTGGGGTCGACACTGCCAGGAAAGTCGTTTAACGTCGCTTAGCATAAAATTAGAGTACCATAACTTAAAAGATATTATTCTCAATTAACACATAGAATGTCACATACGTTCTTGACGTTAGTTGGTAACGTTCCAATAAGTATTTCAGACGTGTAAATTGTTCACGGCCAGACAAAATAATAATCTTTGGTTCGATTTGAATTCTCCCGCCAATGTAAGCGCGGGAAATACGAAAAGCCAAGAACTCAATCGAGGAATTGATGGGCCTACGTATGTACAAGTCCCTATAAAGAAGCCAAGAGGATTCTCTCGTATTATCCCGAGGAGAGGTCCTCCTAGGGGACTATAAAGAGAGGCCCTCGACTACTAGAGTGTCAGTGGTGCACATATAGTCATAGCCAGACATACGGCATAGAATATAAAAGGTATAGAGAAAGAGAGAACGAGAAATGCGTACCAAGGTGCGCACGCATAACGTCGTTTCCGGTCGTGATTTATGATTCATAGATGGCGAAGGCGAACGCGCGGAATGCGTAGGACTATCGCACGCATACCACTACATTAAGTATGCATAAATATATATATATATATTATGTCCATTGAAAAAGGCACCAATGAGACGCAACAGCCGCCAGCACCTTTTGAATTCGTAACGTTAAGCCGCGCTGCTGACTGAGCGACAATTGGCGAAAATGTCACTCGTTTTAAAAACTCGGCTGCATTTTCACGTAAGTACCAGTTCGCGCCTATTTTTTTTTTTTTTACTGAATAAGTCAAGCAGGCAATTAAACTCATTCGGTCTGCTAAAAAAGACTTGACCTTTCTTGAGTTTCGTCGTTTCCCAGCCGACGATTGGACGGAATAATAGTCGCGACAGCGACTTAAGTATTTCTGCGCAGTGCGCTCTAACGCTCGTTCTCTATTGTGACTACGTTAAGTGCCCACTTTATGCAGTTGTTTGTACCGTTTGTCATTATTCAAGCGAACGGGCAAGACTTCGCTTCGGAATCACTGAGCTTTACGTATAAGAACGTTTACGTCGTTCCTGACTTGTTAGAAGCATCAAGGATATCGTGACTTAGATATATGAATATGAATTTTCATTATTCGAACGCAACCGCTCATGGCTGACTGCATTGAGAAGTGCACTATGCATGCGAGTGCATATACGTACGTATATATGAAGAGAATCGGCTCTCTAATCCCGACCCTTCAACCTCGAAGCGCACACTTCATTGAGACACTCGAGAAATAAGTGCGTAAGTATAAGTTGGTAGCGTGAATATAGCAAGTATACCTATATTGGTTACTCGTAGGAAGCGTGCCCTTAAAACGAAGCTAATCTATTGACAGTAGAAAGTTGGCATACTGGAATCAATCACACCGCTTACGAACAATAGGGAAGACCGTCGTTCCCCTAGCGGAGTGGTTTTGAACTACTAATCTTCTAGGTGCGCCACCGTATAGATGCGCTCGGTTTAAATCGGATCGATTTGCCGCGCTTTATAAGAACACAGAAGGCTATACCGTTGGTAGTGTGATGATGCAGCCTGAAAATAAAAGAAAAAGTGGATTTCAACAGAAAATCTCATGAAATGCAAACGAACGCCGTATATAAAATTTCGAAGTGAACACAGTGACTACCGAGTGAAGCTTCTAGAATCCTTTCCCTTCGATTGCAACTTGCCAAAGATTAAGCGGAGTGAAAACCTGGTTGGTTTCTATAGTCAGAGCATGTACTGCCAAGAACTAAATCCGTCCTTCGTCGTAAACAGTGTGGAATTCTAGCTCGCAAATTTTTCACACGTATAGGGTGAAGGCCTGATGGTCGGTTTGCGCGGGAATTTTTAAATTCTCTTTTCCTTTTCTCTACCTCTTACGTTCCTCACTTGACAATCGGTAAGAATCTTGCCGGTCTCTTTACGAGGAACATGCAAGGCAAGGATGCAAGTCTGGTACAGTACTCTCTGGAAGAGTAGTACTGCTGATGTACGTGCGATCCTTACTAAGGCCCCGAGGGAGGATCTTCGTAAGGCCCGCCGCGTTGAGATGCCCGGCATTAACCCCGGCATTACGTTCCGCGTACAACAATAGTGGAACCTGAGCTAGTTTCGCAGACGGAATCTTTTCTGAGTCCTGTGGAAGACCAACCGCGAGATCTGTATGCATGAGAAACTTCACGTAGCCAGTGCATGGGTCTCGTAGGAAGATCATGTTCAGGTTACGCTTTATCTTCCTGATCGACGTAATCCTTGAGTATTCGTTTCATCGAGCTTTATCATCACTGGAACGTTGACGTGTTTGAATTAAATGGCGGGAACCGACAATTGTCCGATGCAAAAGATGTCAGTATAATAGCGAACCAGGTTTATGTTAGTTGTTAGTATTACGTGGAGGAAGTGAAGGAACGGGCGAAAGGGTTATGAAGAATTTGCATATAGCGATATGGCGCGCGATTAGTAACGAGTAGTGGTGAAAGGTAGCTAAGTAGATGGATAGATATGCGGTTGAGTTAGGTTAGGGTTAGGTTGGATAAAGGAAACAAGAAACAGAACTTTCCGTTAGATCGCCATGAAAAGTTTTGTAGATGAGAAAGAAGCGGGAAAAAAAACAAATATGGCGGATGCGCCCAAGAGTACAAAGCTTGACAGCACCGTTGCCAAAGAATACGCTAGCAGAACGGACAATCTGATATTAATTAGCACTGACATTAAATAGATACGTTAGCAGTTTGCAGTACCCGCCGTGTCCAGCTATCCAGGTAATTAACGATCTGGGATAAGATCTATGTGTCAGGAGTAAGCAGTGAACTAGAATATAGTATATCTTCTGGGATATAGACTGGTACATATTCTTAGGTTATGTACCTGTAGGATACTGTAAGTATATCAATTCCTCATGTGTAAAGTATGTATGGTCGATTAACAAGCTGCTATCAATTTTCTGTACTGCTGATTGCGCGGCTCGGTCGGTAATGGCGGGAAGTTTGAAATAACATATAGTCAATACTGTTTCCTACTACTGAGCAATAGCATTCTGTGGCAGGAATGAGAATTGTATGAGTAATGTTAGAATGTATGAATAATGAAGATTAGGTGAAATTTATGTTAATGTAATAAGAACACTGCAGGATAATGTCTTACGATGAATCTGTTCAATTGATTGTAGGGAGGAAGCGAAGGTCATAATTGAAGAAAATAAAATTGCCAGTGTTTAAAATAAAACTGCCACAAGTAAAAGATCTGCCTTTAGGCTCCATGGCAGGATATAATACACAATGCATCATCGTCCACAAGAGAATCCAGTGACAGCAGCAAATAACAGATTGGCAAAGTTTCAAAAGGTCACACGGACATCTCTAAGGATCATGCCTTGTAAAATCCTGGTAATTTATAACTTATTACAATTGCCACGATGTTAGGCGGGTCGTGATTAATTGACCAAGTGCATATGGTTTTCTTACAGGTTCCCTTTCCGTACCTGGATTGAGATTGAATTTGTACCATGACACAAAATTTCTTATATGAGGATTCCGTTACTATTCTTTAAATATATATATTTTATTTACTTATCTAGAAAGGATGAAGTTAAATGCAAAGAATAATCACTATACAAAATATCTTCTTGGGTCTTCCTCTGGAGTTGCGACCTCCTGGACAAACAAGAATCCGTTGGCAAGTTTGGTAAACGTTAATTCGAACATGACTCTTGGGGGACTCCACGTGCACAATCCCGGACTGGTTCTGGTAAGACAAAAAAAAAAAGAGAAAAAACAAAGCAAATTACTTAACGCGTTTACAACCAGACTCATAGTGCTCTTGTATGTAGGTGGAGGAGAAGAAGGATGTAAGAGGTAGAAGAATAAACGGAATGGAAGAAAGGGTGAAGAGAGGACGTGAAAGGGGGAAAAAAAGGAAGAAAGCAAGAAACGAAAGAAAGAAAGTCGTGACTCGACAAACAAACCGTCAGAACCTCGTGCAGGCATCTAAAAGTCTTCTGGAACTTTTTCAGGCTTTTTAAGGGTCTTTATGCTGATTTTATGGCATTGGTTTTCGACTGGAACGTCTTCAGGCTCTCGAGGATTTCTCTCTTGCTCTCTCCTGGTACCCTCATGTATTTTCTCTCTCCTGCTCTCTTTCTCAACAGTGAGGACCTCAAACCTCGCTACCACTTTAATCTTCAAAAGGAGTAGGTAAGCTGTGGGTATCTACCTGTCTGTCTAGCTGCATTTCTCCTTGTCTGACTGGCTGCTTTGCCACTACGATTGTGCATATTATGATATTTGCAGACGCGGGCAAGTTTCGCACCTTCGCCACGAGTATTTGCCGTGCGGCACCTTCGTCACGGAAACCGGCCGCTTATTTGCTTATTGACTTATTTACTTCGACGCCACGGCGCAGCGTTGTGTACTGTGCTCTCTGTTCTCCCTACGGCATCCTGAGTGTTTCTCATACTACAGAGGACACGTGAGGATCCTTCGGAAATCCCTGACGTTGAGTATCAACCACGTGACTTAACCCAACCCAACCTTCACTTCCACTCTAGACTCAACACGATCATTCTTCATCCTTGACAACCCTTATTTGCGTACTCGCCCAATCCTCCTGATGCTCTGTGTATACTTTGCCAATGCCTGTACTGAAGATGTGATCTCTTGACGAGAAGACTGGCTTTGTATGAAAATCAAATTTACCCAACGCCCTACGGTATTGAATTTGGCCACTTTTTTGTAGTAAAAATAATGAATTTTTGCCAATATTTGCACTAAAAAAAATTAACGTTACGTACAATAAGAGTTAATCCGGAGACTGCAAAAATTAATAGGTATTAAAAGACGTTTAATTTTCCTTATAAAGTATTTGTGAGTTCTACATGAATATTGTGCTATGCAATGTTAAATAACACTCTCTTGATTAAAGATAGAAATTGTTGAAGAAGATAAAAGATTGATAATTGAAAAATGATAATACTCTTTAACAAAGTACACGAGCTTGCATTGCTGTACACAGTTGCGAATTGCAAGGCAGTTAACAATGGTCGCGTAACACCTTTAATGCGTGGCCGACTTTAATTTGTTGTTTTCTTTTCAGGAAATTCCACGCTACTTCTTTGTCTAGCTAGATGCATAACGCAACAGCTTACAATAACACTCGTTGAAAACTGGCACGCGGCTAACTCTGCATATAAGGAATCATCACACGATCGCTAATGTCGCTCAGCTTTGCAATATAATGGGCTTGCATGGAAATACAACCAACACATAAATACTCAAGAAATTATTTCCCAACACACCACCCGCAGTATAAACCAATCGAATAATTACCACAAAATAATTAAATAAAAAAAGGTAAAAGCGATTCCCAATACCAATCTTAAAAACACGATAAACATATGATACCTTTATCAATTTCTATTTATTAGGTTTGTATACGACCAATCAGAAAAACCTGTCCATAATAACAAGATTTCTCTAAACAGTCTCGACCGATCTTCCATCTCGTATTAACCCGCTTGAAACCGGACCTACGTAAACATACCTTCTACTCATAATCTTCAGTCAGGTACTAGATTATAATAAAAAAAATTTTTTCATATCGCCTTGTGGCTCTCGGCAGAATCTGATTATCTCTTAAATTTTTCAAAAATCAGATGCTCAGTAATATAAGTAGATCTCACAGCAAGTTTCAACGGCGTTGTGACGCCGGGTAACAGGCGCCTTGAGACCCTGGCGTATAGAGGTTTGCATACGATTCTTAAAGCTGCACTGTTGTTTACAGTATCGGACATCAAGGGGGTGGCCATAGGACTCTTGCAGTAGGATCCGGGGATGGATTCCAAATGGGTACCAAGGAGGTACCAAGGCATTCAACTCTGGTCTTGCACCCGTGAATGTCGATGTCGATGTGGACGTTGATGTGGATGTGCTTGGTAAATGCGGATGTGGATGTGGATGGAGAGACTTGTGCGAGTCTCACAAAAAGACAAGCTAGTACACGGACGCCGGTTGGCGGTGGCCAGACGCCACGCCACTCCATTCCACTCGACTGTACTCTACTCTCTACTCTCTACTCTCTACTCTCCTCTTCAGGCTACAGTGTTACTCTTGAGTCCAGGGCCCATGGTCCGTGGCCACGAGGAAGACCTGGATGTTCTGCAGAATCGTGGACGCCGTGCCCTCTCTATATATGTGTGTGCATATATACATATATATCTTCATGGCGTATGGCTGCAGACGGGGTTGGAACTGTGTACCGAGGCCCAGGGAACTTCATGCAGTCATGCCACGAGGCCCATGAGGCCCACAAGTCCTAACTACAAGGTGCTCAACCTTGTTTGCATCTAAGTCTCCAAATGGATCTGACCTGGTGCATAGAAAGAGTAAAAACAATCAAAATTGGGCCTTATATAGTTCATAAGTTTTCGTTGGTTTTATCCCTGAAGTCTCGTTTGTACACTTCTATAATTTTCTAGTTATTTCCATCTTCTGCCTTTTATCGATTGCTTAATGTCACCAGAACCGATCAAGGGGATGAATCCATCACTTAAACCTTCAGCATCAAATTCGACGAGGGTCTCACCCACTGTCAAGATAATCCTTCTCATAAGTAAAGTGACCCGTCAGGAATGCCACCCGGAAAAAGACTTGGGGTTCGTTTACACGGGAACTTTATACAGGCACTTAACGTAGAGGAACCTTCGTTTTCCCAGGAGGTGAGTGTCTCGTCTCAGTTTCATTGGCTCCGGACTCCTCGCGACGCGTCGCACACTAGTCTCCAGCTACGAACCGACCGGGCTGGTCAGTTCATGAACCCGGTAGAAGCTGAAAGCCAGAACTGCCATGGCAATCGACAATAAACTTTTCCAACAACTCAACACGTCTCTCGCACCAGGTTATATAAATATCTATCTATACATACCCATTTAACAAAATATAACCAGTTTCATTTTCAGGCCACGGTCTACCAGACTCATCGAGGTTAGGTCAGTTCAGAGCTCAAAATCTTCATTCAGCCTCTTCCACTAGGATCCTTTAAACTGACTAGTGAACTTTGACACCATCATTCTCTCTCCCTCTTACTCTCTCTTTGTATCTCTGTTCCTCACTCTTCTTCTTTCTGTCCAGGTTGAAACTCAAACGTTCAGGTCGCGTGGGCGCTGCTGCATGCGGTGAATGACCGGAGGGCAAGGACGCCACAAGGACATACCAACGTGTTACGGCTCTACGCACTCATACGCCCTTACACGCACTGGTGCACACGAAATCGGCCCTTTCCCATGTCCGTCGATGCATGACTCCATAGGATTAAGATCATTTTGTACTCGGTACCTTTATAACTTTGTGTACAACTTTCTGTTTCTAGGGCTGCCATGCTCCACTTAGAACCCTTTGGACGTCCGTTCCTCCATCGCGACATCTACACGACACTTCAAACTTCGTCTTCATACTCAAGTGACGCTATGTACTTCTTGACAACGTTTCACTGGTCCATGATTATCAGGAGCTAACGAACAATCTCAAAATGTGGAACGGTGATCGTCAAGTTTCTTGATGTTAAGACAAGGACCTAGTTGACCCAGATTCCAGTGACTTTCCTACAGCTAAAGTATCTGCTGGATTTACTTCACGATATAGTTATAAGCTCAGTAGATCAAAATGGATGATCCAGATTAATTTTCAATTAAGTAAGCGACAGAGTGTTGTTAATTATTTGTATACTTAATATCCGCTTAAAATTTTATACTGTAACTTAAGACGTGCTTCTTCGTACCAGGTCCATGACGTCTACGCTTGGTACCTACAGTCGAATATATGTAAGCCCGGTCGTGGCATAACCGTGAGTTCCGCGAAGAGCCACTCCGCGAACGGATACGTTTCTTAAAATAACGCGAGGCGCACGCATACGAGTGCATACGCAAGTTTTACGTAGGCATAAATGATGCGAGCGAAAACGTGTCGAGCCTCTTTGGAATGGCAGGTAAAAAAGTTCAGGTGTCACCCGTTATATGTAACAAGGCTGTTGGAAGTGCTTGAGCTCAGAATACCAAGTGGGATATGGCGTAGGATTAGATAGGTACTTTTTAAATTGATCATAAGAATTTACAATGTGCATGGACTACGGTTACCAAGAGACTGTAAAGTAGCTGTCATGCATTGTCATTGTTACATTGTATTTCGCACTGTTGCGTCCATTCAGTTCTTATAGCTGCACTTCGTAAATCGGTACGAAGTTTGTGGACGAACTTGTACGGAACTAGCCGAACGGTTCGAACTAGAAACATTAATACTAATTGGTCAGTCGTGCATGAACATTACGTGACTATGGAGCGTATAACGACAGCTTGATAATATTAAAGATGTCAACCGATTGCTCCCACTTTTACGCTTAAGCTCTTCGTTAAGCTTCGTTCACAACGAGCGGTTTCTGAATGGATTCGAGTGGGTCTGATGATTGGGTGTCACTTGACTTGGACACTGACGTGCAACTTACTTTTTTTTATTATAAAAATATAAAATTGACTAGGGTATTATGACGCAGGTAAAATTATGTTAGGTTAGGTTGGGTTAATTGGGCTTGGATGTTAAATACGCGTAGGTAAAGTATCGTTCGCGACAGTGGGAGTAAAGGGCCTTATCGAGGAAGTAATGGGTCCCTTAAAATTCGGATATCTACGACAGACGCATTTTGTAGGTATTCAAAGAATTTTATTATTCCTCGCGGACTCCCGTTTAAGAACGCCATTTCTTGGCGAGCTTATGGCACCCTGTCAAGATTCGGGCGTGTGCGAGGGGCCCGAACAATAAGGCCCATTTCGATGCAAAACAGAAACCGACTACGTACTCGCACGTATGCGCACCAGCAAGTTTTGCTAATAAAAGGTTTATTTGGCCGAAGGACTTGTCGTTACGTTGGGCCTTATTGATTATTAAGGCCCAGAACGTGTAGCGACTGTCATGTGGTATTCAATATGGCTATTGTCAGAATTCAAGATTCTTTATCACAAAGATTGGTATCTATTTTTACAAGCGATGCTATTTTCGTTGGGCCTTATTTATATTGAGCTACTTTATACCGTGTACATATATATATACACTCCCATGCCCTCTACAGGGCACCCGCGGTAAATTCTATTTTTAACGAGGTCCCTTATATATGTATATTTAAACTCAGATCCATTTCGACGGAATGCTACTGGCTCGTGATACAGCGGGACGCATTCTCAGGTCCTCTTTTGGGCCCGTTGGCTCCCTTTGAGTGTTATTGGGTATCGTCAGCTTGCATCATCCCCGAGATAGAAACTGGCCAAGGCATCCTAGATGTCTAAAATATATTAAACTGAACGTAGCAATATTTCATTATTTTATTACATAACCTCAGACCTACTCAAATTTGCATCCCTCGACATGAACTCCTGGTGATCATCCAACGAACTGATTACAACAACCATACACTTACACTACTGATAATTATGCTCTAACACCATTGCCACTTACTCTACATTCATCTACCCGTATTCCTGTTTTACAGTTCCAACAGTGAAATAACCCATTCCTGCTGAAGTCCTATGCCCCGCGACCTTTAACGTCGGATGTTCTGTGTAAGAGCCGACAGCTCTGACCCGAGTACTTTCGCTGTCTGGGTCAGTGGTCCGCCGGGAGAGCATTAAAGTCGAGCGTCCCGACGCTACTTTAAGAGATCCTAAGCAAAGCGTACCAAACGCACTTTTAACTCTCGATGCACCACGTTGTCTTGTTGCAGACTTCAGCAATATCTAACCTAACCTAATCTATCATCCTAAACATTGAACTGGCACACAGTCATGGTCATATAGTCATACTATAGGACATTATCCCACACCCCATAGAACATTCATCCAAGGTACGGAGCGTCGTGTTTCACGAACGTCCAAGAGGGAAATTCTTGTGTGAAATTAATTTGCATGTAATCCGCCGAGGTTGGTTTTTGCAGCTACCAACAGATGTCGCGCGTCTCGATGTCTCAGCGAGGGCAGCATCATCTATTATACCTAGGAGGCAGTTGCATTGCTATTGGGGCGTCGCGTCAACTAGCATAAAGATCGATTAATCATCATGCTCGTCGCTGTCGTCGTCCTGCTTGTCCTCTTTTGAAATTGTCCTCCTGCTTGTTCCGAGATACAGGGGAAGCTCGGACGTCGCGACGTCCATCCCCGTGCGAGAGGAACAAGGGTCCCTGGGATTTAACATTAATTTTATTCTGGTATTCCTCTATTTTCTTCTTTCATTGGTAAGCAAAAGTTCCCGGTACGTTATTAGTTTTTAATGACACTGCTGGTTCCCTGACTGTTGGTCTCATAGGACCCAACGAGGACCCATAGGATGGCCAAGGCCCAGAATCCTCAACCAAATAAATAACACGAGATCCTCGCGCACGCGCTGTTATGAGTTGAAATATATTGATATTAATTCCCTGCTACTGTATAACACGCTGTGCTATATACTGGCCCAATGGCAACGTGCGTGACATACGTGAACGCGTCTCTCAGACACGTCTTTCTAAGTATGTATATATAAGGCCCCTTTTAAACGCTCCCAAGTATGCGCAGCTAATAGCACCAGGCTCCATGGGGCCCCTCTGTCTTATTTATCGCCACTTTCGATTCATTTCTAGTTCTTTCACGTGGCAGAAGAAGTTCGATACCAGCCAGAATCACGTAGGGTTCCTCTTCCTTTTTCTTCTTTTATCATTCCCACACCACACGAGTCTCCGACGTCAGCATCAACACACCAGTTACCGGCAGAGACAGTGTACAGTGCCGCCACTGCACCATTTGGAGTATAATCACGGCTGATATAATTTGTCACATTGGAATCTCTAAGCAAAACCAACGTCGGAGCCTCAAACTCGGCAGACAGTGACGGCGTCAAGAAACTTAATGTGAGTGTTGAACCGAAGCCTTTGATTTCTTGTAAGATTTCATACCACAGTCTTCCTTTCGCTTCTTCGTCAATTTATTTATATCTTCTCTTTATCAGTCCTCCTTATGCACCTGCCGCTGCAAGTATTATCAGCTACTACGTTCCGGTCCTGTATCTTCCTCAGGTAGGTCGTAAAGATCATCCACGAGACGTTACACTGCTATTACAAAAGAAGTAAGTACAAGGAACTGATAATGAGCCGAAGAGGTTCTGCTGAGAAATCGTTCCTACGTCTCCGTGGGCCCCTGGGCCCAATTAGCTCTGAGCGAAACCAAGGATCGCGTTTCTGCTAACGAAGCTCTCCTCCAAGCGTCGCTCTTTCCAGGAACACGATGATGGGAGTGCATAGGATGATGACAGAAATCACAGAGATCCAACGTGCACATAATCTGTACAGTAACCTGACACGCTTTTACAATTACATCTCGTGCACCGTGGATTTCTATCTAGAATATCCAAGAAACACTGACTGATATTACTGACTAATAAGGTAAACCAGTGAGCGAGATAACCATTGGACAGAGATCACGAGAAAGACTTTAAGGCAGACTCACCCTTGCAGTGGCCTTTATAGGCGACGGGAATGGCGCGACCAGCGCGGCAGGCGGCGAGACGCAGGTGACAGGCGCTCTTGTAGGTGTTTCCGTCGGCTCCGCAGACGGGGCGCACGCCCGCGACCTGGTGAGACGCCTGAGGGCACCTCCTCGCGCACCTCACGCAGTGCGGACTCAGATTCTGGTCCAACAGGCAGCTTCGACCCTGGCCGCAGCGCACCCGAGCGCACGAACCTGCTCGACACTTTATACGTTATTACTCGCGGTGATAACCACCCCCGACACAGTCCTTCGTTCATCCCCATCTTTCTACATATTATTTTTATTATTGTCATTGATCTCCTCTCGTCTCTTATTTCAAATCATACGAATCATTGACCTCTTGACACCGGTGCTTTCTGTCACTTATACTTTTGACACGTGCACACACTGAAGCCTTATTCAATAAATTATTTACGACCCCACGACGTCCCTTGTTACTTTGTTACTGTTTACGACGTGCTGCCCAGCAAATCGGTGTCGGATTACGTGACCAGTTACGCGACGCATGCGTTCTTTTGCAAAGTGACTACGTCATATTCGGTTAAACGGAGGGTTCGTTGAATGCATTATGGACGGAAGCTTTACGAAGATGCATCTCTGGGATCACGTTACTCGATTGGAAGGTTGAGCTGATTCTTATTACGAGACTGTTTGTCCGATTGGAGGAATCGAGAGGAGATCAAACTGTGAAATTTAAAACAATTTAATTGCAAATAAAAATTCTTCTTTGTAGTATCGTAACGTTAGCTTTCTTTTTTAATTATAAAAACTGATCAAACCAGCTAATCGTTTTTATAGATTGCCATTCTTATACTCACTTTGACAATGGCCGTTATAAGCCACAGCCAATTCGTGACTGCCCTTCTTACAAGCCCGCTTCTTCAGTCTGCAAAGACTCCTGTAGCTTCGTCCGTCGGTACCGCAAACTGGCCCACCGCCTCTAGGGGCCTTACACTCCGGACTACAGACGCACCTGGGTCTACCCTTGCGCACCACGCACTTTTTTCCTTCCTCGCAACGTACTTCTGCGCAGCTTTCTAAAAAAAGTAATAAAAAAATATGAGCATTTTTCAAGATTCTTTATACCTTTTTTTTTAAATCTCGCTCCTTTCTCTCACCTCTACAAGGTCGACAAGGTACACCACCGCCCAGAACCCTCCAAAAGAAGAGGGCGCCACTGTCGAGGTCGTCCTCGGAATAAGCCGTCGCGGCGGCTGCGTTCGATGCACAACACTCTTGCTGCGTTACAGCCTGTGATAATAATTCCTTGCAGCGACCGTTACTTATGGAAGACCAGCATATGCCGCCTGTAAAAGAAACAAAAAAAGAACATTATAAAGATTGGCGAAATTGGCAGAGACGCTTTGAAAAATACAACGCCCCTCTTCCTCCCCCATCACTAACGTGGACGATGGCCGTCGACGCCACCAAGAATCGTGAGCTGGAAGGATTATCGTGATTCGCAGATCGACCAACCGTGCGACTTGAACGCCCTGCAGCTCTGACTCTTCCGAGAAAGCTACCACCTTTGTTTTTTTCTTTTGTTTTCTTGTAGCTCCAACTTCTTTCTCCTTTTTCATGCGTCAACGCAACCTTACGCAACGACCTATCGAACTGTGACTCCCGCGGACAGTTCTCTGCTGCTGTCAAGACTGATAGACAGTGAAATATGGTTTGGAGCACCAGCATAGACTATAAATAGAAACTATTCCTACAACAGTAGACTATACGTATTCCGAGCAATCTTGAAGAACAGAGAAGTTTTACACATTGTTTTAATTTTAAAAACTATTTCTTCTTTTAATTTTACTACCCTAGACTATTTTTTTCGATGTTATTTTTCTATAACGCTTATGGGTGTCTATGACAAAATTTCTTTTTCAGGGGCCATCTTCTTACGTGTCTCAATGTAAAGGAGTCACCTGATTCTAATATTTGGTAGGAAATTCAATTTCGCTCCACTACTGATAGTCTTTCACGAAGACTAGGGTGAGTTTTCATTTGCACGTAGAGCATGGTCGGTGCGCGAGACTCGCAGCCGTCGGTATTCGTGTTCACATTCTTCATGGCATGACAGTGCATCGGGTACCTGGTGACTGCCTATTTGATTTCATATTATCGAAAGGTGCCATATGACAAGGATCGTAGAAGGTAAACGATCTTAACATTTTTCTACGTTCTAAAATACCTGTACTAGAACGACTAACGACATTCGCCATTTTTCTCCAAGATGGAGTCTTGTCAATTTAATTTTTTCCCCACAATTCTAAATATTCATTTAACCCACATGAAACGGATATGTCTTTCATTTCTATGCTATCAATGCACGTTGAATTTATAATTGAATTCAACTGATAATTCTTTAACGAATGCAATATTAACGCCATAGGCGATTAATTAACGCCGCAACGAAGTCACCAAGGCGCTATTAGCAACGTCGCAGAAAAGTGGAACAAGGTTGGTTCTAATGGCAACGTAAAACCCGAGCAAGGAATGTCGTGGGAATGGCGCATAGAAAACCGTAGCGGTTAGCAGTTCGTGATTCTAGTCGTAGAACGCAAAATGACTGACATGCGAATGCCATTGGCTTCCGCTCGTTATGCAGCAATGCAGGCAACGCAACAGCAAACGCAGCAATGTCGCCATTGATAAATGGTAAGCGTTTGTCTGGTCTCTACTAGAAAATGTCCAAGGGGTGTGGCCATTTTGATATGCATTTAAAAAGAGTCATCTTGCATGACCAAGTAAACTAAGTCAGAACTAAAATGACTATTACGGTTACAGTACATTAGAGTTAAAAAATCTTATCAAAACGTCCACACCAAGGTTGCTACTGTCAAATGACAGGAAGACGCTCGCGGGATCTCTAAACGCTATGTAAACGCACGCAATTTGCTTTCGAAGGGACGCGTCCTGTCTTTGAGCGTCTCGACGCTTCTGGCTGACTTCGACGTCACTCAAGTTGCCTTGGAGTAGTCCGTGTGCGTCTCCAACATACCAAACAGCATTCGTCGCGACGTTACTTTGCAAAAGCTCAGCATCCTCCATGGTGTCGTTATGTCGTGTGACGACGACTACGTGAAGTAACTCAGCGTCTAGGCCAAACATTTTACAATTAGCTCAGACCCATAATGCACCCTAATGGCTATATAATTAACACAATGGACAATCGATAATCCAAACAAAAAAATTACTAAGAATGCAACGCTCTAGTATAGTAGGAGAAGTAGTAGGTCCGCATTTACACTCAACCGTACTCTACCGAGTGTCAGTGATTCTCAAATGGATCCCTTTTGTGTAATAAAAATGTCTAACAATTACCTTTAGACATTCTTATTCCATTTATACATACAGCTTATATTCTCTTTCACGAATCACTAATCTACACGCCTACTGTGTGTTTCAGTTACAATTTGTATTGAATTTCTAAATATTTTTCTATACCAAATCAAAGTGTACTAACACACCAAATTTTGGTATACGATTAAGAGCCTGCGTATAAGTAGTACATTTGTTCAATTTTCCAGCCACTATTATACACATGTTTCTATTAGCTCGGAATACTAACGTCACATTGGCACGGAAATAGAACTAGTATTATGAAAATAACGACAACAGCTTAGAAGCTATAAAAGGCAAGAATGTATCGATTCTAATAAAAGGCAAGTATTCACGTAGGAATAGCCACTGGGAATGTATTGCGGGTAAGCAACAGGTCAGAAACGCGTGTCACGCGAGTGACCACCCTTATCAGAGGAACATTTAAATAACGAGGCGAGCAGTTTCTAACGTTCTACTAACGACGCGACACGCTGCATGCTCATGAAAAAAAATCGTCGACACGAGAACTCGCTGCACCCTCCATCTCATTGTCAGTGCTTATTGTTGTTCGTATCGCATTGCCAATCGTCTGGCAATGTTGGATAGTAGCTGCTAGTCTGCCAGCATTACTCAGTAACGAGATGCTAGATTATTTGTTTTGTACTATTTTCATAACGAATAAAAAGAAATCGATGGCCTGGCACATGGCTAACAAATCGATTGTATTGATCTGATCAGGTCTTCATGGAATGTAACAACACTGGCAATGTGTCATTGAATTAATAACGTCACTGTCAAATATAGTACAGTTATGCATGTAAATAAAAAAAAATGAATAAATAAGCTGAGAATATATTAAGAAGTTAAGTGGCAATGTTATTCAATGGATTACGTTACTTGCTATGGTAAATATTTAACAATTTTTTTCTTATTTACTATGTACTCTGTACCAAAGATTCCTTGTACGTACGTCAGGTAAGGTAAAGAGTCTTTTGTTGAAGCGCGAACAAGAAATAAGAATGAAATGCGACGTAGGCGCCAGCTGAATAAATTTGGTCGCCGGGCGTCTTTGCCACATTGCCACTGACCTCCCTTAACGCGTTCGCCGTCAAACGGCAAAGCGACTGCCGTTATTTTTACAACGTTAGACAGCGTTGGTCGTAAATTATGCCAACAGTGATTCACACCCGATGGCTTGTTAAAGTTTAACAGTTAGACGGTTGCGTAAGACTAAGGCCTCATTCACAGCGAGTAACAGCGAGCCGCTCTAAATTCCATCCGTGACACAGGAGCATCGGACTCTATTTAAATGTCGTCGCGTCTGAATTTCTAAAGAGGAAAACGTAGTGCGTTACAATTTTTAATACAGATAATAAGGCAACCAATCATTTTTCGATTACTAATATCATTATAATAATTAATCTATATAATAATAATTTCCAAGCCATAAAATAAATCTGTTTCATCTATTCGTCTACCTTCAAAAAGTTCAAGGCAAGTTTTCACATGAATACCCTAAACGGTATCAATTCTAGAAGTCTGCTGCGCGATTCCAGACTCCAGCAAAGGGTCAGAGGTTACGTAGTACAAGGTGGAATATATATACCATACATTAAGAAGGAATTACGTGTGGCCCGGTTAAGGTCGGTCCACAGGGGGTCGCAAAGGCTGTCGTCGTCGTCTCGCAAGTTTCATATTTATGGGAAGAGTTCGGCCCACATAATACGCAGACGAAATAGCATGCCAGAAATTATTTTCTCGGACCCTTGAAAATTGTCTGCACCCTAGACAAATTAATATGACGTCATCATTAATTAAATAACATAAGCCGTGAGTATTATCCAGACATAAATATTGTATATACATACACAAGATCATCCCTATGCACAATCGCCTTTGCTCAAACCTCTCATAATATCTGCACCACAAACTCATAGATTATCATCTGGCTGTTCAAGAGCGTAGCCAGGGCTAACATTGCTCTCAGGGCAGGGTTCTCAATGCATACAATGCGTACCAGGTACGTCGACTTTAAAGGTGATTGTCTTGTGGGCCTAAAGGTGGTTCTCAACTCTGTTTACATTGTCCAGCTAAACTCAAAGCACAACATACACGAGGAATTAAGTAAGAGGCATTAGAGATTCTATGAGGTCACACATATATATTATACCTTGCGCAGTTAATACACAGCTCCTTGAGAATGCTGGATGCCAACCTGAATTTATAGTTCCCGCCCTAACCTCCTTAAGATCCTTAGAGCACCTTGACGATTTATGGCGAGCAAGTCTGGCCTCTCTCGATGCTGCGTTTTGCGTCTTGCAATTTGCGTTTTACCTTTTGCGATTTACCCAACCCCTACGGGTGAGTTGGGGCTCGCGCGCGCATTTAGAATTGCGTACGAGACTGCATGCCTTCTTTCTTAACTTAAGAACGACGAAGATCATTAAATGGCGAAGAAGAAATTCTCTGGAGAGAGTATGTGCATTGCCAGTGCCAGTGCATTGCCAGAGCACCGGTGCTGCACCGTGGGTGCATTGCGCCCGGGAGAAGCACTGCGCGTGTATATATATGTATGTGTATATATACATCCATAGCACTGCATCCTGGCCGAGTAGCTGGCGATCTCACCTGGGCGTGTTCACGTGGGGCTCTTGTCTGAGCACTGTGCTTATCCGAGACTCTTATCATAAATACAAGGATAATGCGAATCGTTGAAACAAAAAAAATGGAAAATGTAAAAATATAAGACTTATGGGTCTAGACTCTAGGCACTGTGTGTGTACATAGTATAAATTCAGTACGTATGCATACGTGTACCTCAGTATCTGATGTATAAAGTGAAGTCGATTAAATTCCTTGTCAGTTTATTAAGTCTACTAGCTGCTTTAATTACTGCTTTGATATTCTTCTTATTAGGTTAAGGCTGTTGTTCATCTAGAGATTGCGTGTCCACACGTACACGAAATGATGACGGCAGAAGCGAGGAAACCTTTACAACTGTTTTTCTGTTTTATTTTCAATTCGATACATTGTTAGTTTAGCCTCTCTTCTTACATCACAAGGGAGCCGGATCATTTGGATTAAAAATTCACAAAAATCTTGTCTAAGAAACTGACCTGTCAAATTTTCATGGCGGCCGCCATTACGCCTGCTTGATTTTCGTACATTTTTCTTCAAATTAAAAAATTTGATACACTTGAATGCACATAACTCCTCTTCCATGTCATATAAGGAAGACGGCTGGACCAATAATTGGATAAATTGATGGAGTGCAAGAGAAAAATGATTGTTAAAGTTTCCTCGCTTCTGACGTAAATGCTTTGTGTACGCGGGCACAGATTTACGATTACGTTTACACGGCGATCTTATTCCGGTTTAGCTAACACTGATCTAAGGGAATTGACAAATCACAGACATTGATATTTCCACGGGATATTTTTGATTGATCGTTTCCCTTGGATCAGTAATAACTAAACCAAAATAACACCACCGTGTAATCATAGTCGTTGAATAGCAGCCTTAATCGATTACGATGGTAGCCTAACCTAAAATATGAATGTATATTGATTTTTATGTTCAAGTGATTTATGATTCTTGAGAAAAACTACATGCTATGCTGTTGTGTTGCTGAGTTACGAGGCTAATTTCTTTTACCTTTGTCGAATTTAGACAGCTGATCAGACAGAGGAAGTAGAATATTAGAACACATGTACCTGGTTCGTTGAGCAATTTGGGTCAGCCTTGTCAAGGAATTGGTGGTGAAACGAGATTCATAAACGAATCAATGGAAAAATCGAAATGACTGACGGTTGTTTTTCTCGTGGTCCTTTATCTTCTTTTTTCCTTCCTTTCTTTTATATTTTTTCGTAAAGTACACGACGCGGATTGTGCGTGGAAGAACAATGTAATGCTGCCGTATTGTTTTCCTTTGCGCATGCGCATTAGTGTTTCCTGCTTTCTGCCAGTCTACCGGAAGAAACCTATCTCGATTTCAATTGTATCCCAATTATTATGTTTTTCTAGGAACTATTCCATTCTAATATAACCGACTTGTTCTCTGACATCGTTTTGCATCGTTAGAGAAATGTAATCTGGTGTCTCAACGAGAAAAATAAAGAGATGTTTGAATAACGGAAATCCAATATGGCTCCGAGGCGCTTCAAAAGAATATCCGTGCAGCGAATCAGGGTGACGACAATGGTTTCTGGCACGGACAAGTGCTTTGGTGTGATATTAAAAAGATATATCTAATATACGAGCAGATCGCAACCCTTAACGGTTCGGTATTTCAATAAGGTACCTCCTTTTGAGAATAAGCGGAATCAGCAAACTTAACCTACACTAACCTAACCTTATCTAATATAATCGTTCTCTTATCCCAAGGGTCAGATCGTGTCAGATATGAAATTAGGAGATATTCGGCTATCAGTCGTAAAGGGATGGAGTTCGGTATCGGTTCAACCATATGGGACACGGCTGGCTACAGAGTTACACGAGGAGTCGCGAGTCAACGACAGCGCCATTGTAAAAAGGCCGGTGGGCTCTTTGGCGCGTAGGCATTTGCGGACGCAGGACGGCAACTTCTTGTCGGGGACGCGAACGACACGCGGTTAGTCATCAAGAAGGAGAACTCAAGTCCCCAGGTGCCCTTCATCTTCATCCTTCTCTACATTCTCTGTCCACCTAGCAGTTGACCAAAACCACAAGCCCGTCGCCGACACGAACCCTCTGTGATATTAAGTAACCTTAGAAACTCTCTAGGGTATCAGGTACATATTTTCACTCTGACTTTGTTGTGCGGCTGTCTGACTGATTGAAGGTGCGTAAACCACTGAAGGTTAGCCATACTCTAGTGACGATCAAATAACGATGTGTCATTTAATTTATTATCGAAGAAACTTGACTAATTGGTTAACCTATTTCGATTGTGTAGCTAAAAGGTGAGGTTAGGTGACTCTTATGTTGGAAATCGTAACAAGATGGCACTTAGAATTAATATTTTTGTACGTTTTACTTCAGGATCAATCGAGACGCTATCAGTGTAAGGGATCGTATAGGTTATATCGTATCGCAACGACGACGACGACGACGACTAGTGACACCGCACGAGTCGAGTTTTCGTGTCTGTCGCTGGAATATGAGATCGACCGCATGCATAACTCGAGTGCTTGATAGTGGTCGGCCTCACCGCAAAACCCTCGCCTGAGCAGTCCCGTGTCTGCGTGTCAATAACTTGGGCATTCGGCAGTCGAAAAGAAATTCCGCAGGAGGCGCTGCTTGTCATCTTATGAATAATATGAAGGACGTGAATCGACTACAGGTAAAAAAGGGTACAACAAGAAAAATGTTATTTTCAATGAGCAATGTCCCTTTAGATTGGTACTGATACTTTCTTCTTTATTCTTTTTCTTTTTCTTTGCTTCTTATTTTCTGATTCACTCCTCATCTTTTCTTATTCACCAATTCTTTTCTTATATGCTCTACGCATCAGTATATAAGGATATTCGAATAGTCAGTTTCAGGATACGAAGAGACATGAAACCCTCATGAGTCAAGTTGAGTTCGGAGGCCAAGAGATGCTTGAAGATGTATCAAGAGAAGAATAGTAGGAGAACGAGATACCTAAAGAGATGAGAGTCAGGAGATGAGAGACAATTGACTATAAGAGGAGTACGCACTCAAGTAAGTTAAGTGGAAAAGTGAAAAGTAGCTACAGGGTGGCGTCTCGCTCGCGCGTGGTTGGAAAATTCGGGCAACCCCTGGGCTTGCGGCGACTTCACCGAGGGTGGTAGAAGAGCCTGGTGTAATGGAGGAACCAGTTTGCGGGTCAGTGCTCCGCGTCACCGAGAGAAGCTTCAGCCTCCAGACGTGCAGACGAAGCCACTGGTGAAAGATCGCGGGACGGGGGAGCACACAGGGAGACGTTGGACGAGGATCGGGAGGATCAGGAGGATGAGGAGGAGGTTCGACGGGACCACGTTGCTTGTGAAGGAGGTCTTGGGCCCTACCCGCCAGGGTACGAGGGCCTCTCTTTACTTACTCACTTGCTCGCTCATTCCCTCACTTGCTTACTCACTCACTTACGCTTACTTGCTCGCTTACGCACTCTTGCGACTGGCCAATGCGAACTGAACTCAACGGGCCCCTTTCGGTCCCTCCTCCTCCTCACTGGGACTTGCCTCTTTCCCTTCAAGTCGCCCTTTACCTCACCTTCTAGAACCCTCATGACCCGCGAAACCGCTGCTGTTTCGCGTTTCTCGTCTCTTCGCGTGACGTCCTCCTGAACAATCCTGGGGATCTAAGACCCTGTGGCTAGTCAATACTCTTACTCATGGATAATACCCTTATTTTAGGTCCATTTGCCAAAAATGTGAATAAATATGATAGGCGTGATTTCCATAAGAATATAACAATACTTGGAAGAAGGTTGAAAGGTCAAATTTCTCAAGGTAAAAGCTGGCCATAGATTAACCGTAGAAGAACCTCTTGGTCAAACTGTATTGATACGTTTCTGTGGTCTGTTACAGTTCCTGAATCTAATCCATGAAATCATCCAATCCGAGCTCAACTTTGTCCTTCTAAAAAGAGATGGCGCCACCGTCAGCCAAGAATGATTGGGGCCACGAAGCTGTACGTACCAGTGACGTGTGTCATTGCATGAAAAAATATGCCGGGACAGGTGCGTGTCTGCGGCTCGGATTACTCTTATTAGAGACTGCATAAGAGCGAGAGAAAATATCAGAGCGAGAGAGAGAAAAAGAGACAGAGAGAGTCTGCTTATCGAGGACCGAAAAAAGAACGTGGAAGAAAAAAAGGGTAAGAGATTTCATATGCAAAAGAAGGAAAGAAAATCCTGACTTCTACGTTGGGAGGATACGTGGAAGGCAGCATAGAATGTAGAGAACGTATAGATATACATCACAGTATTATAGAATGTATATATAGATATATTCTCTGTTTATACGCAGATCTTACGACAGGCGAAACGCACCTGGCTCAAACTCACTGCAACCGCAATTTATTCAATGCTAATGCGAACAGCCCTTGAATGCACATGCGTGCCAGGAGCATACTGCTCTTTACGCACAGACAAAAAGCCAACGGGGATAGACGCGTTTTTGTAGTTCTGCTTTTATAATATTATTTAATTTTGACGAACGCGGGAAACTCCAAAATTCAGGTCATACGTTGATAAATGTAACTCTCTGCAATTTAATCTATATTTTATATATCTATATTTTTTCATTAATTTGACACTAAGTCATCTGTGAAATAAGTGTATGAGTTGGATACCAGTTGCCATTTAATTTATATTCTGTATGTAATTGAGCTAGTCGTTAACGAGAGGAAGTAATTAACTTATCACTTATTAGACCGAGTTCAGATCAGCCGTTAATAAGGGTTGTCAGTGAGATCAGCTTCTAGTCGATGATTCTATGATAAAAAAGGTCGTCCGTGTGAACTGGTGGATGGACCAAAGGCGGAAGCGACACGTAAAATAAGATTATTCAATCAAACCTAGATACAATGTAATTTAGATTATTTTTATCCTCCCTGTTGAATATCAATTATTTTTATTGATTTATTGTTCTACTGTGAATGACAGAAACAAATTTATGGAGCAATGTCGTTGTTCTTTTTAGAGTAACGCGAAAGCATAGGACTCGTAACAAAGTTAAATCAGACTAATTTTTCCTATTTTTTTTTTAACTTTCTCATATTTTCCTACTTCTACGTAGTCGTTTATTTGACTATTTTTTTACTTCACATTCAACTTCCTGAGTTGTTCAAGTATTATCATGACATGTCTTCTTCTACTGCCATTTAGATTTAGGTTTATCCTTATTCATAGGAACAACTTTTAATATTTTCATGACTTATATAGATTTTATTATATATCCTTAAGGCTATTTCTAATTTACCTGTTGCGATTTCCACTTGCAGTAGAAGCAGAACAAAATTGACCAATAGGAGAGCGTTATAATAGCGGGGTGTCCCAGTACCCCGTCGCCCGCCCGTCATCAGCGCGTCAGCAGGCGCCCCGCGCCAGGAGTATCCAGGATTTTCCGGTCCGGAGAACGGAAGCGGCGACGCCAAACGAATCACCGCCACGACGCGTCCTCGTGCTTCACATCTCATCTGCTCACCTATTTAATTGGTGTACGAAGCAGCTATTTTTTCCGTCCAAGAAAGATTCAACGACCGATCGATTTATTGTAAGGAATCAATTGAATTCCTGTATGACTTCAACTTCCGGTTTGACTTTGAAGACTTCAAAAAGCTTAAACTTTCTTATAAACTCTATAGATCCTGTGACTTTAACAATTCTCTTTCTTAGTCCTTAATCTCTTCTACTTCCTGCTTCTGCTTGTGGGTCACGAGGTCAGATTCTATTTGAGTTTATATCTTTCATTTATTCATGAGGCTTTATTTAACTAATTTTTTTTCTAATGAATTTTCAGTTCCTGTCGATGCCGACGGCGTAGAGTCTTCCTTCTCGTACACCCTCCTTACGTACTCTCCTTCGTCGGTCTTCGTTTGTCCTGGTGCGACTCACTGGAGAACACAGTCACCCCAATTAAATAAATAGGGACACATGTCAGGATAATCGGCGGCACTCACTGCACGCGGTATGCACGGCATTTTCTCAATGCTCTTTCCCTTTCTACTTTTTTTTTCTTTTGTAGCTTTGACCGTCTTCCCTCTCTCCTTCCTTCTCACTCTTCTTCTCGATGCGTTCTGCTTCCCTTCGATGCAAGACGACGGACTGCGCGAGACAGCGTGTATTTTTAAACTCGGCGAAACTCCTCGGTCACTTGACTTAGCGTGACGCGGGATTATTTGAAAAGTTCTTACGGGACAATAATTTGTTCGCGAAAAATTTGTGAAATTTCCGCAAGGAACGTCAGACAGCAAAATCACGAAATGTCCTTTTTCCTATTATTTCTTTTATTTAACACCTGACCCGGTATATCGATTTTCTTATTTCTGTCTTTGAAACTCCCACCATCTTTATTGGACTTTTTATGTAAATTTCACGCTATCTTTCGTCCCCGTTCAGAGCGACGATTATAATTTTCTTTTATAGAGATTCTCTCTAAAATCATTCGGCAAGCGACAATTTCTCATCACATTTTTTCTTTTAAATCCAAAAACTTTTAACAACCGTCCACGCACTCTAATGACTCCTAATCTCACGTACACTATTACGTTTCTTTTGCTTTTTGTTTCCGGTATTTTTCGCCCAATTTAGGCGGCCCTACGGTTTTTTTCGTTACGGTTCCGACGGCTTTTCTCTTTTTCTGCCTTTTTTTTTCTCTCTTTCTATCCTTCGCGAGCGCGCTTCTCTCCGTAAATATTTATACTTTGGTCATTTACGCACACGCACGGTTTTGTACACGCACGCACACACACACAACGCGCGCGCTCCGTGAGACACACAGACACAATGGTTACAGGAACGCACGAGAAAACACTCTTCTCTGTCTGTTTAACTTTAATTCCCTTTTTTTAATTCTCTTCTCCCCCACCCCCCACCCCCACTATTTTTAATAAACTTCTTTCCAGTATCCTCAATGCCACACGTTTCTTTCCTCAAAGATCCTCTAAATAAAAAGAAAACGGACAAGTAACAATCTCGCCCCAAAGAACCTTGAAAAGCACAATTAAAGAAAAATCTGAAATGACAGTTCAATTTTTGACATTTCTCAAAACGTGAGAAAAAATAGAAAGAAATTTGCTTTTTGTCAGCTGTCAAATTAAAAGATTGTCCCTCTTTATCTCTTCCAATAGTCTTTCAATGTCTTCTCCCCTTTCTCTCTCTCTCTCTGTCTTCTTTACACCCCCTCTCTGGTTACTCTTTAATAGTTTTTCATTAAACGTTACAGCGCGACAATATTCTCTCTCTGTCTCTTTCTCTCTTGCTAAAGTCTGTCTATATTGTCGCGCCCAATAATAACAGCAGCGCCAATATAAATGTATATATTCTTGTTGCAGCTAATGGCAAGGGAGCAACACGTCGGCCGTGTTTCAAACAGGCGTTTTCACTCGCGGCTCGCGTGCAATTGCACAAGTGGATGTTGTACGCAATTTGTTAGGAAGCCAAGCGCGCACGGGGCCGCCCGAGAGACTGAGCCAGGCGAAGCTGTCTGTAGCAGCGAAGCAAAAGCTAGTCGCGAGGTCCCCACTTCCCCACGCGGGTCTCCGCTTCTGTATTTTGGCTCCTGCCAGTGAAGAGGATCTTCACGCCCTCGCCGTCTTCCGCGCCACTCCTATTCCTTCCTCGTGCCTCTTGGCTTTCACAAGGCTACGACGACGACTGGCGTCGCGACGCCGACGAGAACCTTCTTCTGGTACCGGTGGATAATACTCGATCACCCTCACTGTTGACACTCTTTTTGACAACTTTGCACGACCCACCTGACGTCAACCCTTTTTCTGACACCTGTCAACTAGTTCTTTACTCGACTTGAGGAATTACTGTTTTAAGTTACGAACTTACTGTCAGCGTTTTTTGCTCTTGTTCTTTTGCTACATCGAGTTGATGATTTTATTGGGATTTATTTTCGTCAACTTTTCTTTGAATATTTTTTTTTTTTTTAATATTACTTGCTGCTATTTTAAGAATTAAATTTGTGATAAACTCATCTTGACACGTATTTTTTATGTAGTCGCCTAGTTTACGTTTGATTTGACATGTGTCAGAGGAAAAAAAATGTTAGTTCTAATAATGACGTCAAGTCTCAATTCTTAGACAGCATCTCGCTCCCACTATAAGTCTTGTTCTCTGTTTTTATACAAGATTCAAAATTCTTGATGTTACACTCACTGTATCACCTCCATTGCATTTCTACTAACCGTCTTATTTTATTTACTCCATGACTTAGACTTGAATCAAAGATCAAAAAACAAGAGCAATAAACGCTGTTAAAAAGTACATAAGAAAAAGAAAACCAAAGTAGATAGAATTACATGAAAATTCGTCCCAAAACGGAGAACAGCGTAATCGACTATTGTACCTTAAAAGGCGCTTGCGTTACGGGCGGGAAAATTCAAACAAATATTCCCAGTTGCGATATCAACCTCGTTCTCAGTAAGAAAATTTAATTTAGTTCGAAAATTTGACACTTGGAAATAAGAAAAATCACAGCTCTCTCTCTCTCTCTCTCTCTCTCGTCCCGTACTGGAATCGTAGTTTACGGGATTGGCGTTCGTCTAGTCCAAGTAGAAATGTAATAGGTGGATGCACCACGGGTTCACCTCTCTTTTATACCGTCGGCGACAAAGTGGTACCGCCCCCTGGCGCGTGAGGATCGCCTCGGTACCGGACCTACGGGGATGATGCTATACCTACCGTTGCCTACTCTCGGCAACACACCCCTTCGTCTACCCCCACCATCACTTCTGATACCCTTCCTTGCACCGAGATGCATTTCACTGACGCAATCAGAATATATCAGCTACACGTTCTGTCCTTCCTAGAAGCATCACCCTACACGCATATATACGCATACAAAAACAAAAAATAGACGACCAATCCCTAGATACAAAATTACAAAATCAAATTCACATCGTTAAATGGAAACGTACCTTACTCTAACTTGCTTCAAAAAACTTTTATTTTTTTAATTTTGAAAATTGTCATATCAAAATATTCATTATTATATATCCACTATAATGTAATCGGCCGTTTCCGTCGGCACTTCGTACTTCCTCGTGCAGTATAATCCGAGTCCGTCCAATGCTTTACCGACAACTTGTTGGTTCTTGGTTCACGATTAGTGTGCGCTTGTAGGTGTTAAGTGTTCCGAGTAGTAGCAGCAGCAGCAGCAGCAGTAGTATAATAATAATACTAGTACGAGTAGTAGTCTATTACGAACAAATACTTGTCCACGGATTATACTTAAGAACATAAGAATTTGGAATTTTTAAGAAATCAATTTTTTTTCTCTCAAGTTTCTCACTGTTGACATATAAGTTTGCGTATTACCACCTATGTAAATATATTTGCTCATACATATGAATTTGTATGTCTATGCTGTTTACGGATTCGGATTACGAAACATATGTATGGACAGACGTATAAAATCTGCAGTATCACGTAGGATTAACGCACTTGCGTATATTCAGTAATCGATGATCGTTACTGCTTTACCGACCGAGGAATGAGAAAAATGACCGGTTCCTGCGATATTGACGAGCATACGTTACTTATATACATTATATTATACCTATATACATTGTTGTAATTTACATTAGAGAATTTATAAAATTAATAATGCGGTGGTAACGAGCGCAGCTATAGCGAATGCGTTTTACGCACTTGCGGAACAGCTACTATACTCAAGGTTTATCATACCGCAAAGGTCACGCATTTACGAGATGCGTCATCACCGTCGATCTTTAATGGGGCGCGCTCTACCGACGCCTCGGCATCCCGACGCCTTGAAGCTAAACGATCGTTTTCTTCGTTTTTTTTGTCGCGTAGATTTCATACACACGATATCGCAAGTAGAATAATGCCGAACTGTGTGTACGAGCCTTTAAGAATTTGACGGAGAAAAATAGTCAGGAAAACAACCCACGCTGATCTACGGTGACGTAGTTAATCGTATGCGAGAGGACATTTATCGATTGCGTAATCCTGACACCGATACAGATGTCACAAGATGACATTTGAAACTTGTTACTAATTGGAACAATTTGTCAATTTTGTAATTCAGACATCTGTAGAGATGTACTTTATTTTCTTCTCTTTTTTTTTTTTCAATTCGTTGCAAGAGAATGGAAAGTAATGCTTTATATCTGAATTCCTGTACCGCACATTAATACGAGTTATGAATATTAATGTAATTGAACTTGACTCGGGAAATTATAAATTCCAGATATATTGTAATCGTCTTCAAGTCGATGGAAGAATTCTGCAATTATCATACAAGATGGCGCTGATGTAGCCTTCGATCTACCAAGTAGCTGAGGACCGTGAGGAAAAAGTGAGACGCAACCCAGAAACCTAGACAGATCATCCGATACGATTGACCTTGAACTTGTTGCACGAGTAGCGAGGAATATTTTGGTATATATATATATATACCATATATATATATATACATATATAGATCTAGAGGCACATGAGTTTCAAATTATCTCAACGTGACTGACTATTGTTTAGCGAGACAGTAAACGCTATACTGGATTCAACTATTTTTAGGCTGCCACCTGCTGCAATCCTGTCAAAACACTCCTCGAGCAGATGCACCGTGACCAAGAAGTTGCGGTGACGTGGATGACGCGTGCACACCAGTAGGACTAAGAGGTGGATGGAAGAGAAGGAGGAAGGAGTCCCAAGCATTCAGTATGATTCAAAAACAAAATTTTGAGAAATATGCTAAATAGTATTGGACGCTTTATTAAGCTTGACGGATATGACGTCATCCGTTCGAACGATCCCGTAGGATGTCAAAGAAGCGACGCCTTTTGTCATTCACTAACCGACACCCTGGATAGGTTAGGTTAAGCTAGGTACGTATAAACGCTTTCCTCGACTAACCAGTGTAAATGGGATTCAGCATTGTAAAGCGCATTTCCTTTCCGGTGAACTCCATTGAGCTTCGATGACAGACGGTCTATCAATCACCAGGTTGGTCTCCTGGAACGTAAAGCACGTCGCACGCGGAGCAAATTGAAAGCAAGATCTGACCACGGTGTAGTAACACAAGGCTGTTAAACATAAGCTGTCAACTCTGATGTAAAGGGAGATGATATTATCTTTGTGGGTTATTTTTTTTTTGTAATAATTATCTGTCTTTTTATTTATTAACAGGATATCGTCCTGCAGGACACGCAACAATTTTTCTTGTATTACCAGCAGGATAAGGTATCCTGGGCGTAAGATGCGTGCAAGTACAGGTACAAGAACCTTTTATGTGATAGAGCAAGAAGAAAGCGAGTATAGTGGAAGATAAATTGGGCCCAGGTTAAGGGCCTTAACAGGTAACGAGTAGATGCAGCATTGAGGTCTATAGTCCCAAGTGAATCTAGTCTGTATATGGTCGGGCTTCCAGTGTGTTCCTGCCGTTCGTCCAGTCAATGGACATGATTCACTGCTGCCCCGGCTATGCAGTTCGACCCATGAGTCGAGGAGTCAGGCAAAGGCAGAACCGACTGACTGGTAGACAGAGAGTCAAACGAATGGATGGATGGATGGAGTGAAAAGGATTGAACCGAGGAGAAGGTACGAGCGGACGTGGTATCGTAGATGGCGCAGTAAGAGCGAGATAAAAAAAATAAAGTGTTCCTTTCAGACGCAATCTCGCCTTCAATTGCCATCCGCGGAACGGCAAGAACGCTAAAACCCATTGGACTTGTATAAAAGGGGACACGGATTCCATCGACTAGACTTCAATGGAACAGACGTTGAATCATCGCGGTGCGTTTACGCGACTGCACTTACTGCCCACTGACGCCGCAATCGCTACCACTGAGACTTCAACTACCAGCCAGTACCGGTAGTAACTAGCGTTGGCGTCTGCATTGTTAACGTCGCCACCAATGGCGTTACAGGTGTTATTTTCCTGAAACCGATCACCAAGGATCACTGGTATTATACGAAATTGTTGTCCTTTATACGTCTTGGATTTCCCTTCGCAAAGACAACGTCAGAGGAAATACAGAGGGATATTTCTGGGTGAACGGAAGTTGGCTCTCCATGTTCGTCATGATAGTTTAGATCAGTCGATTAGAATATTTTTTAGTGAGAATTAAGAGCTAGGGTGGACCTTGGGGATACGACGTCCCCTTATGGTTTACTACTTCCGGTCTGAAGTCACTTTTCTTATTTGTAGTCTTAATTGTTCTAGTCTGAAAGGGAGATTGGGTTTAAGGCGGAGATTAAGGTATGGTTAGGTCAGGGTTACGTCACAGGTGTCTTTCTAGTCTGTTGTAATAGGTAGATACTCCATCGCAAGGAAAAGAAAGGGATCTGGGGTGAGGTCGCCATTGTCTTTCGATACAGGGAGCCTCTTGGTTTCTTCGTGAATGGAAGAGGGAGCCACGTGCAGAAATTCGGATAGGCAGGACTCGGCTGGGCCACTTTGGGCCTTCCTGACGTTTTTGTCGCAATCAGGCCCATTTGAGCACATTGGTCGCATTAGGATATACGGGCCGCCGTACGGAATACTAAGCAATCCTGCACCACCACTTCTTTCTTTATCTCCTCCTTGATTTACCGCACCGTTCCTGCTGCTCCCTATGCGTTCCAGACATATTATGGGTTGTACGATACTCCTTTAAATGACCAAAAACATTTTATTACTGAATCCTCGCGCATAGTCGCCTCATTTTGAGTACTCTTGCCATTCCATGAACTCTACGGCAGTTATTTATAACAATTGTAAAGAAATTTCTTAGATTCGAAGAATATTTATTGTATTTATTTATAATTGTTACAGACAATGTTCGACGAGCTATCTACGTCGTACTTCCGGTTCCATCTTACACATAGCGTTAGCGTCGCTTATACTGTTTCCTGGTGAACAGATCGACATTGTAGCGGATGCCGACGACTCACGAAGTAAAACAGTGATCTTCGGCGTTGGTATCAGCCGCTACACTCATGCAGCGTCGGGAGTCTGATCACTTAATATGGTAGCCTGTCGCCAATCTCCTTGTGGTAAAAACTTGAGGACGGATGGACGGAGACACAGACAGACGTACGTAGTACCGATTTAGGCAATCGCAGGAAGATGGCAGATAAGGAGCGGACCAACTGGATCGTATAGCAACGCCCTGGTCCAAGTTGGTCATACATCTGGCAAAATAATTAAATCAGACGTCGAATGGTAGAAAGAAATTAGTAATCACCACTAGGTACAATTTCATGCCATTCAGTTTTGACTTTACAATTTACACTGTCTATAATTGTTTGCAGACACTTTCGGCAAGATGGCTACCATTGTTTTCTCTCGTCTGAAATGCTTGAATGGAACTCATTGCTTTTACAAAGCGTATTGATGGTCAACTAAAAGAAAATAATGAATTATTCAGTGGAGTATGACGTCAGATGATGATGGCAACATTCTTTCGTGGATCATCGAGCACCCTAACGTCTTCGAGTTTGAGGTTACGTAGCTTTCGTTACTAATTCAACATCACACAGTGATAGCCAATGAGGATGCCTACCCATACTTCATCTCTGGCAGTAGTAAGCTCTTTATTATTGAAGAAGCCAACACCTTCAGTACATCCGCCGAGAGACTAGAAGAGGAGTAGAATATTGTCGAGCGGTGAGAGATGAGAACTCGGACGAGAAGAATCTAGGCTCTCACGGTTTTGGTCCGCAGTGGGCGGAAGTGGCGGAGCACTGTGCGCCGGAAGCAGTCACTAAGAACGGCTGGCTGGCCGGCCAACCGCTCACGGTCTAGCATAACCTAGACTTTATTGCTTTTACTATAACTTGCAGGGCCGCACGATATATTTCTTCTTCTAGTTATTCTCATACTTCACTCTACATACATTATATATGCTTTAGCAAAAGTTCTGTATACTTCCGGTACGGTCAGAGAAATGTGAAACCAATTTTTTTTTTTTTTTTCAATAGTCACAAACTCGGATTCTCCTCCATCTAGTGGCGTAAACAAGAATTAAAGCTATTTTCTGGAGTACATGGATACGACGTATACTGCTTTTAAGGGAGTCCTAAGAAAAGAAAATGTCAAAACAGTTTGAAGGATACAAAACTGGATGTGTACTCTGATCTCGATTCTTCCATCTCTTTGTAAGTTATTTTTTTTTCTACTTTTTATTTTCATGATCTCCTCGCGATTTCACCGTTGAAAGTAATTACAGTGCGTCACACTTTGCATATAGAATTGCTGTAACGTCAGTTATCTTAGGCAGACATCCCCTGGAGCTACCGGTAAGGCCCTTTCGCGCTACTTGTTTCGTGTGCTGTTACAATGTTAAGCCAATCATGGGGCATGAAAGTCCTAAGTACTACCACGAGGTTTTCCTATAGATGTGTTTATGTATGTACGTGTACATAAGATGGGCTGGTATTATGTATGTGCGCATCGAGAGCCTTCCCTTCCTGCAAATTATTCCAAGCTGGCATCTTTTTTTTCCAGAGCCCATTCCGAGTACGAGGTGTCGCTCCGAGCGCCACCAAGGCGTTCAGCCTCGATTGCAATCGGTAGCCGCATTATGCGAAATGCCGCCGCCATCGCCATAGCCGTCGCAGCTATTACCAACCCAGTATCAACATCACCAAGGAACGTTAACATCGTCGCCCTTGTCGATGTCAACGTCAACGTCGACGCCGTTGCTCAAAGCATTCAACATATCGTCGATCAGCTCTTTCTAGCTTCTCCGCGGATTTATCTGCTTCGGCGGCAGCGACGGCGGCGTCGGTGCATTCACCTTTGCCCGTTCAAAGAGACGCTCGGAAACTTTCACGTGCGAGAGACAGTAGGACTGATATTCTTTTTATAAGAGAAGAGAGAAATTTTCTATAAGATTCTTTTTCAATCTTCAAAAAATGTAATTTTACATTTTTTCCCCTACTTCCCCCATAGTAATCAGTTTGCAAAAACTGCCGCTAGAGGGCTAAGCTTTGGATTACCAATTAAGCTTGATAGCTTATCTTTTAATTTATTATGCTTTTTTCCCTCTTCTTTTCTTTTGTTATACATTCAGTTCACTTCTTACCACGATCCACAACAATTCACGCCCTCGTGAACAATGCGCCGTCAGTTAGTGTTGTCCCCATTCTCAAGGATCCCCCTTGTCGCGTAACAATACTCTCTTATAGTTTGGTAGCCTCTGACTGCGTCTTACTGCCTCCCGTAGCGTCCCATCAGAATGGTTTAGTCTCGAGATTTACTTAGCACACGTGTGCCGACATGCAGTGAAGAACTCTGTCCTCCATATCTCGTATCTCACGTAACAAGACAACAGAATCTCTTTATAAGGTCCGAACGTGAAGTTTATATGCGAAAGCGCGCGATAATATAAAGTTGACGTGCATATAGGACTGTGCACCGGTACCTAAGAGAGAATATCTTTGGCCTTCTTAAGGCTGGAGATACAAATGTCCACGTGCATCTAGTATGCACGGTACAGCACGTTTCTCATGAAGATTTTCATACAGTCGTAAAATGAAACGTTGCATGAAAAAAATTCTTAAAATAATTAACCAATTTATAATCTGTCAATGACGTATTTTTTTTCATTGCACATACAAATTTATATCATCAAGTACCGTTATAATTAGAGCTATGTAATCTTTAAGAATTATTACAGTAGTCTTGCTATAATTTCTTCGATCGCAATGGCTCAAGTTTATGTTTACTAAGATCGCCTATCTCCGTACGTTGCTTAGGGACTTCGTAGTGTAATGAATTAATGATTATATAAGAGGAACGAGGTCGACGGCATACCGCGGAGTCTCGACCGCAGTGGACACACACGTGAATACGTATTACGTCTGGACAGCGTTATCCAGTTTGGTCCAGTGTCCAGCCTCCGTGGAAGGGTTGGATGAGAGGAGGATGAGGGGTTGGGTCTGGGACGGGGGAAACCCATGCAACATTGATTTTAAGCTAGCGTGACGTTGGATCTGATATGCAACACTGCAAAGGCTTATCCCAGATGCATAATGCATGCAAACTGACCAATAATCTTGCGCCATCTTTTATATGAGTGTATTTGAAGATACAAATTATTATTTGCGCCTGACGCATTTTGCGTATGCGAAATTC
This sequence comes from Syrista parreyssii, assembly GCA_030142615.1. Lineage (NCBI taxonomy): Eukaryota > Metazoa > Arthropoda > Insecta > Hymenoptera > Cephidae > Syrista > Syrista parreyssii. Next base: position 61,595 of record JARQTG010000164.1, read on the forward strand.
TCTTTTTTTATACACTTAACGTTGGTTATAAAGTAACGCGTTCCAGTGGCCTGGATAAAGTTTTCAGTAAGTCCCATTGGGACGACGCAATAAGAATGAGGACTTGGAGTTGTTATTAGGAGTTTAAATAATTCATTGTTACTCGCGCTTTTACTAAAAGGTCAATTGACGTCCGGTAGAGGCGAATGTTGTCGACCTCTTTGTAGACGCTTTCTGACGTCAGTTTCTGGCAGGCTTGAGGTGGACTGAAAAATTAACGGATCGAGCGACGTCTTTAGCGTAATTATGAATAGAGGGTGAGGCCTTATAATGGCCTGATAATGGAGCAAGCTACACGATTTTGCCCCGTCCATAATTCGTAATCCCGGTACGAAGGCGATTACGAGTAGCGACGGTGGGACATGGCGTCGCGACGTTACCACAGAGAATCCTCAAGTCCAAAGTAAGCCCTGCTGACAATGTTTTAAATTCCGTCTCTTTCCTCCTCTTTTTTTATTCGTTTTCCGTCTGGCCCGCGCCAACCTGGTCCCTCTCTCGGGAATCTTGGGGCCTCAGGGCCCAAGGGAACTGTACGTACTAAGAATTCAACGTCGCGACGTCATAACCTAACTTCTTGGTCTTCCCCTTCTCTCTGTCTCTCTCTTTCTCCCTCATTTTAATTTCTAATCTAGTTTATCGATAACTTTCAATCTCTAATTTCCCTACCTCACATATATTCAACCTTTCTCTTTCTCTGTTCCATATTATAAGGTACGTTCTAAGATTGTTCAACAAATTCTGCTTAAGCAAGCTTGTCCAAAATTACTCCAGCTGCTTATTCTGTACACATTGTAAAGTGGCAGCACTGTAAGTACCACATGATATGTCTTGTACGCCTATTATAAACTGATCCATGAATTTTCAATCTGTTACAGAGTGTGTCGAGTCATTACATGACTGGTACCGTAAATCGCAGAAGATGTTTTTATAAGCGGCGCGGCTACCATAAGGCGGCTTCCACTCTACGCTCCTCTATCCAGTCTCTCGGTTCGCTTTCGAAGCAAAAGGTGCTCGTTGCTCCTTTTGCTACGTCTGCCGGCAGTCTAGACCGAGGCTTGGGTTCCCGTCCGGACCTTCCCCCGGGAGTTAAGAGGGGGACCAGGAGGGAGGGACATCACCTCCTTGCGGCGACTGAGCGAATGAGCGAACACACTGCGCCTCTCTTGCTGTTCACTGCTCACCTTTGAGTCCTCAGGCACCAGTTCCCTCTTCTCCACCTTATCGTTCACAACACCAGCTATACGATAAACCCAAGGGGAACGTGACCGAGCGTAAAAGGAAACGATCTTGAATAATTATGAATGCTGGTAACGATTGTAAATTACTTGGCTATCACAAGCGTTTAAATAACCACTGTACACTGTGTCAATCCTGAGATGACACCCTGGTGCAAAGTACTGATGGTAGTTGGTATCATCATTTTAAAGGGTAATAGCTATTTTTTATTCTGTACCTTGTTAGAGACTAATACAAACAGTATGAGACTGCTGAGAAATTGCTAAAAGACAATGATTTTTCTTTAATGTTTCTTTCTACTTTCTTCTTTTTCATGTATGATTCCTGGAGGACGTCATCGGGACTCCGAATAAAGTGCCTTGCACTCTGAGATCATCCATTAGGCCTGAGTAAGGTATACCTACTGGATCGTTTTGTTCCTCGAGATAAAAGGAAGGTACAAGGAAAAGAAAATTAAAAGAAGAGTCGTCGAAGATGAGCCAGTCCACCTTCGAGGTTGCACTTCCTCGCGTTAACACGATCCTATATTATAGCGTCCCGACGTATAACGACGGAAAATACCCGAGCGTCGTGGACAACCTATATGTATATACCTATACATGCTTAACACTATTCATACCAACAAAGCCATCGGCTGATAATTATTCACAATGGCCAAGTGTGTGCAGAGTGCCAAAACGTGTTGGAAGATAACGGTGTCCGCCTCCCGCGATGCATAACGGCACTAAGAACTAATAATAATAGGAAGAATAATAATAATAGTCAATCAAGAGACTGGAGCACTGCAAACAGTAAATAACAAGGAAGATAAATTCGTCATGGAAGCTTTCAGAATGAAAGCGAAGAAGGGGTAAAATGGAAGAATAATATTCTAAGCTTAACGATTCTAATGCATCTTCTTAACAAGTCATAAGTAGGTGGAATAAATGGGAGTATGAAGGAATGGAGACAGATGGAAAATCTTTAGGGATGTGAGAGAGTCGCCAGTGGGTATTAAGAATGATCGGGAGAAGAGGGAGACGCCGAGTATCCTGTAGCAATGGCGGTGCAGCATCCCAGCTGCATCCGCGATGCACCTGCCTCCCTTCTTTCTGCAACCGACGCCGCTTCGCGAGAAACTTTCCAAGAAACCCAACCACTCCCGCCCCGTTTTTCATCAATTGTTCTTGCTGGCACATTCATTCACTCTCTCATTTGTTCTCTTACTCTCTCGTTTCATTTGTCTCTACGGTTCGCCGCCGTTGAACCCACCCGCCCCCCTTCTTCTTCTTCTTCTTCTTCTTCTTCTTCGACAACCCCACCCATTGTATCTTCAAGCATTGACACCTTCCGACTATGTTACTGACTTTTATCTTGTGACGTTTCTGATGATTTCTAGCGTCCGTCTGAAGCATCCTTGGCCGGGACGATAATTCGCATGGCAATTGAGATGTCAAATTGAGCGGGAATACGACGAAAGTGCACGAGGAATACCGATGAGAGACGAGCATGGCTCCGCACCTTGAGGAAGAAATTTTCGCTTGATTCCGGAAGTGTTCGGGATTTATACGAATCCTTAAAAAGAGTAGAAGCACAAATTTAAGTGGATTGAATATTGGATTGATTGCGATGACGTTTCTTTTTTTTCAATCAAGAGCTTTTTATTGGTTTGATATGATTAACTGTTTTATTAATTTTATATGATGCTTGACTGTATTCAGGGGACGGTGCAAGTACAAGCAATGTAGATGTCATGACAGCACTGCAAGAAGCAGACGTACAAACTGGTCCAGGGGGATGTTGGAGAAACCAGAGAAATGGACCCTCTTGGTGGCTTGGGGATCCTGAATGGTAATGATTATAGCAAATTGCTCTTGGTTGGGGAGGACTTGGCGGGGTGGCTAATAGCCACTCAGTGGGGCTGTTGAAACCGCGCAACCCTTCACTCTTAACCTTTGATCCCCCCTCCCCCTCGCACAAGTCAACCCTTCAAAACTTCATTGTTTCACCCTGTTTTCAGATCGTGCCATACTTCCTTGAGTGCAGAACATACCCGAGTTCATCATGCTTCTTCTTGGATTGAATATCAAGACGATCTGATGCGAAGACAGTCAGTATATTACTAAAAAATTGTAATCACTAAAAAAATTGCTTTGTTATTCCGTCTAATTAATATTCAAACGAATCATCTCTTTATATTTATTCTAATGAATTTTCAATCTATAGTTGATCTTTCAGTCTGCCTGTTGATACTGTTACAGTTGGGTCTCATGCTGAACACAAGACTTCCCCCAGGCACTGTACTGCATTAGTACACTCGGGCGTATGCTGTACGCAGATGGTGTTCTTACTGAGTGACGTGTACCAGGAACATCTCTTCCGGGCTTCGAGATCACAGATAAATGTCTTTTCCAAGCTGCTTGGAAAGCCACTGAAACGGTAGGGCCCCAGGCGGTGTTCATTGTGCCAAGGGACTTGGGGCCCATCTATCCACGTCCTAGTGGTTACTTCTGCATCCTGACAGCCTGCTCTAACGATGTGCATACACTGGAAGATGTCTTCAGTTCGATTGAGATTCTTTACCCTCCATATTTGACTGCGCCTCTTCCGCCTTCGGTCAAGCATCTGTGACTTGTGCATGGAAAGTTGTCAAGAAAATTCATTTAATTTAACGAATCTGAGAAATCGTTGCGATCAATATAAATTAATCCTAGGTAAATAAACAAGTTGTACTTGAAACCTATCTGAATATAAGATAGCGAAGGCCAACTAGGCAGTATAGCTTTTCACAAGGCCCTTCGAGAAGCCATCTTCTATTTTTCTTTAACCATTCGCATAAATATCCACCAGGTAGTTATTATATACCATGCAAGATTAACTAAGCGCAAGTCTGAGCATCCTGTTAATGTAATTTCATTTTTTTACGACTACCCTCAGGGAGAGTCAATATCAACCCCCCTGTTCACTGTACCCTCTATGATGTAATAGAATTATTATCGCATGTATTACATATGTATTAATAGCATGAAAATTAACATGTAAGCTTTTTAACGTTTCGTCCCGAAGAATTATATGAATTATATATTTTTATTCTTGTTTCCAATATCCTGGTCAAGGATTATTGTTACTAGTAATCATCAACTCCATTCAAGAACCTACCCACTCAAGTTGTTTTTGGACAAACAAATTTGTTCACTATAGAAATTCATTTACTTTCCTTATGACTTTAATTTTTTCATTAAAACTTTCTTTTGCAGTCTCTTAAATTGCGGCACTGACTTGAAAACTAAAAAGCACTCCGCCGCTCCTGCTGCCGAGTCACAATGGTCCTCACCGTCCAGCGGTCAGAAGGTTTTCAACTCCCTAATGGTCAATTTCCCACTCAGACGAGAATCATTAGTCTATGCACCCTGGGGTGTATTTTCGCCAAGAGTTATACCACGCGAAGTACACTCGATAAGTACCAAAAAAAAAAAAAAAAGATTACTAAAAGCAAACTAGCCATTGGATGTACACATGCGCACTATTATAAATGAAACAAATTTTCGTACAATATGACAAATTAAATTACATATTTTTTTTCGTCTTTTTACAGCTACTCGATCATTTTTCTCTTACAATAAAATTCAAATTTTCACGAAACGGAGAAATCCATATTGAATCAAGCCCCTGGCGGAACTTTTTGGAACTAAGCAAAGTGACACAGTCAAACTGAATTCATCGAGCAATCGGCGTCGCGAAAAATTCCAAATTACAACAATAAGCGTCGACAAGTATTACGCTAAACTTGTTTTTCTTAAGAATAAAGAAAACTACGTATTTACAATAAATGTATCTAAGACAATGAATTACAATGCGACAAGCCTGTCACTCCCAGGAAATCATGTCACCAAGAATCCCACGACATGTAACACACTCAAGAATAGAAACAGCCTATAGAAAATCACAAAAAGGTTGGTCCTTAGTAAACCCACTTACCACGATCATTACATATGGATCATTCACTTTTTCTCGGAAGTAGACAGGAAGTGGGCTATGCACCTTGCCATAGGTAACGTTCGTTACCTTTTCAGGATCGTAGAATAACATTTGGATGATCACAATTCCGGGAAAGACACATTTTTCCGCGACGTAAGAAACACGCCCATACGAGCCAGAAACGTTTGAATAAATTTTTGGAACTGATATCGATTCTACGACCCACGCACAATCTTCAAGCAGCTGCATTACAATTTAAAAAAGAAAAAAAAAAGGTAAACTCAATTCAAATCCATTTAATTATTACGTCACCTTGCAACCTAATCTACAATGCAATGCTGACCAACGTTCATTCAATTTGTTCGTAAAATTAATCGCATGTTCAAATACATATGTGAATTCAGTAGGTGGATGGATGCTGCATATTTTATATATATACATTATGTGTTACATTACATATATGTTAGTTACCTACGTAACTGAATAACACGCCTGCACATATAGTAACAGGAGGCCCGTCTAGACTGCTGTCAGACGTATTGGGTTCGCGTAACGCACTATATAACGTATGTTACATATGGCTGTCATGTACGTGGACTACGGTGCGTTTTAGCTGACATAACCACCACTAATTACCGGGGCCGACGCGTCCGAGACGCTAGATCAGTTCAATGACTAGCGTACGTAACCTCTACGTGCGGTCATCCACATATATCATAAAATGTATATAGGGTTATTCACGACAAACGTACCGCCTGAAGGTGGTTCTGCCATAGGAATCAAATAGACAGATGGTTAACTTCAAGTCGTAGGTTTGTCGTGGATAACATTGATATAATGAGACAATTGATATAATAAATGTGCGTGGATGCTATTGCAATGAATAATTAAAAATAATAATCGACGTTTTAAAATAATTTATGAGTTAAGAATGTCACGTGACAATTATTCGTACGTATGAGATCTGAATTTTAAACGTCGCGCCACTTTCGCGTCGTAATACCGGTACAACAGAAAACATTCAGGTACGTTTGAAATACATTGCTGAAACGTAACAAGCATGTTTAATATGCTTCAGCAATGTATTTAAAACCTATCTGAATGTTTTGCGCTGTCTGGGTAACGATTGCTATAGGAATATGCATTCGTACAGGAAATGAGGAGGGGGAAAAAATATATTAAACCTAACCTGTAATTACGGGAGTAGTGCGTATGAAAGGAAAAGATATTACGTACGCTAATCACACGTATTTACTGCGATCTTCGTGAGGTTATGGTTTTTCCCATTATATCTTATTGCGTTTAATGTCAATGACCGAGTTGGCTGTTCCTCTATGAATAAAAGATGCAATTAAAATAGATGAAGGTATTGAGTATTTTGTATTTTTGTTTCTTGCTTTTAAGTGGAAATTTATTTTTGGAAAATTTCACTATTTTTTATTTAGCCATAATATTCAGTGTCGTGTGCTATGTATATGGGGTTGGACATTTTCCATGGAACATATGCAACAGTGAATATATATATGTATATATTTATATACGTGTTATCCTAGGGAAATAAACAGGTTATGATTTATGAAGCTATACGTTATACTTTGCTTTTCCATAAATTCCTGTCCGCGAGTGAAATAGTATATAAGGCATCGCGCTGTGCAACCGGTTCGCGCTATTATGTTTCCCCATGCAATTTATGGAAAATTAAGGCACGGAGAACTTTCCGTAAGTAAATCGAGCGCGTCTTTTGCTTCTTCGACGCCATGTTGTCTGCCAGAAGAAATTCTTCGAGCAAATATCCATGTAGAGACGATGACGTATTATAAACATACATATTCGTGGTAACGTAATAACCCACCATTTACTATCGCTCGAGTTTGCTTATTGGAGATTTCAAGAGTTTGTGAATCTTGTACAACATCGGCTGTTACGTAATTTCTAATAAATCCTCACGGTCAACCGCCATTTTTTTTCGCACTTCAAACAAATCTTAGAATTCTGGTAACAGCGCCATCCGCTAACGTGTGTCCATTATCGTAAACACGGACCAACAAAACTGTCTGATGATTCATCGGATCTATTCGGAACACGATGGTAATTCGAATCCTCGTGCAGGCTAGACGAAAATGCAACCCCTAATTATCCATTCCTCCTATTCCCATTGGGAATTCGAAAACCACTGGGCGTCGCGGCGACTCATCCCGAGCGTCGGTCTAATGCAATAATAATGACTTCGTAGAAACGACTCGCGCGCCCTCGCATAATTTTAAAATGCTACAATGTTGACAGTGCTGTTAGTAATAAAAAAATTTAACAAGTCATTCCTATCCTATCTTCCGTTCTTTCTTTGTCTTACCATTAAATAACAATTTTCTTTATTTGACCTAAATAAATTCACATCACGTACTGACAAACAGTGATAAAAATTCTTCAAGTACGGCCCAATGTCCTGGCATCAAACAATGACTTATTAAATTTCTCATTCTCAAAAAGAATCTCCAACAAAAATTCAATAAATTCTATAAGAATCGTAATGTATTTTTGAAAATTACGTAATTCACAAATAACGGCCAGCCTCTATTGATAATCAATGTTGATATAAGTAAACGAATCTACATCGTGTCCTGAGAAAAAAGAACATACCTAAAATCATATGAACCAAAAAACGTAGTAACGTAATCGATGTCTCAACAAATAAATGCGATTAATCATTATGTATTACATTCTAGATACTACGTAGTTGCTTCTACGAATATCAAGGTATCACGTGGTGGTATAAAATTAATTCGTTGTATAGATCATTGTTATTATAATAACAATTGTGTAACCAGCAAACGTTACGAGAAACCTAATCACAAGTCTCGTGCCGAGTTTACGCGATACACCAACGACGCGGGACGTCTGGACGATCAAACAGTGAAGGTTTGTTGCGTCTCGTATTGTGCTGACAAAGACACAGCTCGTTCACTGGCGCATTAAATATTTATTCACAACGAACGACGCGCGCGATTACATGTCGATCGAATTCCTTACTCCACAGATACAGGTATAGATTTTGTAAAAATAATGGTGTCTGGCTACGCAGACCGACACAGTCACTGTAATATTTGCCGCGACTACTTTTATTGTGAAATACAATAGCAGCAACGAGCGCAGAGACACAACAATATATACGATGACGATGATTATTGCAAGGACAAGACGACGAGACGGCAAGCAGTCATGAATTCATCGAAATGACAGCAGCGGCCATCTTGGATATCTCGAGGTACAATAGTCCCGTTCGAAAGTAATACGTGAATCAAGTTAGCGTCGATATACGTATTTGCGTTGCAACTATTAATCAACCAGTCAATTTATTAGCTAATAGAAATTCCTTGTTTGCTAAATAAAAACAACGGAGAAAATACATTTTTGACTTTATCTAAAAATATGGCGGTTCGATGCCTCGCTTGACTTTTAAAACTAAGCTTCAATAATTATTCCGAAACAAATGAGGATTGCAGTATTTCCCGCGGTTTTATTGCATAGCACGTGACAGACTCAGAGCCCGATGGCCTTGTGCGTCTCGACGCCCGTCTGCCGCTGCTCGGAATGCCCGCAATAATTGCTTACCTATGCTATACGTGCATGCTTAATCAGAGGTGTATGAACTCTACGCATAAACAAGCGGGTATGTAACATCCTAGCATACGTACGTTAGAGTAATGGGGTCGTGTATGGTTGAATAAAATCTTTCTTTTTACTTTCTAAATAATAAGAGTACCATACTATGACAGTAGTACTACTACAATTAACAGCAGTACCAATAATAATACTAAAAGTCCAACAAACAATAACAACAATCACACAAAAGAAAGCGACGAAGCCGTAAAAGGGAATTGCATGATTTTGCAAAAATCAACAAGACACGACCAAAGAAAAATTATCTAGCACACAAAAAATAGCACTTACCAACGTCCGTCATTTTATCTCATAATTCAGCAATGGCGTCATCCAGCTCGGATCGTATTTTTGTTTCTTTAATCCCCTCGTCAAACTTGCATAACCCATTTACAACGGACGAGAATATAACAGTACGAAGTACAGAGCTGCTACGAATATAAAAAAAGATTCATCCTCGTCTGGAGATATTCTTGTCCTGACGTCGTAAGGACGTCGTTCGTCCAGTTTGATTCGCTAATCGTTACTGGTCGATCGAAACGAGTCTCACACGCCAGACGAAACGCAATAACTTATTACGAAGATCGGTAGGACGAATTTCAGCTCGATGCAGTAGCCAAGAATGAAGGCAAGAGAAAAAAGGAAAAAAAAAAATTAATTAATGCAACATAAAGTGTATAACGTATCTTTACGAGAGTCTGAATATCCAGAAAAGAACATTGGAGCTCGTCCTTTGTTCATGGACTATTACTTTTCTTAGCCTTGGGCTAAGAAAAGTAAAAAAATATATATATATATACACACATATATAAACTACGTATAAAAAGCTCCAGGCAATTAGTTTTGAAAGTATATCGATATCCGAAGATCGATTAATCTGAATACCGTCTAACGGGTGCGATAACGTAACACAAGAGGCGTCCATTGACGTACGTTATCCGCAGTCGTGTGATATGTGGTAAAAAAACAGGAAGGACCACTTGGCCCAGATTAAATGGCAGTTTCGTTCAGTATAGCTTCAGGACCAATCTCGTCTAGTCGTGAGGGGTCTTATTAAATAACAGAGAACGTATAATAGGGCTATACATACTTCGCCATCTTGTTACGACACATGTATATATATGCATTTAACTATATATGTATATATATGCATAGTAGCAGTAATACACGGACCACGTTATCCACTGTCTGCCAGCTTGTTACTTCATGCGTGCGTCCGCATTCCTAGCCTTCAATTACGAGCCGCACATTCTTGCCTATTAGAATGTTGTTGAATGGATAAAGTTTGAAAATAGCGGGGACGGATAATTCAGTGCTGATTCCAACAGGCGTGTTTACGCCGCGGAGCAAGTATCAAAGTGAGAAGAAGTAATTGCGTGGAAGATTTTTCAGTTAAATCTAATTCAAGGATTGTTTAGTGTATGATTTTTACTTGTTTTTTTTGTATTTAAAATTACCCGCGGACTCTCACTTGCTGTTTTCCTAGTTCGACGACTCCCCGCTAGATGCCACTGTCGAGAACGAGAGTCACGTGACATCGGTTCGACGAACGGTGAACGCTCTACATATTTACACATGGATCTCTACGTGTATGAAATCATACGTGGTTCACTGATATGTTGATTATTTTGTGGTTTGCTTACTATTAAAGTGTTTATGTGGATGGAAGGCTACTACGGTGTGGATGACACTTTATGTTATTCGTGCATAGAGCGACGCCATCGACACGGAAGCACAAGTAACGGTTAGTCAGTAACAAGGATGGAAATTGTAACAAGCAGCAGGGTATTTACGTGTCGCCATTTTCATTCTTGTACATTTTTTGTTTCATATAGTCTGGTGGTCCATTTAGCGTTTTTGTTAGACACGAAGCGTCCTCGCTTAACCTCCGTACATAAATTTACGGATTGGCGCCTTTGTGCCTTGCGGCCGGAAATTGGATACTAGAAATAATTAACCTCGTTATTTACGATCTTCGCATTTCAATTATGCATTTCCGGGCACGGAAATGAACCTGCGCGGATGGACTAGATAACAAAATGGATGGATGAATGCAAGTGCTGTTTACGCAGCATTCACGAATAGCATTTCCATCTAGAGTGCAACGTTAACTGATATGCCATCAATTGAAGTTCGATTATCAAGTGAATCGATCGGCCGTAACTTCTGGTTTAATTGAAAGAGGACAACAATATATAATGGAGATGCACGACTGTGGTAATTGAATTCTACACGGAAATTATTGGGATTACAACTAAATGTAAGTATTATATGTAATTTAGTAAATGAGAGTAATTAACGAAAGACGCTTAACAAAGATGTAATAACGATTTTTCTTACCATTTGCATCAAAAGTACGTGACTCATTGGTCTTAACCATTTGGCGGAAGTTGTGGCTCGTTTAACTGTCTGGAGGTTAACCATAGAAATCGATGTGTTTGTCAGTCCCAAAGTAGAAACAGACGGATAGTCAGTCAGTCAGACTGAGTGGGTGGCTGCTGTAAAAGTCTGAAAGGATGGACCAGCAAACTCCAATGAGACAGGCAGAGAGGTTAGGATGTAAAAATAAAAGAGTAAGCCACAGCCTGAAAATGGAAAGAAATAAAGTAAACTATTATCGAAAAGGCAGTAGGGAGAATAAAACAAAACGCAGAAAAGTAAAAACAAAAACGAAGGATCAGTTGAGTTGCTGGTCCCATAAGGCCCCAACGTTCAGTTACATTATGTAGATATGTTTGCTTGTGAGAGCGACGAGGGAGGAAGTATGGGCCCCGAGAAATCTGCGGATCTAACGCGAGCCAACCCGGCGCTAACAAATGGGCCTCATTTGTCCCCTGTCAGCCATTTTTTGGGGGCCCCTTTATTAGGCGGGCAGGCCCTGTCTGGCCTTGATGCACCTTGGCTGGACGGCACGCGGACTTATTATTGGTGGTCAGCGAATAGTTGGGACCGGTGCATGAGTCCCTTTATTTTTCAACCCCATTTAACAGTATGGGTCCTATGTTTCACGTATTGGGCCATACATTGACTTGACGCTACACTTTGTCATGATTTCATTCACAGTATTTAAGCCTGCAAGCTTGAGGGGAACATTTTTTAGAATTGATGGACCTCTTTGGTTATGACCAGGAAGTAAATCAGATAATAGACTTACAATTAGTTTGAAATTGGGACCAGTGATCAACTGGAACTTTGAAAATTGTTATCCCTTTTTTTGAACCTGTAACTCGTGCACTCGTATCTCTTGCATCTTTACAAAAGAAATTTAAAAAAAGTTCAATAAGTGGGTCCACTCACTAAATTTTTTTTTATTATCATATTCACTGGGTCTACTCCATAAGACTGTCAACATTATACACGCACCTCCTTTAGTATACCAGGAAACTTAATAAACCAAGCAAGGTTTTACATGCATCTGCATGATACCGTTCGATTCTCTTTTGCCAAGATTTTTTCCTCAATACGTTTAAAATTACAGAATAAGCGGGAAGTTTGAAAATCAATGATTAACCAGTTGAACATGTTTGACTGTTCGCAATATAACGTAATGACGGACTCATAGTAATTTCTCCATCATATATTGGGACTTAAGATTAAAAAAAAAAGATGGGGTTGGAATCGCCAAACATGTCACTGACTAATTCGTTGTTAGTCGTGATAAAAAGTCCATTTTATGTCCAGGGTCGTCTAATAGCGCCATTCTGACCTGGGCGAGACTGCTTGAACGTCTCGTCCCATCTCGCGAACTTTATGGGCCTTATAAAAGTGATACCGTTCCGCGAGACACGAAATCGAGAGAGGCTAAGGAGCGAGAGAATAAAAGAACGCAGGGGATGAGTCAGTCGCGACAGTCTAGAATCAAATGAATGAATTTTTTAAAAACTGGTTTTAACAGAATTATTTGTCCTTCTCTATCCTACCCATCATTCCCATTAGCCATGCCAGCAGTCGCCATTTTTGCATCGACTAGATAACCAACCGACTAATTAATTACCAAAACACACCACTAGATGGCTACCAGCAGTACCCGCCATGATTTCACAGCGTGAGTTTCTGCATTCGACAGCAGTGCGGCATTCCCAGAATATTTTATAACCTTTTAAATAAGCCGCCCGACGCTCCCGCCGTGCTGCAATAAGCTCATTTTGGCGTCGAGACGCCTACCCGGCATTCCATACGGCAGGCAGAAATATAACCTCAAGAAAATATCCGTTCCACGCGCGAGAACTTTTTAAAAATCGTTGCGACGGTGCTGCCACCTCGCGGCGCACGTTGATACATAACGCTAAAGCTCAAGTATACCTGTGTTATTATAACATATTCGTAACCTCTACCTCATAAATTATAGTAATTTACAGCTCGATTAATAACCTCCGTAAATCCGGGCGGGATCGTTCCGACTCCCCCAACCCCTTTTAAACTCCACTCAAAAATCCTCTCACTTGACCCAACACTCCTTCATCTACGCCATCTATAACAATATCCACCTACAATCCAACACTAACCTCACGCACGCATCACTCATCCGTAATCACACATTACACGCACTCCTTTGCATTTGCGCAACACACTATTCTCATATGTAATATGTACGCAGTGCATATCCGGCCAGAGGGCGCCACATACGTAACATTACTGACATTCGCTGAGTGCCTAATTTATTTCTTTGGGTCTCAGACACTCATACACTCCTTAAACAACTACAAACCACTACTGTTATGTTTCTAGTGTTCTGCAGACGCATTAATGCAAGCTCAACCAGATTGGGAATGAAAGGTGAATGAAATAAGCACCATCGGACTATATTTACACATCAAGTTTACCAGGCAATTCTTGATCACGCTTAAAGTGAGCGGTTCAAATTGATGAGGTTTTAGGGTAAATCTCGAACACGCTTTGAACATTTTTTTCAACAAATTTATGACATGGACTGTGGATTGTTTAAAGCTTTTTCGACGTCCATGAGCTCGTATCACAGGGATGCTCTCGAGTTTATTATTAAGTACTGGAACGTGGGCAAGTGCCGAATGTTTTGAGGTTGAGGTACTGCAGTGCCTAGTCTCTATTACGCCTTACGATTTTCTTAGCGCTCTCGGAGGGGTCTTTGGCCTCTAGTTTTCAACTTTATAAATATCGTCTGGAGTCACGCCTAACGTAACCCACTACTGATTTTCACGGTTCTTCTTTCTCGGCGCCCGAGTGCATCGGATATTAGGCATTCTTGAGGGTCAGTAAGAGTCATTGCTTTTATAACGGTATTAATATACAGATTTTTTCTCGGTTTTTTGTTTCTGCACGAATAACGTTATTATTGTATAGAAACATTTAATGTATAAATACCCAAGAACCTTTGATTTAATTGATTTCCTTTTGTTCTCGTACATCAGCTGTGAGATAGCAAGTAAATTCGGTGTATCCAAAATGTGGGATATAAATGAAACGTGAATAAATGTAAATCGTCGAACGCTTAATAAAAATAAATATACGAATAACACGATGATCTTCTTCATCAACGAGAACGAATAACGTTGACGATCGTCCAGGTTTTTTCCTTTTTAACGAGGTGTCAGCTGTCAATATTAACGTAACTCAATCTGGTATCTTTTCATAGCGTTGCTGTGTCTTCCGCCAGACAGCCTGTCTCCTCTCTGTACTGGGATCCACTTCGACGGGAGTGGTCTCGGAAGCGCCAAAGCCAACCTTATTGTGATTGGCTCTCAGCGGTACCTGAAACAGAAATCAAGCAATCAGAGGAGACGTTATAAAAAAAAGTACAATCGACAACGCAAGTATTTTTTATTCCGTAAGTCAGCACACAGAAAAAGATGAGTAAGAAAAAAAAATTCTTTAATTATTAATAAAATTAATAAGGATATAATCGTAGGGAGACAAGACAAAGGGATTTTCAAAAAAAAAAATGAAATGCTGCCTCCTCAGGATATCTATGCAAATTCTCTTCTTGGGAACCAGACGCGATAAGTGTCTACGCTGTATGCTGGCAAAAGGTAGGGCAATCAAAGTTTTGCGTATGTATCTCTGACTGTCTGGCCAGGTCCGTCGGGGTTCCTCGTGTTCCTTTTACAACCAGGGTAGATCGCAGATTAACCGCAGAATTTATGTAGTTATCGCAACCACTTGAACAAAGTCTACGCCGAGAGCAAGCCAAGCCTGGTCATGATTTGGTCAAAAGTTTTCACCAAGTGGCACGAACAAAGGCCGAGCCCGCAGACGACCTGGCATTTCACCCAGCCACCCATCATAAATGAAAGCATGCTTATTAAGCTAGCGGAGAAAATATAAGGGATAACATCTTAATAAGCATGTCATACCCTGAGGTAAGATTTTAATCAGTGGATTCACATAATAAGAATTGAATATATATTTTATATACATAAAAGTCACTGTGCAGAGGATACATAGCCTATACACCCTTTTAAAAAAAACCTCTTTGTCATAAAGACACATTTTATAGACCCATCACGTATACAGCGCGTACGGATAATCCTTAGTATTTGCAAACGACGGTTAATACCCGCCAAGTACAGCAGCGCCGCCATGCGGCGAGGAATGAAACTAGATTTGAATCGCTCCAACAAATCCTTTGGTCGCATGGACAGGTACGAACAATGCCACATCCAGCCAGTCGAGATTCAGAGGTAATCCCAGACACAGACGGTGAACTTTTGCCTCGACTCATGGATGAGAGGAAATCCACTCTCTCTTTGACTTATCACTAAAAGCTCCGAAATCGCTTGAACTTTTCGGTCGGCCGACGTCGCCGCCATTACAGCCGCTCGATGTAGATCCTTCTCCGTATTTAGGCCAAGTGTCTACCCGACTGCTGCCGTGTATACATATACAAATGAGACCCCTGCCGTCATCACAGAAACTCCGGACACTTGACTTACTTTACTGAAAAAGGCAGACAGCCCTGAAAGTTCCCTATTCCGCTATCTTGACTCGAGAGCTTACTGTAAATTCCGCCAGGTCAGCGAGAGCTTACTGAAAATTCCGCGCCTTGATCAATTTCGAACGCACGAAAATCACAAGGCTACTTTTTAATCGTCAATTTTTACGTGACTCGATTGCGTCAGTTTTTAATAAGCGAATGACATACACTTCGTCCTTGTCATTTTTATCTATTAAAATGATTTAGGCATCGGACCGTGACGTCGCAAGATGCCCAAGCGACCAGACCGCATAACGATCTTTTTATTGACAAGTATACGGCAAGTTAAGGAGTCAACGCCCACGAGTTTCAAGCTTTCATGATGGTGATGCATCTGTCTGACTGTCTAGACCACTTAATGCCGTTGTCAATGTCTCCCGTAGCCTTTCTCGAGCCACAGAAAAGTACGAAGCCTGGAGAATAGCGTGTGGACGTCTGATCGCGTGACAAGCCGATTGCGCAACGTGAGCTAACCTACAAACTAAATAATAGAAAGAGTTGGAGAAACATTTTTTAACAAGCAACTGCATCGGAAAGTAACGAAATAAGATTAAAGGATCGATCGACTGTCAATTAGATAAGACAATAAAATTCTACTGAAAATTTATATTTTTACAGTATCTCCAGACGCCCGACACTCGACGCACTGTTGTTATTTCAACATTGAAATTTCACGAAGACAATTTTGGACCAACCCATATTTCGCCGAGAGTCGATAGACTAACTAATAACAAACCGCACAGGAGAGCGACGACTTCCAATGGAAACGAGATATACCAACGAAGCTTCCCAGCTGGGACGGGATTGTCTGGCCAATGATCGTTTTCGGTATTCTGATTCCCTCGTCCCTCCACACCTCCGACTACCTTCTCGTCCCACTCAGGGTCTGCCGGTTTAAAGTAACGAGGGTAGAAAATAGGCAAATAGGCCAGAACGGCTAGACGGCCAGGCGGTGGCAATGCACTGTGATTACCGATTAGCTGCAGACATACGACTACGCTTACACGTACTATAAGCGTGCGTATTTTCTGTACACGTATAACGTATTACGTATCACAATGTGCTTGACGCAATATTATTACAGCTCGTTGACGAAGTAGCGACGGTTTGAATTCGCAGTATGAAAGCCGATTACGCCATGGTGGTTTGCCATTTGTGGACAATTAATAAAATGTCACGGCGCTCACTGAAATTTAAGATAATACACGTGGTATAAATAAATTTGCTTTTTAGATTTTTAGGTTAGATTTTTTTAAATATGTACAGGCAATAGGCTCTTGCGAAATGCGCTTTTGGTTTCTATTTTACCTCTGGGAAATTATAATGTAATAGACTGTATATAGGTATAGTATGTGGGTAGGATTTGCATGGAGAGTCTGCCGCAGACAAACATATTGAGAATTCATAGGAATTCCGTCTCTCTGTGGAGTGGGTGTCCCAGACGGGTTGTGCTAGTTTGAAAGTTTGTCCCGGTTTGTACGTCCGACGCAGACGGGAATGTTTGCGGATTTGTTTGGAAAGACACGCAGAGACACACCGCGGGACAAACTCGCAACGTGTCCGCATTGACAGGTTTAATATGGCGGAATGTAACAGCCACGCAGAGACAGCGTCGCCCATTGGCTAAAAAAGTTTTGATCGCGCTCAGTGTGAAGAGGACCAACTTTCCCATAGACCAAAAAATAAACCAAGTTACGAAACCTCGTTGAGAAAGATCGTGATCGTCGCACGGTATAAAACGGTAATAAAATTTTAAGGTGCAACTCAAAATCATTAAAAAATACTCGAGAATATGCCCTACCCCCTTTAAAAAATTCTCAAAATTAATTTTTTTTTTCATAACAACTAACGTCCATGATAATTCAATTTTTCCCTTCTATATATGAACAATGACCAATCACTCGCCGACGATCAGTGCACATGCACATGCACCTGCATCTGCATCGTTATTAGCGCGCACACACACTGTTCCCGTCTGTTTGCACGGCATTAATTAATGTTTGGCCGTCTGGACTCTCTAGACTAAACTAGATAGAACGAGTTGCAGACTGCAGCAAAGCGACTCGCTCTTCCCGACGACGGGCAGGTCGTCTGCATCACCTTTGTCTATATAATATATACGTCTATATATAAAAACATCTAGCTATGTGTATACCAACGCTATGAGATACGATAGATGGGATACACAGATTCACATACATAGTTGCATGATAATCCTGTGATGGATGTCCCTGGCTAGTCGGTAACCCCGTGGATGCCTCGTGTGGGTGTTTACCCAGACGGAAGCCGTCTGGCGGCGATAGGACGAGTGAGCGAGGTTGCGGTCGGCCGCCTTCGTTAAACTTCGTCAAGATACGTGAAATATGCGTGCAACGTACGTCGTTTCTTCTGCGAGACGTCAGGGTGCGTTGCACGTTAATAATAAGACGCGTATAAACATCAT
This sequence comes from Syrista parreyssii, assembly GCA_030142615.1. Taxonomy (NCBI): domain Eukaryota; kingdom Metazoa; phylum Arthropoda; class Insecta; order Hymenoptera; family Cephidae; genus Syrista; species Syrista parreyssii. The sequence continues at coordinate 79,876 of JARQTG010000164.1, forward strand.
GACTGTCCCAGGTGCTCTGGTTAAGTCGTGACGTCATATATTCCTGTAGGACGACCGAGACTTTGGTACTGAGAAGATGGAGGCTGCGCTAAGGATAATTAGTAAAATTGTATGAAAGAAAAAAAAAAAAATGCATTGTTCCAGAAGAACTGTTCCAAAATGTTCCGGTTGATCCTACAGGTGCGATGTACTTTTTCCACGACCTAGACGGGCAGTAATGGATGCAATTAAACCACGTGGTGTTGCTGAGAGACCGAGAGAAATCGCTCGGGTGGAACTGCGACGTAATAGCGTTGTAAAAGAAAAAAATAATAATCGAAATAATAATAATAATAGTCTAGACTAGGCTCGGACAGTGCGAATAGTAGACCGGATGTGAACTTCTTGATGAATGTGATTAGAGACCGGCAACCAACCCGAGAAACAGAACCTGGTGGACATTAAAAAAAAATGCGTCATAGTAGCTTCGATCGAAAATGAAAAAAATTTGTTGTGTAATAAAATAAATAACTATCGTTAATTAGTCTTGTCACGGTTATCTTAACGAGGTCATTGATAATACCATGAGGTGTGATTACGTTAACGACTTGAGGATTGTGAATAATAATAATTACTAGCCAAGCCAAGGACTCAAAGTATCATTAAGCATTGAAGGGGAGTGCAGTGACGTTATAACGTCTTTAAGGAGACATTTGATTTTGAATGGAAAATTTTTCAGGATTTCCAAAAAAAATGAAAAAAAAAAAAACGTCGCCTGAAGGCTAAACAAGGCGAATTACGTAAGCAACGTGTAGCTGTGACGTAGTGCATGGAAGAGCATGGAGGATGACGATACTGCACTTCCTATACCTCTGGGTGCACCCGAAGCTCAGGCAAGCCTGGTATTTGCAGTTTGCAATTAGGGCGTCAGATAGCACAGCACATTGTAATTAATAGATCGACGTACACATATTTGTATCTAGCAATTCAACTGACGTATAGGTGGAGGCTGTGTCTAGACCGATCGACCGGCTTGCATGTATCTAGCCGGTGTAACAGGATGCACCCTGTAGAGAGAATCAGTTGGATGCATAGAGAATGGTAAGCCTGATGTACGAACCGACCGAGCGTGCTGGACTTAATTCAATATTAAATCCATACTTTGTGCGAACTACTGGTGCACTCGTTGAAATGGTTGAATCTCCTTGGTTTCCATGTAAAACAAGGACAGCAGGGACCAAAGGCGATGGGCAATAATCGGCTTGAACACAGAAGAAAAAGAAACGGTAGACACGAGTCAAAGTAGGAGGAAGTCGGTGAGATCATTGCGAATGTCCAGTAGATGTCCAATGGATGTCCCAGAAGGCTTTTTGAGCTGTTCCAGACAGTCGTCGCTGTTGAACGAAGGAGCGTAGGTATTGAGGATTGAGAAAAAAAATCCTGGTAGACCAAGCTGGATGTCACTGGTCGTGGTGGAAGATGCCTAACGTAGCGAAGTAGTCTACTAATCTGCCAGTGCCCCCGCATGCTAAGCAGCTTCAGTCTGCAGGATGCATGCGATGCAGCCGCGCACACACCGGTGCATACAGAATCGTCCGATGCAACACAGAAACGCATAGCCTGGGCACACGGACGACGGTAATCTGGTACCATGGTTAGTCAGCGGTGCGGCGTCTAGACGGTTGGGATTTGTGTTGGATTTATTTGTGACTGTGGGTTCCCACCTGTTGCCTCCCGCACCCCCTTTAGGAATCACGCGCTACAATTCACTCTCGTCTCCCCTCTTTCCTTTTCCAGGATCGCGATTCGGTCTCTCGTCCTTTCCTCATCGTTTTGTCGTCTATTTACTTTAGACGTTTAAAGCAGGGGATATCGTTGCAGGCGAAACCAACCTGTTTTAAACATCCCGCCCTTTCCGATTCCGTTTTCCGAGCGCCATGGAACAGCACCCTGACTCCACGCCGTGAATTCGCGCACGAAGCGGCAACTTCACACCGATCGTTTGACGACACCGACAGCCAATCGACAATTCGTAAAAGCGATAGCAATGTTTCGATAATTTCGAGAAAATCCGTCGATAGCCACCAGAGGCGTTACCATCGCGGGTTAAAATTCGAAAAAAGTCACAATCATCCAGTAACAGAAACGTATGTTAATGCCTACAAGAAAATAGATGAAGATAAATATATGAATTCACCGACAGACCCCACAATATATACACGAGGTATTATCATTATTAGCAAAGGCGTCACCGTCTGGACATAGCTTAGCCCCGGGTTAAAGTAACGCCGTTCCGTAACGACTGGTTTATAAAAAATCTAACCTCAAAGTCGGAACCTTCGTCCCCGTCCCCCTGGCTCCTGGTGATGAAAAGGCTTAACTGGTGACTAGTACGTCCCGTGCGTATACCACTATATGAACCATAATAATACCCAACTGGATGGCTAGACGTCAGGAGACAATTGAATACCCGGAGGACGCTCCGTTGGTTACGCGAGTGTAACGAACTTTGAGAAGCTTGAATTTTCACGTAAAGTTCGCAAAGTCAAAGATACCTCCTTACTTGTGACTACAAAAATGAATATTAATAATCATCGAAAAAAAGGTTACAATTCAATGGTATACGAATAGCTTAATTAAATTTTGAAAAAAGTAGTCACTATTGTCTCATTCACAGAACGTCGGCAGCCATTAAGAGGTTATCCAGTGTAATATATACATATATTAATAAATAGAATGCTGCTATAAATTGATTACGGCGGATCCCCGGGTTTGGGTCCGTAAATCAAAATGAAATTAATTGTATAAAAGAAACGGGGAGCGCGATATGTGGGCACAGTTTACGGTTAGACAATATGGCTACCGAGATCTTCTTGCGCGCGGTCCGTACAAGTATTGTCCATGTCCCACGGACATTAATAAGGAGACGCAAGGGAATGCAACCGATGCAATTGTGCAATTGAATCGCGGCTACCAATATTCAACGACGGGCCCTAACCCTACGGAGACCCAAAGCCAGGCGCATTCAACTATTTGTCATCGCCGGGCCTTTCTTTAACGTGTAAATCGTCCTGGAAATTTACCAGTCGAGTTCTACTGCCAGCAGCCTTTCGCTTCCATTCTCTATTTCACCTTTTCTCTCCCTTTCCTTCCTTCACTTCTTTTTCTCGCGCTGCACATCCACGTGCATAAATATAATGCACTTATGCAGATATAGGTATAGTAATACGTACGTAGAAGGCATGCTTGCATACGTGGAATACAGCGACCATGTGCGGAAGGTGCAATGCTCGTTAGAGGCCTGGATTCTCGTTGAAAAATTACGTGTGAAAAATGCACATATAGTATGTCTATATATATATAGACATACACACGTATACTATAGATGCTCTTGATACTTGGAAAAAAAATTGACATATTTGCATAACGACGCGACGAAGACGGCAATAGATAGCTGAGTGAGCGTTCGCATAGCGTCGCGTCGTTCAGCCATGACGAACGTTCTTCTAAATGATGCACATTCGCGCGGAATTTTTAAAAGACTTTACCCGCCTTTACGCAAAACCCGCTACTTCCCGGTGAAATTGTAAATTCGTTAAAGCAACGTCGCGACGTCGACGTAAACGTTAGTCTAGGACTTCAAAAAAAAATACATGCGAACGCGCCCAATGAAATTTATGAAAAAGAATAGATTTAGCGTTTACCGTGTGAAGGAGAGAGAATAAATAAAAAAAAATAATACACGGAATGCGTGAGTGGGTGAATGAGTGAGTCATGGGTCGAGGGGTTCGTGAGGAGCGACAACGACAAGGAGGGAAGAACGAGAGGAAATCATCTCCTTGATTTCGTCTCGCATTACATCATATCGACGACCTTGCATCCAGTCGTTCCGCCTGCAGCGCGACTGCACACGTGCACCTTTTTTCCTTCCTCGTCTACACTCCTCGCTTCCGCTGCCCATAAGGTTTTCTATTCTTTTTTTGGTTATTTTGGTAGGGCAAATATATATATGTATATATATATTTACGAGCTGAGCAACAGGTTTTAGAAGGAAGACGTGGGCCTATCTTTCTATTTTCGAGTGTCTGTTTCTATGGGAAATTTAATTCAATTCTTTGTTAGGTTGGGTTAGTCGGCGTGCGGTTCATATTGATTGACAAATTGGAGCGACGTGTGTTTACGAGAAAAGTGGGATGTAAGGATGAGGAATGATTGATGGGACCGAGAGTGCTGGATAATAGGCGAGAAATAAAGAACAAGACGTCTTAGTTCACGACTCGTTAGACTGTCGATGAAACACGGCGTATTTGCATCGAGCGACTGGTCTTACTTACAGTTATTTACTGCGTCGCGAATACGTTAGTGCTTTTTTCAACGGCAGTCGAGAGACTGTAAAATGGGAATAAATACAATATGGAAATCGGTGTAAATCGTAAAACGGGCTATCCAGATCTCAGCCCGTAAAATGGCCGTTGGCGATGCGAGGAGAACTCCATAAAACGAAATAGTTGCAGCTTCGAACTGCATCCCGAAGCACCTTTCCGTGCTGGAGCTGCAGAGATAGATACGAGAACCTGTGTAACTACGCATTACAGGGAGCGAACTAAAGAATTTCATGGTCTGAGTAACTTCAGTAAAAAGACCGCTACGTGGCGCCACTCTCGTCCATACGAAAATTTCAAAAACTTGGCGACACGATCAACTGACAATGAGACTATTAAAGTAAATAGAGAATTTGGTCTATGAAAACAGTACACTGACAATAATTGGAGTTCTTCCTTATTGTATGTCCGTTTGTAATAACTGAAGTTAATCGTAAGGGAAACAATTAGTCAAGACTACAATGACTTAGCGAAGACACAACAGTTTACGAAGTGAATCGAATGTTGCTGTCAATTTCCGCCGCGCGGCGCTACGCGTCGTGTCTACGTCGCGTCGAATTACAAATGATCAAAAGTGAAAACTTTCACGAAGCGTCTCTTCGTGGCTTAATAAAATACAATAAGAAAATTAAGTACGACGGCTTCTTAGATTCTTCTTTCGTTAATAGTCTACACTAGCGCCACGTGGACGTTGCGACTACGCACTCAGTTAAATGAATGCTTCTCACGATTTTATACGTTATCGAATAGCAATATCGGCGAAACATTTATTTATCCCGCTACTTTACAATCGCTACTCTCGGCTTTACAATGTCGGTTTATGGCCTTTTTCACGATTGCGCTCGGAGTTCCGTCATATTTTTTTCTTCTCCAACATCCTCCGCCCCGTTTTCATCTCACAGAAAAATCCATATCCGGTTCAGATGTACGCGGCGCGTGAATTTAAACTTATCGTCGAACACTGCACCCTTTTTATCGTTTACGATATGGGTCAGGATTTTGCAGCAGTCGTAAGTGCACTGAGCATTGCATCGTGAGGGCGTCAATGCATGAACTAAATAAATGCATAAATTGTGACGTAAAACTATACGAAATCACGTAATCTTTACGTTTGCCAGTTATTTCATTGCCGAACGTAAAGACCGGATAGCCTTTGGCGATTTTACAACAATGGCGAGAGAAATAGAAAACGAGGTGCGATTTAAGCAAAAAAAAAAAAAGAAACAGAGAGAGAGAAAGAGTCCTCCCCCTGAATGAAAACAAGAAAAAAAGAAATTACGTATAACATAGTTCATGCTACCTGGCGCGATCCGTTACACGAGTTAGACAAGGTAAATCAGCACGCGAGCCTCTTGGCGTTCCCATCGTTCTCGCTCACGAGAACTAATGACAATTTAGAATGAGAAAAGACTCAACATCTTTTTTGAGCGTTTCACTTGTTCACAGATAAATAGAAACGACGGACGTCATTCGTTAACGTGTGTTCCAAGATTCCTTAAGGATGTTTGCATCTGCACCTGCAGTTCGTTTTAAATAAGATTAATTGGCAATATGAAAATTAATATTGAAGGTAAGAAAAATCATTTTCAATCGATGTAAAAAAAAAGCCTATTCTCACAATTGACGTTTATCGGTGAAGCTTATTGCGGATTTCATTTTCATCCCCTTGAGAACCACCCTACAATCCCTGTTCATTTTGCTTCTACACGTTAGATCCATGTAACTTCAATATACATAACATATAGAATGTTATTAAGAAATATATTTAAGGAGAAATTTACAAGAAAGAAATAATTTTACTATGCTCGAAGCAGAATGCAAATTTTTGGCGTTAGACGCGAAACGCGTTGAATGAATTAAAAATAAATACTATAGAGCTAAAGGGCAGAGTGGCAAGGGGATGAAGGAGATAAAACCGGTGGCGCCATCACCCGCAATAGGGCACATGATGCGTCTAGACAAAATAATAACAATTTGGATTTAAATGCATTTGCATTAATTAAGCGGGTACGAGTGAGAATCCACAGGCTGCGACCTTCCGCGTTCGCTGCTCTTGTTCTTTTTCGTTTCTTCTATTTTTTTTATATATTTTTCCTCTTCTTCTCTTTCTCTGTCATTTAGCCGTTCAGACTCGTTATCATACAAATGTTCCACTATCTATATTGTCAGCCAGTCGTTTCATCCCGAGCAAGTAAATCAGGACTGAAAAATTATAAAGCTCAGCATCCAACATCCACAGATCCAGCTTCAGCAAATGGACCAAACATTTCTATTGTTCTCTTTCCGCTCTCATCTTTTTCTCTTATGCTATCTTTCCTTCTCTTTGTAATGTTTTCACTGAATTATCCTACTTGAGGCAGAGCAATGCCTCAGTACCACAAAACCATAAATGGTTTTCTAGCTATCTTACAATAATTTTGTTGTGCTGCTAACGATTTGTTTCAATTGGTTTTTAACGTTTGTTGCGTTATTTAATGAAAATCTGGGAGCAACGTTGCGATATCAGATTTATAATTAATTTTGTCTTTTATAATATTTACTGTAACGCTTCAACGATGAAAGAAATTCCCGTTGCTTGTACTTTGCTGTTGCTTTTTGCGTGGTACAGTGTAATAGTGCAACGGTGTGAGAGGAACTTAATGTCAGGTACAGTTAAGGCAACGCAAAGTTGCTCTAACTCGTAAAAAAGAACAGGAGAAATTACCACAGACTGTCCCGACAGCCTGGAGGGACATTTAAATCATTATCCTATGTTATGGTGCACTGGTACGGCATAGGGAAACGCTGATTATAGGAATTACTGATTGCTAGGCGGCCAACCCGGATTCGCGCTAACTAGCCTCCCTTCACTATACTCAACCTCCTCTTCGACCACGTTCTTTTAGCTCAGCTTATACGGAAGACGGAAGTTTGATTAAAATATGTTTTGCATATGTACTACTCCTAAACTGTATGCACTTGTCAAATTAATTGATCTACTGAATTGAATTAAAGTGCAGGATGATGATAAGTTAATTATTCAAAAATTTCTGTAAAACTCACAGGCTCCGTTCTGCCATCACCATCTTTCCCAAGTGATCGTCCCTCGGACCAACCCATCTTCGACAGCAACTTAAAACCTCTGTTATCCTTCGCAATAGATCTGTAACCAATAACAATATTTCATCGCATTCGTCTATACATAATAAATCAATTGAGTTATTAACAGTAGAATTAGCTCAATGCAGGAGTGAATTTAAAACACTTACGTGTCAAGTGAACTCTGTTGTGTTTTGACATGATGAGTCGAAGAGCCAACAAAATCCCTTCGTGCCTGTGCTCTGTCTTGATAACCACAGGCGACCTGGCTAGCACTAGCCACATTTCCTTTCTCCACACCGAATTTATGCTTAAGCCTTCGTAATTCTGATATATGCTGCGTCTTCTTCGAAGTCTTGTTCTCCTCAATGCTGCTACTGCATTGTACAAGGCCAGGTTCGCAGTAACCACAAGTCTCATGGCCATTGTGTATGTGACACAGCAGCTTCGTAGTTCCAACTTGAATAATAGAACCATGTGCGATTTCATGGGGTTCCGATTCCTGTTTTGCTACTGATAACCTCTTGCCATTTAGGACAGTTCCATTTCTTGAGCCCAAATCAGTTATTTGATACAGACCCTTTTCTTCGTCGTATTGAAACCTCGCGTGATGCTGAAAAAGATACAACAAAATAAAAATTAAACTATCCAAATAATTTTATAAAATTATACAATGTGTTACTTACTTTACTGATATTTATATCAGGTATAAGAACAGGATGATCACCTTCACGACCCATAGAACCACCAGTGTAAGTAACGAGGAACAATGAACCGACTTTTAACTTTGGCAGCCCTGTTTCCTTCACGATGATCCGCATACACGGTGGGTAGGTTTTAGCGATCTCTGTAAAAAAGAAAAAAAAATGTTAGTTTGATTAAAGCAAACATCGTGATCTCTTACAATTTTAATTCATGCAATTTGTGCGCCAATCTTGAAATAACGTTCAATTGTTCTATATAGTCGGGTAAAATGCCTGTGATTCTCTTTCAAATACAGTATATATTAAAGTCCGCTAGACGATGGCAAACACGTGCAGTATGTTGGATGATCGAATATTTTGTTGAAAAATAATAATGAATACACCTTGTTCGTCCTCGATCTCGCTTTCATTAGATGATAACTCAGGAGTGTTATCAGGAGTAGCGTGGCTGTTATCGCTGTCCGAACATTCGCCTTCCTCTGGCTCATCCCCTTCAGAATTTACGTCTGGTCGCGTCTTTTTGCGCTTTCTTCCATCATCCTACAAGAGAGACACGTGTGCGTATTAAAGGTGTAGGATAATTACCTATCGCTTGCTGCCTGTATCTTTCAATTGATATCTTTGAAAGGCCAGTTATTAACTCATGTATCTCATCCGAAACCTGAAACAAAATAAAGTTGCATTTGTTCAATATTTTGTCAGCTACTGTACAACTGTAAGTCAACGTCTTGAAGTTTTTAATGATAATAAATAAATTTAGATTCTTTTAGTCAGTATTGTAGATAATTTGATACAAAATTTAATGTGAAATAAGTGCTAATTAGTATAAAAAGTATGTGCAAGTAGAAGTAAGTATAAATAAAAGCATAGATATAAGTAACAGTGCTCCAAAACAAGAGTGTATTTATATAATGTGGAGAAGTATCAGTGACTGTCAGTGTATTTGGAATGAAAACAGATTTATATAAAGTGGAGTATAACCTTGTTTGCCTTTCTGACTTTCCGCTTCTCCCTTTTTTTATTTTTTTCTTGAACTGTTGCTTTATTCTGTGCAGCTGGAGTTTGACTGTGATATTTGTATGTTTTTGATTGTTCATCATAATAATAATATGTTCCTGTGTTGCCATCGTAGTATAGGCCTTGGGTCTGGAACATGATATAACATTGACTAAGTAACTGCTTTTCTATGATTATTTGTGAAACATAAATACTTACAGCGTCATAATAGTATCCTGTATTATAATCATAGTACAACCCAGATGTTTCATCGTAAACAAATCCAGTTTGCTGCAATGCAGATTCCGCAGCTTCTTTCACTTGATCTACAATGCTAAGTCCCTTTTCTGGTTCATTAACTGTCCAATCCTGTGATGGTATTGACTCTTCTTGTTTATTTAAAGCATCTGTTTGTGTTCCATTATCAACAAGTGCTTTCTCTTGTGAAAGTAATCGCTGCTTTTTCTAAATTAATTGTCCTTCATCAAAAGAATTCAATTTTATCTCAGCAAATGATTGATACCCTTACCTGCTCTATTAGCTTGTGATGTAACTTATTTATCTTTTTGTGTTGCCACTTTATGTGTTCGCGCAACTTATTTATAAACTCTAACACTTCTGGAAAGTCACACAACTCTTCCTTATAGTCTACATCAAACTCCAATTTCAGTTCTCCATCATCACTTTCACTAAGTCTACAGCCTTCCGTCATATTGTATATGAATTGTACAATCTTTGTAAAGAAAATTCTGTATTTCAATCTCAAATATCACTAAATTCGCATGTAAAATTATTATTCTACAATTGTACCTAATATCAATTTAGCTTCCTTTATTTATCTCGATCTAACAATAACAATTGTGCCATTTAAAAACTCTATATTACACACCGTTTTATCAAGAGATTAAAGAATTCTGCAAGTATTACAGCTTCACAAAAAAATATTAATTGATAATCACATATTCACTGAGTCACCAAGTTTTTATAATATTTATAACTACACAAATTGAATAATTCTGATACACTAATATCAGTTCGTCGCCATATTGTTTTAATAAAATGAAAACATAGCTGCCAACAAATTCATAAGTAAGAAAATTAGCAATCATTAGTTAATATAATCAATCAAATGATGAAAAACAAATGTTTAATGAAAAGAAACATATTTATTCATGCTGTTTAATAAAAATTATTAGATAACATGCAGCATGATCCGCTATCTTGAAGCAGTTTGTTAAATTATATTTTTGTTAAATTGGTGCCAATGATTTTCGTAAATGAAATGGGAATTCTGCAGTGACGACATCTACTAAACAGCTGACAACTGACACCCCCTCAGTTTCACGACATCATGGCCGCTTCCAAGACGAGCAAATTGTCGGAGATGACATTTACGTGGTGAAACATAGTGAACGATTAATTAAGAATTATTAATCAGTACGACAATGTTATTAAAAAATTACATAAGTTTTTAAAGGTATCTTAGTGTTATTTATCTCGGCTTTTTTTTCTAGATTCCACCATTCTTTCTGAGTTACAATTTGTATATGGATATTTGTCAGTCGGTTGACAGATGCAAATAGTTTTATCCGTTATTCGAAATATTATTCTTTAGCAAAGTGTCATCAATCTGACCTGAGGACATGACACAATGATGCCGATAAAGGATAACCAAGATGTGGCGTGTTTTTTGGTCACAAAGCACTCATGGAAAGGAAAGTGAGTGTGACGCTTTTGTTCTTTATTTTTGGTTAGATTTGTACCGCAGACGGCATTAACGTGGTCTTTTATACTTAATATATTATTATATTAGGTAACTGATTGTATTATGTTACATTTTTTTTTAAAGTTTGCGATAATATTCGAATATGTTTGAAATAGTTTTCTCTGAAGTTTTGGAAAGTTACATATCTTTCGACCACTTTCCTACATTAACCTGGGAATGCTTGCGCGATTTTATTCCTCACTTAAAAAATATGAGTTTTATTGACGTAATCGCCCCATGTGAGTGATGCTGAGTTAACAAACCAATAATAATTTTGGAGAAACATGAATTGGAAGATATATTTATAATTTACTGTGAGCTACATATGTTTTTTGAATATGAAGTCTATGACTTTAGAGTTATCATCAATCTTTAGAATCTTTTAGTCGAGGTAGTCATTATCAAAAATAATATATGTATTATGTAAAAATTGGAGTACATTATTGTCTGCACTTGTTACGCTTTTTATAATAGTACTGATTATTTCTAAGCTTGTGACTTTCAACTGAATAGTTTATTGATATGAATACTTAGCTAGCTTAATTGGAAGCCATGATATAATATTTATCTGTAACCTGAGCAGTTATAAACACCTTTTCTCATGTCAGCATACCTTATCGGATACATGCCAACAGTGGATTGTAGCTTTCTGTTTAATCATACTTAAATAATGGTTAATTTAATATAGAGATTCCATATTAAGTAATCTTTGCACCAATAAATATTTCAGATACAAACGTATTTTCTCAATTGGATCCATGGGAATAACAACATACAACCCCAATAATTTAGAGGTGACAAATAAATGGGTATATGCGGATTTTATAAGCGTACTGCCCACAAACAAGAACCAAACGGGTTCTCATGAATTCAGTATAACGATGCGCAAAGATCGCAAAAATGATACTATGAAATTCAGTTCGGAGCATAGAGCACATTTGCTGACTGAGGCTCTCAGATTTAGGAATCAATTTGCTGAAAAACCCAAAGAAATTTTGGTGAGTTTAACAATGAACGTATCTGTTCTTATTAGGTTTTGATAGGAGGAAAAAACATAGTCGGCAAGCCATGTGGTGCTTTTTAAAGAGAACAGTGATTTCATTATCATTACACAGAGAGATTAAGAGTCATCCGAATATAAAATGATGATTGATTCTCATAAAAACTACTACCACTATAATGAACATTTGCATAAGAACATTATTAATTAAATAAACAAGAGAATTTCTTTATTATATGTACCAATAATTTTCTTTAATTTATAACTGATTTCCTTAACTTATCAAATATTAATATTCTTTCCTAATCATATACTGGGTTATTGTAGAGATATGAAGCATACAAGCATCACTGGTCTGATACAAGTTTACCTGTCGTATTAGAAGTCACATCATTCAGTCTAGACCAATTGGATCCAACAACAAATATGGTCTTGGCTAGTTATTGTTACAAAGACTTCGAAGGACTGCTTACGATGAAAGATTATTCCAATGGGTTTGTGATAGTCTATGGTGGCTTTGGACGCTTGCACTTATTTGCATCAGCTCAGATGGAAGAAATCAAGAAAAAAATCTTAGAATCAGCCTTTAATAACCTGGGTATCACCATCAAAGCACTAAAAGAGCCTATAACGCTGGACGACTTTGTCGCTCAGCGTTTGGGCAAGTTCAGTGGCGACGAGCACATAACCAGTGTGTCTGAATTTACTGTACATAAACATTCACCAAGGCATAAAGATCTTCAACGAAGAACACTATGTCTCTCAGATACCTGCCTGCTGGAAAGAGATCCGCAGACTTATAATATCTGTACTTTGAGACCATTGGCAGACGTATTCGCCCTTGTTCGTGACAACGCGAATCCCCAGTTATTCACAATACAATATGTAAATGGCCAAATGCGTAGCTATACTGCTACTGACAGAGATTCGCTCTTGGCATCCCTATTAGACGGTGTCCGGGCGTCAGGTAATCGTGACGTTCACGTAAGAATGTATCCCATTGCAAGAGGCAAAAGATTGGGTCCATTGAGTTTACCAGTAGACGAGGAAGTTGAGATTTCACATGTTAAGTTCTTACAACAACCTCCTGGTGGCAAAACCTTTGCTGAGATCTTAGAAAGATTCAATGCCAACGTTCCATACAGTGGTCTGCATTACTCTGTTACTCAAGATGTAAGTTTCAACAGGTACACCGAGTGACAAGAGTTCAGCAGGATACATGCTATTAATATTTTGATGAACTTCTATCATTTATTGTGCATTTGAGTATGATTTTCGCTTGGTTAATTCACAGAAAAATATGAATTAACTCTTTAAAAAATGGGCAAGATGAAAAAAATGAGCTTTTCTGAAAGTTTAGGCTAACGCTGGTTCACTCAAGTGGTTTGCATTGCTGCTTGTTTATTTTCATCTTAACACTGATTGTGAAATAGTTTTAGCATTGAAGATATTTTCTTTTAGGTAAGCAAACCGCTTGAATGGACTGTTACGACGTTACAGCTTCAACTGCACAAAGTTATCAATGACTATTTACAGGGACTATTTACTGAGAATAAGGACAAGATTATACTTAGCGCATTGAACGCGTTGGTTAGCAAAGATTTAGAAACTAATTCAGAAGTGGAAGCACAGTTTCACGCTCTCAGAAGATTGGTAGCGAGTAAAGTTGGTTTTACTGCCTTCACAAATCTTCAAGGATTTCGTGAAACCATTGGAAATCGGGTAGTTAAGGCTCTAAAAAGACAGGACTGCGGAGTGACACAAGCTGCTATGGATTGTATCTGTGCCCTTATGCAACCAATGCACGACGACTGTGACTTGAGACAGGAACAATTAAACAAAAGTAGTTTGTTGAGTAGTAACAAGTTCTTAGAAAGTTTGCTGGACATGTGGATTAATCATGTTGTAAGTATTAAATGATATGACTACACCGATCCCATTAAGTAACTTAAATGTTTTAATCAAGTCATTTATTTATTTATTACCTAGAATTATAAGCTCCGTTTTACTTAATTGTTATAGGAATTCTTGAAGGATTCAAATTTATGTTTCAGACGCATGGTACCGGTGCTCTTGTAGTCTCCGCCATGCTGGATATGCTAACATTTGCACTCTGTGTACCGTACAGTGAAACCACTGATGGCAAACACTTTGACAACTTATTAGAAATGGTGGCAAACAGGGGTAGATCTCTGTTTAAATTATTCCAACATCCCTCACTGGCTGTGGTTAAAGGGGCTGGTTTGGTTATGCGAGCCATCATCGAGGAAGGGGCACCAGAAATAGCAGCTAAGATGCAGGAACTTGCACTAGCTGAGGGCGCTTTACCTAGACATTTATTAAACAGTCTCTTTACTGTAGGTAGCGATGGAAGATTATTAACCCATAGACAGCTTTGTAGGCACTTGGTGGGACTGTGGGTTACAGGACATCCTACTGCGATGGGATTGTTAAAGAGAATTATGGTAAGTTTTTATGGTAGGAAGAACAGGACTTGCCCCAGGATTACTATATACGATTATAGTTGTCGTTTTATCCAATAACAAAATTTATTATTGTATATTCATATATTAATGTCTGATAATTCTACCTTTCTTTGCGTAGCCTGTTGGTTTGCTGAATTATCTAGACTCCGAAGAGAAAGTCCCAGACACATTCTTGGAAGAAGAAAGGTTAAACAATAGGGATAATTTAAAAATAGCTATAGATCATGCATCGAAGAATAGAAAGAGTCCTCAATGGATTGCAATCGAGCGACAGATGAGGGTAGTCGAGAAGCATTTAGAAAATGCTCTTCAACATTGGGGTGCACGAGTTGGTATTGAACGTAGAGAGAAGATAAAAGAGAGACCGATCGTCCTGAGAAAACGAAGAGAGAGGATAAAATCAGAAGCTAATTGGAAGCTGTTTTATTATAAATTTAATCAAGATCACGCACTGCCTAATTTGATATGGAATCATAAAACAAGGGAAGAATTGAGGACCGCCCTTGAGAATGAGATACGTGCATTTTCATCAGACAAAGATCTGGCTGGTGGTACATTGATAGCATGGAATCACAGAGAGTTCGAAGTTCAATATCAATGCTTATCAGACGAGGTTAAAATCGGTGATTATTACCTGAGACTACTTCTCGAGAAGGAAGATAGTCCTGATAGTCCTATAAGAAAATCGTAAGTGATTCATCATACTTAAGAGTTTAATTAATTTATACGAATTAACTTATCGAGATCTGTCAATTGGGTTCAAATATTCTTAATTTTTTTAGATATGAATTTTTCAACGATCTCTATCACAGATTTCTACTTACAACAAAGGTCGAAATGAAATGCCTCTGTCTTCAGGCAATGGCTATTGTCTACGGTCGCTACTATGAGGACATTGGTCCATTTTCTGATACAAAATATATAGTAGGAATGCTTGACAGATGCTGTGACAGGATGGAGCGTGATCGGCTTGTTATGTTTATTAACAAGTTAATATTACACAGAAGAAATGTTAAGGATATCATGGATCAGAATGGTGTACGCGCATTGATTGATCTTTTGACCCTGGCTCATCTGCATACATCAAGAGCAGTAGTGCCGACTCAGACGAACGTCATCGAGGCTGGACCAGAGCAGGAACGTGTATTGGAAAAGGAATGGTATTACAATGATGGCGATAAAAGACACGGTCCCATTAGTATAAAGGATTTGAAAAATCTTTATGCAGCGGGTAAGGTCACGCACAAGACTAAGGTCTGGGCTCAAGGTTTAGATGGCTGGCGAATGATATCCCAGGTGCCTCAACTGAAATGGACCCTCGTCGCCAAAGGCACCCCGGTGATAAACGAAAGCGAGTTGGCCACCCTGATATTAAATATTCTTATAAAGATGTGCGAATACTTTCCCAGTAGGGACGCCGATAACGCTGTCATACGACCACTACCACGCGTCAAAAGATTACTGTCGGATCTACAGTGTCTACCTCACATTGTGCAACTTCTACTCACCTTTGATCCCGTGCTTGTCGAACGTGTTGCCACTTTACTCTGTGAAATCATGACGGACAATCCTGAAGTGTCCAAGATTTATCTCACTGGTGTCTTTTACTTTATACTTATGTACACCGGGTCTAACGTTTTACCCATTGCCAGATTCTTGCAATTGACTCACACTAAACAGGCTTTTCGTGGAGATGATGTGAGTAGAGTGAATGTAGCTGATAGAGGTATACTTAATTCTTTCTTTAATTGGATATCATTAATATTGTAGAATACTTCATCCGATATTATGCAAAGAAGTATTCTTGGCCAGCTCTTACCGGATGCAATGGTCAGTTACTTGGAGAACCACGGCGCAGAAAAGTTTGCGCAAATCTTTTTAGGTGACTTTGATACACCGGAAGCTATATGGAATGCGGAGATGCGTCGAATGCTTATCGAGAAGGTGGCGGCACATATTGCTGACTTCTCACCACGTTTAAGGAGTCACATGATGGCGCGTTATCAATATATTGCCATTCCGGCTATAAGATATCCTCAGCTGGAGAAAGAGTTGTTCTGTCAAATATTCTATCTCAGACATCTTTGTGACACTGTCAAGTTTCCACAGTGGCCTATTCCTGATCCGGTAATTAATCTCTTTCTTCTATAAGTAATTGTTCACTATGTCAACTAATAATTTTATCCGCAGGTCAAACTGCTAAAAGATGTGCTTGATGCTTGGAAAAAGGAAGTCGAAAAAAAGCCTCCAGCTATGACAGTAGATGATGCTTATAAGGTACTCGGGCTACCAAGTGGACAGCAACATAATGAAGCCAGCGTTAGAAAATCCTATTATAAATTGGCACAAATGTACCATCCTGATAAAAATCCTCAAGGCCGTGTAAGTTGTTTTGTTGATAATCAATACCAGAGGTTCTAGCTCTACTGACAGTTTAATAAAAGGGTAATTAGACTTGTTGAAACTTACAATTCTCATTGGTGTTTCAGGATAAGTTCGAAGCTGTCAATCAAGCTTATGAGTTTCTATGCAGCCGCAGCTGCTGGACCACTGATGGACCCAATCCCAATAACATTGTCCTTATCTTGCGAACACAGAGCATTCTGTTTCACAGATACACAGAAGAATTAAGGCCATACAAATACGCGGGTTATCCACAGCTTATAAAAACCATAAAACTAGAAACAGATGACGAACAACTATTTTCCAAATCAGCACCACTGTTGGCTGCAGCTAGTGAACTTGCCTATCACACTGTTCACTGTTCAGCATTGAATGCAGAGGAACTGAGACGTGAAGGAGGCTTAGATGTTTTACTAGAAGCGTATACGAGATGCGTTTCGGTATTGAATAATTCTAGTAAACCTGGTGACGTAGCTGTTCAAGTCTGTACACATATTACGAGATGCTTTGCTGTTGCTGGAGCATTCAGAGGTTGCAGAGACAAGATTGTCGAACTGCCACAACTTGTTAAAGATCTTTGTAGAGTTTTGCATTTCAAGGTAAATATCCTCAACTTGCTATTACATTTATTTATTACATTTATTTATGATAATGTTACTTAATTTGCAGCATTTAACGAAGTTGTGTTCAGTTGCTACAGAATGCATTTCGTCTTTAGCTACGGATAGTATATTGCAAATGCAACTGCTGCAATCTGGTGCACTTTGGCTTTTACTTTTGTTCATGTTCACTTACGATTACACTTTAGAGGAAGGTGGAGTCGAGAGAAACGAAGAGGAGAACCGACAAGAAGTCGCGAATAATTTAGCAAAATTAGCAGTTCGCGCGTGTGCTCGTTTAGGCGGTTATATGACAGGTGACGATGAGACGCCTGTCAACCCTGTCACTGTCGCAGCGCTTGAAAATTTATTAACGCCTTATTTAACGCGTCAACTCGGCAAAGACAAACCAGAAGAAATTTTGAAAATCCTTAATTCAAATTGCTCGAATCCTTATCTAATATGGGACAATGGGACTAGAGCAGAACTTAACGAGTACCTGGAATCCAAGAGACAAGCAAAATATGATAATGCTGATTTTGAACATGACTGTAGCGACTTCAAGTACACAGCTCACAGTGGTGAATTAATAATTGGTGAAATATTCGTCAAAGTTTACAACGAGCAACCGACTTTTCCGATTGAGGTCAGTAAGTGACGCTTTGTTCTTGCTTTTTCAGAAACTGAACGCTCTGATAGTTATTCATTATTCAACCATTAAAATTACATTGTTTTAGAATCCAAAAGGCTTTACTATCGATCTCCTTGATTTTCTCTCAAAATCCTCAGACTACCTAGCATCCCTAGGTAGCGTAGCTGTGTCTAAAAAGGATCAAGAGAAACTGCGGTACATTGTGATGTCGTTAGAGGCACTGAAAAATGTTATTAAGAATAACCCCGGTGTAGAGATGCAATGCATTGGACACTTTAAACTACTATTTGGATTGCTTAGTTGCAACAGTTGCAAATCTATTCAAAGCGGTGCCCTACAGGTTATATCGAATGTAACAAAAAATCAGGAATGTGTCAACGATATTGCTGCAAATGAAGTAGTTGTACACTTATTGCTCGCATTGCATAGTCTGAAGGAGTCTCAACTATTAACGGTAGAAACATTATGTGCATTGATGAGTACAACAAAAATTGTAAAGGATGCCCTGGCTAAAGGTACGCAGAAGTATTTAGAGTTTAAAAATATAGCATTGAGTGAAAAAAATTGATGAGAGCATCCACATATTCTAGGTGCTGTGATATATATTCTCGACTTATTTTGCAATTCGAGCAACTTGCAAGTTCGTGAAGCCGCAGCGGAATTACTCGCAAAGATGTGTTCAGACAAGTTGGCCGGACCTAAAGTCAAATTAGCACTTTCAAAATTCTTGCCACGATTATTTAGCGAAGCTATACGCGATTCGCCTAAACAGTGCGTTCATATGTTTGAGACGAAACATGAAAATCCAGAATTAATCTGGGACGAAGACACAAAAAACCGTGTGTCACGAATGATTGCAGAGTTGAAAGAAGAGTAAGAATGTTTTTTATTTTCATAATAATTTTATTCTCTAACATTGATATGTAAAATAAAAATGAGGTAATCTAAAACAATTTCTTTTTCCAGGCACTACACGATGCAAAGGCATAATCCTAATGTTACTTTGAAACTACCAGAAACGCCGACTAATATTGATGCTGCAACGAATGAACCTGTAGTTGGTGGTGTCTATCTTAGATTATTCATAAGCAGTCCTGCTTGGGCGCTTAGAAAGCCTAAGGAATTTTTGAGCGAGCTCATGGACTGTATCTTAATGTTGATGGCAAAGGATCAGACTGATGTGAGTATAAACTTTTCATAAAAGACATATTCATTTATATTAATTAACTGCTACAATCTAGTCGGACATGTTGGAGTTAACGACGCAAGCTTTAGTCTGTTTGCTGCAAGCTCAACCGTCACTTGGAGATCAAGTACCTTCTTTAGGTCACATACCAAGATTATGCCGACAGATGGCAATACAGCACAGTCAACCTTCAGTTTATAAAGCAGCTATATTGGTATTACATCAATTGGCGTCCAGTGAGGTAACTAACTTCTGTAAATTCCAAATCCTTGACTATAATGAAAACAATTTTTACTATTTTAATTAATTGTGTTACAGATTTGCATATCATCGATATGCCAAACAGAATGTATAAGCCCCTTGAAACATGCTATGCAATCAAGAAGAGATATGATAGCTGTTGCATGTGAGACGCTGAATAGATTATTTTCAACCAATGAAGACAGGCTCATTAAACAGGTACTTAATTAATACCAATACAAGTAATTGTTAAATATTTATTCATAGTAATACTCAATATTGTTTCAGGCACTGGAAGCGGAGATGGTACCCTACCTTCTTAACCTTCTGGAAGGAAGACTCGATTCAATTGACAATCCTGGAATGACAAAAGCACAAATAGTAAAAGCTTTGAAAGCAATGTCAAAGAGTCCATTGTTGGGTGAGAAGGTGAT
The DNA here is from genome assembly GCA_030142615.1 of Syrista parreyssii. Taxonomy (NCBI): domain Eukaryota; kingdom Metazoa; phylum Arthropoda; class Insecta; order Hymenoptera; family Cephidae; genus Syrista; species Syrista parreyssii. The sequence goes on from JARQTG010000164.1 coordinate 99,780, forward strand.
TACCATATTAGAAAAGTCGAGTGTGTGGGCAGAGTATAAGGATCAAAGACACGATCTCTTTATCTCAAATACACCAACTGCAGGATATCTAACAGGTAATTAAAAATTCAAACAACCCGACTATGTCAAACAATTAATTATTGAATGTATGGGTTATCGTTACTGTCCATTTCTTGTGTCTAGCTGGTACTCCAGTGTCTGCAGGTTATTTAACGGCAGGTCCTAGCACAACAATTCCCTCAGGACCTCCTCCAGTTGACAAGGATGACAATCTGCTCAACAGGAACGATAGTATTTGATACGGATAGCGCCAGAAGCTTCAAAAAAGGCGATAGCAGTTAATTAAAAATAAGAAGGTTCGTATCGGTCGTTTTAACCAGTGTAGTAAACAGCGCCATCTGTGATTTCCGATAAGCAACTACTTTATCCAGTGTAAAAGCAACAATGAAAATGAAACTAAGCGTTTGCATTGAATCGGAACAACTTTTGATAACCTTTCTTCGGTTTTTTTTAACTGTTACTATTTTGCATCATTGTAAGACATTTAATAGGTCATTACCAGCCAGTCAATACAGTCACGAGATTATACTACGCGTGATTTGTCTACCTGCATTAAAGTCGTTAGGTATCGATTTACACGCGTAGATGTGTCCTTGTACTTAGAAGTCTTAACAAGAGTCGTCGACCAAAGGGATCTGAATGCGTTGTAAAAGAAGGTGAAAAGAAAAATGAAAAGGGAACGTACCAGGAGGCAAGTCGATCGTTCAATCATTTATTCACCAGTGTGAAAATATTGCTTGCGACACAAATATCGTAAACCCAGTATAAAAGTAACGTTAATTCTCAGACGAAGGCAGACATTAAGGAGGTTATAAATGCCGTGGTGCGTTCGTTGGAAAAAAAAGTAATTACTGATAAGAAACTAAGAGAAAAACTATTAAAATACGTTCATTAGTAGCGCAACATCTTTGTACATACTCCGTGATAACACGCAAATGATAAAGAGAATCTATGTAAAGTATGAGGTCTAATCGAATTAGTATTTATGAAAAATAACAAGAAAAAAAAAACATTTTCAAAAGAAAAAAATGTACATTCCAGCTGCTTCGAAATACACCGAAATAATAATGCCCGCGTTATGAACTTTCGTAACTCTGCGTTTTATTATTATCGGATCCTTAAAGCTTGGTTCACAAAAATAATTCAAAAACCTACGAATACAGTACTATGAAATAAAATTGACAGTCAAATGCTGTTTTGTATGTTAAACAAAATTTCTTTGCAAAGTTTGTAAGAATTTCGACGAATTTATACGCATTCATGAATTTAACCATATCTAACGGCAAACGTGGGTTTAATTTCTTCTTTTTTTTTTTTAAAACTTTCTTCCTTTCTCTTGCTATCTCTACCCGCGAAGCATAAAGTAACCGTTGAAATTCAACTAAAAATTTGCAAAGTACCCTAACAACGGTTCTGCGCAAAATGTCTCACGTAAAAAGCCTAAGAATTGCAAGAATTTCACATTTAATATCTATGTACATAATACAACATTAAAAATTTTGTTTTTGCCGAACACGACGATATCTGATATTCATATATATATATATTTTTTTTTAACAAAATAAGTTCCAACTACTTTGAAAACAAAAAAATTAATTTCGTCGTGCGCAACTGTTTTAATCGATAATAAAAATGTACAGAGCGACCGCCTCATATCACTTATCAATTAATTAAACGAAGTAATAAAGCGAAAAGATCGCGAGTCTAAGATTAATTTTAGAATTCAAAGAATGCACGAGGAATAAAAAGGAGGGAATATTTAAAAAAAGAGAGTGACAAGAAGCTTTGCCGTTTGTTCGCCATCTTGTCTATCGTCCACTTGCCATTTATATTATTTTAGGCGATACATTATGAACGCATCGATAAACGATTAATTAAAGACGCCAGGAATCGACGAGTCCGTTAAATATCAGTGAATGAGATACACAGAGAAAGAGAAAGTGAAAGGACGAAAGATAAAAACAAGATGAGAGTAAGATAGAAAATTAAAGTTCCTGTTCAAATAGCCATGCATGTGCCTGGTTTGAAACAGTTTCTCGTTTCAAATTACTTCATTCGTTTCCTGCTACCATAAATACAGTCGATATACAAAATATTAATTTCACGAGTATATCTTACAATGTATAATCCTGAGACTTATTGATTGGACTCGTCGATTCAAAAATAACAAACACATTTGGTAGCTGAAGATTTCTAAAAGCAGAATATAAGAACGACAGTCGTTTATTCGATACGTGCATTATGATTATTATTATATCCTACATGGTACTGTACTATTTTGTAATATTATAAATAATTAATTATATCGTTAACGGTAACACTTATCGATGAAAGCCTTATAGTTGTTTTCATGTATTTCCTTTATAAGCTCTTTCTTCCTTTTTTTTTCTACTAAGATTGAAAGTGAGATATTGTATATAAGTATAAATATATACTATATATATATATACACATATATATAAATAAATATACAATTATACCACAGATTATTGTACGTATGTATAAGTGATTACGGAATAAATGATTTTGCACATGATATAAATTTTCAATAGTTTCAAGTGTAAACGTTTAGTTAATCTTTAGGCTGCTGGAAATATTTATATAGACGCTGAGGTACTAGCTAAACTTTTGGGAATCTATATCCTAGATACTAATGTATTCTCAAGAGCGTTTAGATTTGAAAAAAAAACTAGTCGGCTGGCTAAAGGTTAATGAGGATAGATTGTTTTTCTATAAATATATAATTAATTAGAAAATGTTGACCGAGTGTAATATAAAGTTTAAAAAGTGCTATACAATTTCCGGTACGTGTTTTAATGATTTCTTAAATGTATCTTATTACGTTAGAAAGGAGGAGAATGTCATTCATGAAATTGCTAGCTCGGTGAGGAAACTGTGTCGCTCTAACACTGCTTAAAGTTAATGCATTGGGATAATACGTTAGACTTATTTACATTTGCGTGTCAACATACTATTCACTACTAGTGGAATGATATAATATAACGCGTTTTACATATTCAATTTAAACAGTCATGCTATTTGAATTTATTCGAAGAATCACGTGATCTGTGTTAAATCGGTTATTTGCACATCGTCGTTGCGCAGCTCGTTCACGTAGCGCATGCGGGACAGCAACCGTAATTTTTGTGGTTTTTGAAAATCCGCAGTCTCATCATCCGATGACGATTCTTCATACGTAGAACTTTCATTGACTTCAGAGAAATTGTCAATAAGAGTCAAATATTCTTTTCCGGAAAGGTTACCGAGCAATCTGTCAAGATTTTCTTTCAATTCGGTGAAGCTTGGTCTGCTTCGTGGATTCTCGTTCCAGCACGACAGCATTACGTTATACCTAATGTAAATTAGTGATGAATTAATTATATTTATTTTTGCTAATTGTAATTTGCTTAACCTACAATTCAATTCCACAGTTTTGTGGCTTGCTCATTCTATATCCCGATTGAAGAAGCTTCAGTACTCTATTTGTTGGTGTTCCTGGATATGGATTGCCACCCAGGGTTACTATTTCCCATAACAAAATACCAAACGACCATCTACAAGGTGAATCATACGTGAAAGTATGGCGACATAGAGAATTTTAATAGAGTGAAAATTAAATAATACTTACACGTCGCTTTGCGTTGTGTAGACTTGATGAGTCAGTGACTCAATGGCCATCCATTTTATTGGCAATCGACCGTTCCCTTGTTTTCTATAAATGTTTTCTTGGTAAATATCACGGCTCAGACCAAAATCAGATATTTTAACTGTTTTGTCTGCAGTAACTAACACGTTGCGCGCTGCCAAGTCTCGATGAACTATGCGATTCAATGAAAGAAATTCCTAGGACAGGCGATTCAAAGAATCGTTAATCAATACCTTGACAGTAACGAATTTTATATATTAGCATTTATTATGATTTATTCATTAAACGTTCTCACCATTCCGATAGCAATCTGACGTCCGAAATTAAGCAAATCCATTGCTGTTATCGGTTCTACGTTATTCAGCATGTCTACAACAGTATTTCAAATTAATACTAATTCAAATTATATACATGCAATATAATTAATAACACTGTCCAATTATTCGATTTAATACGAATATTCAATTTTGTATTTTAAATTTACTAAATGTCGTTTGAATTTTAAATAATTTTCTGTTGTACCTTGTTCAAGATCGTAGACACAGTTAGCCACTTCATTACCAAAATTATTAGTTCCTGTAATAAAGATAAATTTTATGAGACACAAGGTTAATTATGTTATTTTTTTAATTTTTAATATTGATTATGTTACTTTCAGTGAATGCCTCTGCATTCATTAACCACTCATGTTTGTTCTGTGTCGGAGAGGCTGCCATTTCTTCCCAAACCTATAGAAACAAAAAACTTGTAAAAGAAATTCATTCGTGCCCATAAGCTTGGTCATGTGATTATGTTATTAATGCCTGCGTACCTTCCTAAGATAACTTTGCAGATCACCGCAGCAACAATATTCCACTATCAGCATAGGGCTACTACTCCTTGTGCAGCATCCCAAAAATGATACAATATTTGGATGTTTACCAGTGAACTTCATAGTCATAATTTCTTGATGAAAATTACTGATATCATCCGCAGTTGGATTGTCTGAAGGAACAAAAGGAAAATATTACAATTTGATGACCCTGATGGTAGATTGACTATAGAGGTCTTATGGCACATACAAATTCTACAGATATATAAGAGCCAACAAAAAATTAATCAAAATTAATTATAACCATTCAACATTTTTATCGCCACATCAATTTCTTGACCAGATCTATCAAGCATCGTTCCAAGTCTCACCATACCAAAAGCACCACTTCCTAATATTTTTTTGATTTGCAATTTGTCTACTTCAACCTCATATTCATCGACCAGCAGCTTTTCATTAATTTCAGTTGTATAATCAGACGCTATTGTGTCTTTTTCTGTTTCGAAATTTGCATCCTTTTGCATGAACGTCTAAAAAAAATATTAAAACAAAATTTATTACATTTTCATTTTTAATAAAAAAACTAATTAATCTTTCAAATAATTCACTTCGAAATATATTACTTTTCTTTTGCATCGTTTTCTCTTCATGTATCTGCAATACATATATGCACTTCCAGTCAACATTGATAAGACGATTACCAAAAGTATAATAGCGATCCCAATGTATACGGAATAAGCAGTGTTTACTAAAATCCAAGAGGAAAAAGAGGGATACAAATTTTAGTCGCACAAATCCAGTGAGTTATGAGGATAGGAATAAATACTGCGCGAATGAAGAATATAAGATGAAAAAATTATATATGTGCGTAAACAGACCTGTAATGTTATTCACCGTTCTATTAATTTCCAATGGCACACTGCGTCGACCATTAGATTCAGCAACGATGACAACTCGATACGAAGAATTCACGCCAACGCCAACGCCAGGAAAAAAAACTTCGGTCGTATTCTATATATAAAAATAAAAAAATTTGGTCAATTAAGAAAACTTAAATATTAAAATAATATCATAGTTCCTTTCTTACCCCTGGTACTGTTAAATCAGTATTGTATTTCTCGTGATCCTTTCGCCATTCTATCTGCACGTGATACAATTTTGGTTGAATTTTGGATTTTTCCCACCAAACAGTAATGTCGGAGGAATCTCCGTTCCATTTGGCTTTCGCATCTAATCCTTTGATATCATCTGGAACTGATTAAAAAAATTATGATTACAAATAACATCCAGAGTGATTATAGACTTTTTATAATTCCCGCCAATACTCACGACATAAACTTATATTCTTTTGTATGTCCAAACATAAAGGCGTCGTAAACCAATAATCATGTTTATTCGGTTCGTTCACGTTCCATATATCTTTACTTGGATATGATGTTATGTTTCCCGTGTACTTGGTATTGTAGCGTAATCCTTCAAAGGTGTTTCGAAATTCCGTGGGCTATCGAAAAAAGTTTTATTATCGGTACACAAAAATATATTTCCAAAATTGATCAAACAGGCAAATCGACAAATATAGGGAAAAGTATATTTGATTTGATTTGCACAAGTGTTCTGTAAAATATAAAATCGTCAACGTCACAATCTTATCTGATTGATCGTACTTGTATGATTTTTGTATGTAAAAATAGTTTTTTTCATTATTGGCATTACCTCTATAATGTACGTAATGTCGTTTTTTGAAAATGAATGTATAGTAATGCTGAAATAACAGTTGGCTTCTGAAATGGAATAATTTCACTTGAATTAATTATTTCATAACTCTAGGTTATTCTCTTGTAAACTCACTTTCCTCTGGCTCAAATACAATTTCGGCCTGCAAATGTTTTACATCCATGTCGTTCGCTATAAAGTTTCCCACAGAAATATTTTTTACGGGTCCAGGTTTATAATCGGCTAGAAAGAAATGCGTTAATGCATGCAGGGTTATTCAGTACAGACGCACCAACTGAAGTTGGCTCTGCCATATCATTCGAATGAAGAGGTTAACTACAACTGGTAACTTCGTTTGAATAATCCTGTACATGGATAAATTTGAAAATAACAGAACTGCAACAAATCACGTACCTTTCTCTGTAGAAAACCATGACGTCACTTCAGGCTGATATAAACCATCCTTGCTCACCCTATAGAAATTAAATCTATAACTTGTATCTGCTGATAAATTTCCAAATGTCGAAACTGTACCATTTTTCTGAGAAAACGAAGATAAGACAATTAAGAACCTCTAGTTTTCATTTTCGTGTCACGTTTTGCTCAGTGAAAATTAACGAAAAAAGAAAACTTACGACATACGCCTCCGTCCAGGATTCATTTTTATCATTTATCTCGATCACGTACAGTCCTGGATTATGCGCAATCATCAAAATATCTGGACCATTACAATGAATGCGAGCATTAGCAGTAGTGTTTTTCTTCAAAAAACTAATGTCTGTAAATAAAAATACACTTGTTGCCATACGTAAATGAAATCTGAATAAAAGAAAATTCTTTGCTTTGCATCATTCATGACTGTTTCTACGAAGTTGCAAGAATTCAGTGTCAGTCAGTCAACGTATGCTACGAGAGATTAACGTTACAACCACCATACACTTATTCGAATAGCCCGCCAGTTTTATCGTCTGGTTTCGAAAATATTACGTAACGCACAAAACCAAAATGGCGGTGACATTCAAATTATTGGTAATGAATATAAAGATTTTATACCTTCTCGTAAGGTGTATTTAATGATTTCATTTGACAGTTCAATGACATGGATAAAATCAAGACAAATTACAAATGACACGAAAATCCTTGAAAAGCGGAATGGTAATTAAACACAGATTAACTGTGTCAATTAACAACCGAAAAATTCTATCCATCGTCATAATACGTATGTACATATAAATTATACATACCAGATAAATTGTCATCGATTTTCTCGCAAATTTCCCAGCATGTTTCCTGAAAATCATAACGTAAAACCAAGAGGCCCAGTCGAATCTCGCGGCAAGTATAGGAAACAAGCAATAGCAATATACAATATCGTAAAATGAATTTTAAAAAATTATGTCTTGCCCGTAGATCAAATCGATCATGATTCATATAGCACAAAATATTAAGATACGTTTTAGAAACATTACTGAAATCTAACAAGTAGATTGATATGTTTTAGCATTGTTTCCAAAACGTATCTGAATCTTTTGTACTGTATGACGACTGATCGTGACTCCTGATCGTGATTGATCGTAACCGATCACATGTAGAGATTGACGAGGAATTGTTTATGCAATTTGCACCAATATAACAAATGGCGGTTAAGTATTCCAATGTTTTATTCATATGTAAACAGTCGGAAAAACAAGTTTGACACTGTTCAACGATTAATAAGTATTCTGCGAGGAGAGTCGATCGTAGATCGATATCGTTTGACCGCTCTAAATTGTAATTCAAGCTCCCGCCATGTATCATGCATACGATACTGCCCTCTGGCTTCGTATTTGCCTTGCGAAAATAGAAAAAATAAAGTGAAAGAAGACTAAAGCAAATCTATATCTGTTCGCGCATGCGCAATTGCGATACAGGTGATTCGTTCCTTTGTTTTTATAACACGCAACTAAAATGGCACGTCCAATTATCACACGAGGAAACAAAAACACTTGTTTAAATTTGCATTAGATTGAGAAAAGAGCAACTGTTACTAAGCTTATCAGTTTCTAATTGATAAAAAAGGAAAAGAGATTGAACAAACTCAGAATTTAAATATCGAACGTGTTCCATGTCGACGGTATGGCCGTTGAATGTTCCTCGGTAGATTTGAAAGATTTCTTTTCTTTTTACCTTTTCTTTTCTTGAGCTACCTGATCAAATTGTATGACCTGTTTATCATACATATATGTATGTATTTGTGGATACATATATGTATAAGAATAATTTTGCATACATCAGTATTAGCATAGATTACTTCAAAATATACAAACTTAAAATTCGACTAGATATATTTTTGATCGAGTAATATTGTCAGAGCCATGTTATACAAGGTGTGGATACAAAAATTTCCCTTTTCTTTTCAGTTACTAATACTGACCGAGGGTCGGTAAGGTAGAAAGTAAAATAGGTTTATATTGATAAAATACAAAGTAGATAAATACAATGGGAAATTATACGACAATGTGGTTATTAGTCGCGAATAATAACGAATAATTACTTATTTCGCACTAATGACTTTGCCACTCATTAACGCACACACGTATTTCTATTGAAAATAATAATTACTTACGTCAACGCACTTGGAGATACATTGTGCTTTTCGTGCGGCTTCTTCAAATGTCATTCCGGAAACGGAAATAGAGAAAACGACGATTAACAGTAAAATCATATAGGTATACATTATTTTTCATGTAACAGCCATTGTATGATTTTTAAAGATTTTCATTATTTAACTATAGTACCACCGATTTTTATCATTCTTTATAAACTCTTTACTTTTCCTACTTTCCTTCTTTCTGTTGATCGTAGGAATTAACGTGAAAACTATTTTGACTAATGCATGTCTCAATTTTTATCGAAGTCTCACCTTTGTTATGAATTAATATTTTGTTAACTGTTAAATGAAATGTCAACTAATATCAATAAAAAATTGTAACAACTTAATTTTCACGTAACACAAAGTATCTATTTTTAATTTATATTTCTGCTATTCACACCAATTCACGTGATATTTATATTCAGGCGAAATTTTAAGGCTCACTGTGCATTCACAATTTTATTTTATATTGAACCATAAAAACTAGCACACACAAATAAAATGAAAACTAGATCTTGATCGCAGAGCTTTAAATAAGATCTTTCTGCACTCTATGAGCGAATAACTTGCGGATACTCTTTCTCGAAATACACTGTGTATGTAGATCCGTTTCCGGTTCGCTAGCGGCGGGTTAACGTCACAGCAAGGCTATGTAAGCCCAATGTAATACATAAGGCGTACAAGTAAGGGAAATAACAATAATGTAACTAAAATAAAGAATATCCACGCACTAAGTATATGCTAATTTGATTTTGCAATATTAACCGTTAAACGGTTAGGACAGTTTTTATATAGTGAAAAATAACATTCGTGGATATTAAAAAAATTTGAGAAACGCAGTAAATAGCAGTATTAGTGAAATATATTTTCCGCTTGATATGATTGTTCAACGTGCTGCTCACACTAATCGTCGTCTGAGACTTTTAAGAAATGGCGCGTAACCATGTCGCTTTCGACCTCGACGTTCAAAAGAAGGGATTCCCCTACCATTCATTGTAGTGTGAATAAACTCGACAATCTCTTAATAGCGGTTAGTGCATTTCATTCCGGCTGCACTTCTTCGAATTCTTGTAGTTTGTACTAGGAGAAAATAAATGGATTTAGATTGTTATTGGTGTATTTTAGAAATTAATGTACATCGTAGAAATGTATGGACTTTTTTGAAATCCATCTTAACGTATATCTTCTGCCATGAGTTTCTGAGGTTATGGTCGTATGCATTAACCTCTCTATAACGTTCATTTCGAATAATTAGCGTTTATGTAATGAAACAGAAAGACCAGGAAGAAGAGGCTGACACCCAGAATGTTGCAAAAGACAGCCAGCTGTACGTCGGTAATCATCTGTAACAATTAGATGATTTTTTAGTGGTGAAAATTCACTTATGGTCTGGAATATTCGATTTCATGAAATTGATGTTACAACGGGCATTGTTGATAAGAAATGTAGATAATATTAAACATTGTATTTCTTTTATTGGTTAAGTTTTGTGCCGTACCTTTATTTGTCTTGATTTTCAAGAATACTCCGTAAAAATCTTGGATTGATGTTCGTTGACACGTTCTTTATTTACGTGGCAGTGAATTTGACTTACTTCATAGGCTACAGCTTACCGGCTGCTGATAACTTGTCAATTCAGATTAGCCAACATTAAGAAATAAAATGTGTTTATTTATTATAATAAATTTTTTTTTAGAGTTATTATTAAGTAGAAAATATTCATGAAATATCTTTTAGTACTTTTATAAGTAATAAGCAAACATATAATATACTTTTTGTATTGCTATATGCATTTCTCTAAGTCGATTTGTAATCGACTCTAATGCCACTTCATAGTGGTTGATATTCGTAACGGAGCACGTGGATAGATGCGATGAGGTACATGTACATTATATATTGTTCTTTTACAATTAAATAAATATAATAAAATATGAAACGACCAAATGAAGCTGTTATAGACGATGTGAAAATTCAACCAAGTAAAATTCAACCGATTATTGGTACGAAAGGCATTACAAAAATTTTATTATTGCATATAATTTGACACATCTATATTATTCAATTTATTTGCACAGTAAATTTTCAAAATGGTGAACTTAAGGATGCAGAAGCAAAAAGGATGGAGTGTGGTATATTTTATGATGAAAGCAAAAAGAACAGAATGCTTGCTGTATCAAGTGGTCGTATTGTGTACAGTGGTTATAGACCTGATCTTAATAAAGAACCAATGTACACGATGCTTGCAATACACAACAAAAGAACTGGAAAGGTACGGTTGGTTCAAGCTGAGCGTTGGCAAGTTTCACCTATTTTAGACAGTCAAACAAATGTTGAGAGCATCTCGGACAGTGATAAAATTGCCATGCTTAATAAACAGTTTGGATCTAAAAAAATGAAACGTAGAACGGAGCAATACGAAAGAATGAAAGTTGATGTTGAATCTGTAAAGAAAGAACTTGAGAAGACTGTGTCAAGTAAGACTTTCCTATGTTACACTCCTATAAGAATTTATTACCTATTCTATAATAACTTGAAACTTTTCTAAATTATTGTTTAAGTTTTGTGAAAGTAGTAACAGTATTTCAGTTATGTAAAATTCTTTTTCATTTGCAGATGTAGAAATTGATAGAGCAGATCTCACATTGCCATCTGTAAATGATGAGTCAATAGCAAATACAAATTTACCAACATGCAACAGGGATGCCAGCACGGAATCAGAAATATACAACCCGTACGAAATTGTTTCTGAAAGCAAGTTAGAAACATTATATGAGGCAGCTACTGATATATTAGAAAATGATGTACAAGGGTATGTATTTCGTTTTCATTTACTTCCAAATATTAAATTCAATTTTATATCTTATTTTCTTACTCTTTTAGGAAATCAAAGTTCTTTATGCAAACGTTGAAATATTTTAAGAAGCAATCAGAGAGCATCGAAAAAGTAGCGATTTTATTGTATATTGATTGTGTTGCGGCTTGGCTGAATATGCCGATAAAAGATGCGAAAAAACGTGGTGTAGAAATATGTCCGTATTCAAGGCAAATAAATGAACATATAATCGAATCTTACAGTATGTTAAGCGCCCATGGAAGGTAAGAAATTAAATATTTTTATGTAATATCAACACAATAAAAGTAACATACTTTCAAAGTATATCTTTATCAAAATATTTTATTTTAGGCAACGACCAACTAGCATGAGGGATAAAGCCATACTACACTGTATGATTTTAGCTCTAACGATATTAAATTTCAGCCTGAACATAGAAGTATTCAGCAGTATAATGAGCATTCGGATAAGTCTCAAAAAACTGACAGACCTTGCGAGGGTACTTGGTGCTGTACCTCTGAAAACTAATAAAAATGAAGTCGTCTTAAAGCTTCCCTTACCAGCACAATTGGTTGTATTTAAGAAAGGCAGGAAGAAGTAGATTATGTAAATGAATCATGTTTCAATATTACAGTACAGTATACAGAGAATTAATTTTCACGTAAATAAGAATTTAATTATATTTGTATTTTATAATTCATTTGTTAATAACTCAACCACCATCTAACAAATATGAGTCATACAATTTACCTTACAACAATTACATTACTTTTTCATATAACATATATGTTTAATGCGACAAAATTATATAAATATCAAGCATTTTCTTTTACAAAATTTCAAATCAATTCAGATATGTACTATACTATTTGACCCTGCCTGATGAGATCAGGCAGTAATTTTTTTACCGTTTTACCGCATCGTCATGGGTAATCATTAACACTTTATAATAAAGTATAATTTAGTAATCTTATACTTAATATTGATGAATCTAAATGTAAGTAAATTTAACATTCTCCTATTTTATCCTCGTGATTCCTGATAAGTATGTGAACGCGCTTGTGCAACAACTGGGCAGAATACAGTAGAATTGTTCAAGGAAAGAAAATTTCTTCTCTGTTTCCTCAAGGTTGCCTACGTAAAATCTTGAGTCATTGAGGAAAATCATAAAACAACCTATATTCGGTACCGTTAATGTTAACTGGCTCGTTAAAAATTAAGACAAAAAAATATTGTAAGAGGTTAACTCAGCATGGCAGCCATATTGCATCGGATCCTGTGTAGTGGGAGAATTCGACCAGTTTTACTGGTTAGAAGTGTCGAAAGGAGTACAGCATCTGTTGCTCCAAGAAAAATTAAAATGGTAAGATTCGAATACGGTACAATAACTAATTAACCATAACGAATAATCAATACATTTCATTGTTAACGTAAATTAATTTTAAATTTCATTTATGACACATTACAATTTAATTACGCATAATATATGTTTACTGTCAGACACTTGTTGGAGCAGGATAAGCATTTATAAGAAATTTAAAAGAATTCGAAATAGCAATAATTTGCAAAAAAGCAATGTTCCTTACATTTTGTAAGTCTAAATTTACTCTTTTAATTCCTATTTATTTTACGTAATATAATGAAATAGAAATGGGTCTACTTGTCCGCCTATATAGACAATCAATATTTCGTAATTGTGTAAGAAAAAAAGGGAAAGGAGGAAAGAGGATTTCGTAACCTTTGGATAATTATAACACTGCGATAATTGAATGATAAGGACTATCACGTTTTCTTCGAAAATTATGTTATTACGTGTAGCCTTCGTATATGGCGATTATTTGGAATCTTGTTAATACACAAAAATGTAATTCGTTTGAATCACGCGCAAATAAATATTACGTTTCATGATTCTTATGTAATTTTAGGGAAAACTTACAGCAGAAGAAAGAGAAAAGGATCTTACGCCTATATTAAATAGCGGATGGACAGTACAGCCAACAAGAGATGCAATTTACAAAGAATTTATTTTTGGGAATTTTAATCAGGTGAAGATAATTATTTTGTTTCCCACATATTTTTATGGATGTATAAATACAAAAGTATTAATATAATTGATTGGAATGACATTATTGTAGTTAAGAGTTGAAAATATAATTCAGATTATTTCAATATATTTCAGGCTTTTGGTTTTATGTCCAGAGTAGCATTGCAAGCTGAAAAAATGGATCATCATCCAGAATGGTTCAATGTTTACAACAAAGTGCAAATCACTTTGTCATCTCACGATGTAAATGGATTGTCTAAGAGGGATGTGAAATTGGCGAATTTCATTGAGACAGCAGCCAAGTCTGTGGAATCATAAAATATATCACCGATACATTAAAATGTCTGTGCAAACTGTTTATATTTTTGTTTTACGCTTTCATCAATCTATGACAATAAATGAATATAACTATTAAGGCATCAATAATACATGCAATTTATCAATATAATTATTTATTCAAACCTAGCTTAAAGCTAATTCACACTGTCAAGCTATCACAAGCCCATATACGTGACACCAAAAAAACAAAATAGAGATTGATACATTCTACATTTACACCTACATAAAATACAATACATATTTCCAAAATGGTTAGCATCTATAAGCATGGTCCCATAAAACCCTTGACATGGGAACAAACAAGACAATCCTAAAAACAATTAAGATTAATGTACCAAAAACAAAATAATTCCAAATGCAAGATGCTGTACCACAATATGAAAAGTACCAAAAGTGATAAAAACTCAAGATAGGTGGCAGTGTAAGCAGTGTAGAAGGTGACAGTAGAGGTGGTGGAGGCAACGATGTGACGACAATGGCGTCGGCGATGGTGGCGATGGCGACGGCGAAGTCGATGACGGTACCATCATCAGAAGTAGCAGTGAGTTTAGCGTTGAGTAGTGAACATAAGTCGCTATGTCAGTGACTGACATAGGAATTTGAAACCCACATTCCTGTTAAAGTTTAAATAAATTATCGTGATTTATCAGATACATAACGGGATGATCATATCGACAAGAAGGGAGTGCAGTATATGCAGTGCTTCTTAAAAGAAGTATATATACACAATACTCTGACCATAGGGAAACACTGGCCGTTTAGGCGCGACCATCCTGACCTCAGGAATGTCCAGTGGGTGAGCAGAAGTTTTGCGAGCAACGCTCACAGACACGTCGTACGTTGCTACCAGAGAGCAAGGTGGGTCGGGCTCCCTGAGATAACTGTAAAATTCTTACATCGGCCATCTATGTGTGTCAGAGTACTTTTGACGCAGCCAGTATTACCTCTACGACCGCATGCATCGTTACCGTCGTCACTAACTCCTGGATACAATAGTGAAGCATATAATATAAAATACAGAACATACAAAACACCGTAAAGCCGGCACAATCTATAGTGTGACTTTAATGTGCATGCATGACCTGCATGCAATTATTTAATTGCACCAAGTACATTATTTCTCAAAATAATTCAGCCTAGAAATAAATAATCGTGACGCCTTCGTCTGTATTATCTCTTGGGATGTTTATTCTGGTGGCCTCCACGCGAGTTTTTAAAATCAACTACGTTGCTTATTCTCTTTTGATTATTTGTCTCGGGCATCGCGTTCAACTCACTTTTTAAGATTTTGGATAAAAAAATTCATTACCTTGCTGCACTTTTGTACCTGCACAAAATTCATCAGACGTGACTGTCATCGTATAACCAGGAACTACAGTGGCACTTATAATAAAGTAGGTACCGCATTGTAAATAGGTACTAATTAATATAACGTAAGGATTTAGTAATAACTTGCAATTATATATGTATTCTTACTTTGGGTTTTAATCATTTCGCTTTAACGTGCTTGTCACTTTCACCGTTACGCGTGGCACATTTTCTGGTTCGTTTTCAAGTATTTTGTTGATTGCTTGTCATTTTACTTCCTCTTTGGCTGTGAACGTTGAACGAATGACACTTGTTATTTAATTTTTATTAATTAGATATGGTGTACTGATCCTGTCTACTGCAGTTATGTATTAACGCTTATTACGTAAATTAAAAATCAAACAGCTGGATCCATCAGAAGAAACTTGACTCACTTGAAGACGACCTAGATGTTTCCTCTTACGTTGATCGAGATTCTTTATTCTTGTGGAAAATTATGTGCGTGCATGCGTGCATATCTCTTCCCCCCATTATGCTTTGCACTTATTCTTCTGGAGGCGAGAATAACGTTATGCGGGGTGCGGCGTTCCTTTTTGTATCTACCTTACTAATCCAGTTACTATATATTTACCTTCTTTACCAGACGCCGTAGAATCGAGGAAAGAAAATACTTTTACTCCACAATAAATGCATAATCAATTTTCTTTTGTTATATCTGTGTGAATGATAGCAATCACAATTGTGTGTTTCATGTAATAAAGTATTATGCTGGTGTACATCATGTTAATTCGAGAAAAATTATAGTGAATATAGTCAATTATGTGTTAAAATTTGACAAGAAATATTCAGTAATTGCAAATTTAAATTATCATTGTTTAAATACATTATTTTCTGTAATTTTTTTATACAATATTCTCAGTACAGTTGCTGGATGAGTAATACCAATTAATATGCATAATAGAATGTTAAGAAATCGGTTTTCTTATATGTTTTATATGATGTGGATTTTGTTTTGTGTGTTAATTATTATAGAAATGGATCAACAACGTTCTTGTTAATGATTAGTTTTTTTACTTTTCATTTCATGTCATCGATTGCAAGGAAAATGTATTCTATTCGATTTGAAATGTCGCTGGTAAATTGTAATCGATTTATTCATCCTTGGTTTCCTGGCCGACGAGAATTAAATTGTCTTCTTATGTACGTTTTATCACAGCTGCTTGTGCCACTCGTCGAACCCCTTTAGTTTTTGTGGCATTGACGACTCTGCGCTCGTTTTAATACGTCCTGTTTAATTCGAACGAGCTTGTAAAAGGGGCTCAGTCCAATATAAAACATTGTGCTAACGTCAGTTCAAACTATTTTAATATACTTTATCGTTTGTCACAATAGAACGTTATCATAACAAATTCACAGTACAGAAAACATTCTTATAGTTGTGTAATTGACAATGATTTCAAATGAAACGGATTTATTCGGGTAATCATTATTTAAAACATCAATGTAAGATAATGGTAATAGATTAAGTTCTTTTATCTTGGAATTATTTGATTGTTTTTTATTCTCTATTCAGTCTGACGTTATTAGTGGTAATAACTCATTATTAATATAAAAAATTTTGATACCGTGATTTGAACTGTCATTTTCATTTAATCAGTGACTAGATTGTTAAATTTTTAAATTATGTTTTACGATTGATATTGGTTTTAGTTTGGATTATAATATTTAAACTTTTGTTTCGGAGGAATTTAAAGGTATATTGAAATCTTTACGAAAATGAAACGACACAAAAGTAAAGCAAAGCATTGGTATAAGAAAGGTATAAATATATTTATTGTATATGTAACAGATTAACTAATCTATTTTTATAAGATTACCAAATTAAAATTATACTTTTTAACTTAGTAAGCTAATTTTTTATGTAATTTTTCCAGTGGACTGGACTCAGGTAATCATGGAGGGACCAGAGGTCACGTTCCTCTTTCAATTTGGATTAATTCGTGATACTGTTACGGTTGAAGCCAGTGCTTTGACATTGAAAGCCCTCAAAGATTTTGCCTGTGATTTTATCAACACCAAGTGTCCCAATCATGGCTTGAGTCAGCTCAACGAGAGATTGCTATTGTTCAAGCATGATTATAACTCAACAAATATATTGCAGCTCATTACAAATGCCACTGAGGTGATTGATGAAACGTTGGTGGAGATTGTACTGACAGGTAAGATATTTTTATAAAAAATATGACAGCAATGAAGCAAAAGATATATTTGAATATCTATATAAACTTATTCAAAAGTCATTTTAAGAGTTAGGAGCATGGAGATCGATTAAAATTTAACCAAGAATTAAATGTCACATTGAACAATTAGATGTTAGAATTCTTAGTGAGATTTTAACTGATATCAGTGGAACTGACTAATATTTTCAAGTATGCATTCAAGCCTTTTAATATCATTGTACAGCTCAAGTGCCAAGTGAAGAAGTTCCCATACGTCCCCATGCTCTAACAGTTCATTCGTATAAAGCACCAGCATTTTGTGACTTTTGTGGTGAGATGTTATTTGGCCTTGTCCGACAGGGACTAAAATGTGAAGGTAATTGCTTTAAAGTACATGAGTCCACTGGATAGACGATGAAGTATCTATAATTCATTTTCTACAATGATCTTGCGTTTCAGGATGTGGTATGAACTATCACAAACGTTGCGTAATCAAAATACCAAACAATTGTTCACAAGACGCAAGTCAGAGAAGACGAAGCTCAACCCTCTTGCATGTGCCACGGTCACCAAGTCAGGGTTCAACCAGTAGTTTGGCCAGTGCCAGCGATGACAATAATACAAATCACAGTGCTAGCAACATTTCTAATGCAAGCCAGAGTAATAGCACATTGGTAAAAAAAAACTTCTATCAGCATAAATATAATATATAATTATAAGCATCACTTTATGCTATTGACTACAGATTTGTAATTTCTATTTTTAGGCGATTCCAAGCATAGTAACCCCAAAGCAATCACGTTCTCCATCACTAGGCGGTCGACCTGTTTGGGTAGAACGTGAAATAGCCACACGCATTAAAATTCCACACACTTTTGTCGTGCATACATATACACGGCCAACGGTTTGCGGCCTCTGTAAGAAATTATTGCGTGGCCTCTTTAAACAAGGTCTACAGTGCAAGGATTGTCAATATAATGCGCATAAAAAGTGTATTGACAAAATTCCTAAGGATTGTACTGGCGAGAATCCAAAAGACAGTGCAGGTATTGAATACAACATTCTCATTTCCGTACATTTAATAGAAATTTTTTAAATTCAGTGTTTCTCTCAGATCATTCTATATATTTGATGTATCGATAATTCGACAGGGAACGAATATCCTGACAGTGGTGTTGGCAGTGAATCTGAAGGACGATGTGATGGAAGAAATGAAGAAGGTGATGGTGACAGCGATGCTGACTCCCCTCCACCTCCATCCAATTCAACACATGAGACAGATGGAAGTAATCTCAATGGAGGATACACTGTAAGATGAAATGTAACATATTTGTAGAATTAATTCATACATCTCCTAGTAAAATTAGAAATGTTGTAGCATAGTATGATTTATTTAATATAATTTTATAGGACCTCATTCCAAGCCATGACGACATCTCTTCCGATGAGTTTCAAAAATCAAGACCCTCCAGGTAATCACTTATTTCTGTCAAGCTGTCCAATCTGTTCCTATCTAACAATATTTCTTTTATCTTTCTAACCTTATTTTCTATTTTCTTCTCTTCTTGCGTTTCCTCTACGCGAAACTAGTTGCAGCTCATCGCCAAGCAATAACATCCCACTAATGCGGATAGTTCAGAGCGTCAAGCACACAAAACGGCGGGGTTCCAAAGTCCTTAAGGAAGGCTGGATGGTACATTTCACAAGTCGTGATCCAGTTGTAAGTATTAAACAATAATAAGAGTAAATAAAGTATTATTTCTATGTATGTAAACAGCCTTTTTAATTATATCAATCATTTTTTAGAGAAAAAGACATTATTGGAGGCTTGATACAAAGGCTATCACATTATTCCAAAGTGACAGCGGATCAAAGTATTACAAAGAAATTCCATTGTCTGAAATATTAGTAGTTGACGCAGCCAAAGTTCCATATTCCCGTAAGTTATTTTATATACGTTGCTTCCTTTAATGGATACTATCATAAGTGATTTTCGTATATTTAGACACAATGCATTGCTTCGAGCTAAGAACAGCCAATGTGGACTATTACGTCGGAGAGGATCCACTATATGGTGGTGTAGGTGGACAGCTTCCACCTCCGGAAAGTGGCGTCGGGGCGTACATAGCTAGAACCTGGGAAACAAGCATCCGTCAAGCACTGATGCCCGTCACTTCCGGTTCAGCAAGTATGCACAGTCTAATATTAAAACAATTTAAACAAAATTGATAAATAACTTATTACAATCGTTAATTGCGCTTTATCTTACTTAGATCAAGAACAGTCAACAGAACCGGAAGAGCGGATAACAGATATGTCCCAGCTGTATCAAATATTTCCGGATGAGGTCTTGGGTTCTGGACAGTTTGGAATAGTTTATGGCGGAGTGCATAGAAAAACGGGACGCGCAGTGGCAATAAAAGTCATCGACAAGTTACGTTTTCCTACAAAACAAGAAGCACAGTTGAAGAACGAAGTAGCCATCTTGCAGAATTTATCTCACAGCGGCGTCGTCAACCTGGAGCGGATGTTCGAGACGCCCGAACGGATATTTGTCGTGATGGAAAAACTGAAAGGAGACATGTTGGAGATGATTTTGAATTCTGAGAAAGGGCGTCTCAGTGAAAGAATTACAAAATTCCTTATAACTCAAATATTGGTTGCCCTGAAACATCTACATAGCAAGAACATTGTTCACTGTGACCTGAAGCCAGAGAATGTTTTACTAAGTAGCAATAGTGACTTCACCCAGGTGAAGCTCTGCGATTTTGGCTTTGCTAGGATTATTGGCGAAAAGAGCTTTCGTAGAAGCGTTGTAGGTACACCGGCATACCTGGCACCGGAAGTCCTGAGGAATAAAGGATACAATAGATCATTAGATATGTGGAGCGTGGGCGTCATCGTCTACGTATCCTTAAGCGGTACCTTTCCCTTCAACGAGGACGAGGATATCAACGAACAAATTCAAAATGCTGCCTTTATGTATCCTCCTAATCCATGGAAAGAGATTTCATCTGATGGTAAAAATCTGAGCATTACTTAATACATTAATTATAATGTGAGCCCGTTTATTGCTTTTAATTAGCGAATTAAATTCATTGAAATCTTTTATTCACAGCTATAGATCTGATTAATAATTTACTACAAGTCAAACAGAGAAAACGATACACAGTTGATAAGAGCTTGCAACATGTCTGGTTACAAGTGAGTATTTCTTTTTTTTTCTGTATACAAGGTGTAACAAAATCATGACACACGGTTAGCAAAGTGTGATACGGAATGATCGCAGACGTCCGGAGCTTCATTGTACTTCAATATAGTCAATAGATAAAAAAAGCAGTCTCGACGCTGTCGCTGAGACGTCAATATCTGCTCCGTCGTTGGTCCACGTTTAAACACTTATAACTATAAAACTATATATTGTACGGCAATTAGAAACAGTGTTTTGCTCGCGTGATCATTCCGTATGATACTCTGCTAACCGCGTGCCATGATTTTGTTACACGTTATATATGATTATAAAATCTTTTCAGATCTTCTTGCAGCGATACGACATTCTATTTTTATCTTATGTCTATTTTTATAGGATTATCAAACATGGTGCGATCTTCGCGAACTCGAGGCTCAGGTTGGCTGTCGTTATTTAACTCATGAAAGCGATGACGCTCGTTGGATGACGTTTGCTGGTCAACGTGCATGACATAACTTTCCCACAAGTAGAAATATTGAGTCATCCTCGACGCCAACTCCACTGCATAAAGGATGGCCACGCAGTGCACGTGCTACTTTACGACGCTTCATTCGAGTCTGACGAATTCTTTGAAACGAGACGTATTTTTTTTTACGTCATGACGTAACCTCATTTTTTTAAATATCTTGTCTATTCGATTATTCGATACTCGGCTATCAAGATTTACTATCTACTTACATGTCTTTCGAGTTACTTATTTGTTGGGGACGTGCAATTTTTTAAATGACTCCTTCCTAATTTCGAAACTGTTTGCTACTCTTATCAAACCGATATATATTTTGGTATTGGTAAAAACGATTTGTTTGATCATGTTTTACGGTTTTTGTATACTTTTCATCTTTAAAAACAAAATAGTATTACGTCTTGTTATCGATATCTATCGTTCGCGCTCGGTGAATATTCGAGCAATATTTTTTTTTAATGTGCGACAATTTTAATCCACTTGCTAAATTTTTCCAAAATATAAATACTCATCAGGAATGACTTCCCATATTAATTTGACTAAATTGAAGACACTTGTATTTGCATATTACAATTTTTATTTTAATTGATAATTTTTAATTATATGTACGTTTATTGATAACGTATATGCATATGCACCCATAGACGCATACATTACATAAATACGTATGTACGTACGTATACGATCTGAGATAAAAAATACGTTTCAATCAATTTTAATAGATATGCTCGTTATTATGGACGTTGTAGTCGTAGGTTAGGGCGTTTAATTACTTTTTATATATCTCATTATAATAGAAAAACATAAGTTGTGACCTGGTTGTGGGATCTGATTAATTATAATTATTATTATTATTATCTCTAGCGTGATCAAGCCGATTTGACACGAATGAATATTATATAATATGAATATTCGTTGGAACAAAAAGTAATTTGCTTGGCCACCGAGAATTATACTTGATATTATTTAATGTTAATGATATTATTTAATGCGTCGCAACATTCTATTTAACGCGGCCTTCTTGGAGAAGGTTTATATAGTTTATGTTACTTACTCTTTCTGAAATTATTTTTTTTAATATAGTTAAAACATCTCTTTTTGTCCTAATCACATATGTGCCTGCGCGACGAATTTTCATTCTATCGATTTAGATTCAAGAGGAATTGAGGTGCAGATTGATTAACGAAATATTAATTAACTTTATTGGTTTCAAACCACATTTTCATTTTAATTGTACAACCAAATGCGCTTATGTTATTTACACGATTCTTTTTTAAATTTCTAAAAGAAATTTGTGCGTATATATTATATATTCATGTGGATGCCATAGAATTATTTATGTGAATATATTTATATATATTCGCATCGTTCTCCTGTCTCGATAAATATTTTGTCTCTGTGTTCGTTATTTACACTGAAAAAATACTCATTATAAATATAGCATAAACACGTCCATGAGAACAAACAGAAAACAATGAAAATTGTGAGAATAATTGAAGTATTTCTTCTCATTTGTCTAATTGAAGTCGCACGAAAGTACGATTTTTATAATTGACGTAATTCAATTTTTATCCATTCCAATTATTATGATGATTTCGACTATCACTTTGTACAAGGTTGATTTACGGCATCTATAATTATTATAATTGCTATCATAATTATTTATACAGCTCAGCTTTTCCCCTGCGATTTAATCGAACTCTATTCTGTTTTCTTTCTGTATAAAGATTTTTGATAAATTGGAAAATACATTTTTTTTTTTAGCAAAATCGACGATCCACAAACGATCTGAATTACTGTCGGACAGACTCGTAATTATTTATATGCATACACCATTTTATTGGTATATTATCCAATCAATTTCTTCTGTATAGTCAAAACATTAGATACGCAGAGAATAAAAGGAAAGAGAAAGAAATGGCACGCGATAGATGGAAAGAGCAAGATTGTATATAAAGTACATTGTGCCAAATATCAACGAGTCTGCTTTAACTCGTAGTTCCTGGTAAATACGTGTAATTTAGCAAACGCGCGAACACGCATGCAAACTCGTAACATTCCAAAAGCTTTTTCAAAATGTCTCAAGAAAAAGCTTCACGACATAATGCCAGGGAATTTATACTGAATTCGAACTGGAATTTCCTTTTATTTACTCGCTTTACTGTTTATATATTCAAATTAAATTACGCGCCTTAATGCTTACGTCATGTGTCGTAATAATATCTTTTTAATTGACTGTACGCTTGGCTGCCATTTTAACTTAACGGTCATAATATTTCGTAATGTGTATTTTATCTCGATGATGCGATTTTTGAATGTTCGCGGGTTTAAATACGTATCGCATATTATTACACACGTATACTTATCAAGATTATATTATAGGATCGTCTTATCGTCCATGAAGACTTTGAACATTTAGCTTTTGAATTTTCTCTGCTTCTCTGTCGATTTTACATGGAAATTGTTTGACTTCTTACCTCATAAAGAAACAAAGGGAGGAAGAGATTGAACGTTAATATTTGTCATGTCATGTGTTCAAAACTGGCGATAACGACTATTACAGGTGACTTATCTAAATATTAAAATATATCAATTTCCTACGAGTTCTTGTTCTCTTTAAAAAAAATACAAGTGATGTGCATTATACAAAAATAGATAAAAATATTCGAGTGTCGAAAAGGCTAATTCCACATTGTATGGATCCACCGTAACGTATGAAACGAAAGCTTATTCTATTTCAACTGAAAGAAATTGACGCAAGGTATCCGCTATTTTTTCTTTTCTCATCTTTGACCTTTTTTTATATTATTATATAATCTTTTATGAATTAATAACTATACGTGTATACGCGACTTAGACGATAGCACAAAACTACATTTCATTGCATCTTTGTATTTGCCTTATCAATTTAATACAATTTACGTATAGATAAAGCAAACAAAAATTTATATATATCCATTATATATCTAGTGGAAAACTATTGGCTTTTTTCGATGGATGTTATTATCCCCATCGATAACACTAAATTAAACTTAACTTTGAGAACTCTTGACGTTACAACTTTTTAAACTGTTTGATCAATATACATATAGTATATTTCAATATATTATATTCTCTACTTACTATATTAACGCATAAAAACGTAAGAACCAATTTTGCGGTAAACGATAATAATTATAGTATCTATAATATTAACCGGTCGACGAAATAGAAAATAAAATATGTATACATATATAAAACAACGGGCCTAAGTAAAGGGAAGTATTAAAGGAAAAACTAAGTCGACTGGTAATATGAATCTCAGAATTTTTTACTTTTCTATATCTATCCCAGTAAACAATATAATAAATTACATATTTGATAATATTAAAATGTCACATTAACTGATATAATAATTATAAAACACATGATGTGCATAACTATTATATCCCTGAGTGTGACATTGTAATATTGATGATATATAGCTGTTATTTATTGTTTGTTGAGGTATATATATTTATTTTATATATATTATATATTCCTTTGCTATATATATAAGAGTATATGAGTATAAGGTCTATGGTTGGTATCGTTTAATCGCTAAGTAGGAAGTTGCGTGTTGCTTAACATTAACAGTATTATTAAAAAGTTGTTACAAAGCATAAATATTGAGACACACCTGTACTCCTTTTTATTGTAAGGGCACAACGTCTTAATAAAAAAACATTTTTTACTCTCAAAAAAATGTAACTGTCGTTATATTTGAACTTTTGTTTTTTGGCGCCTTCGATACTGTCGCTGGTATCGGTATTAAAATTAATCATGAATAACGTCATCGGCTCGAGGAATTCAAATTTTATTAATATTCTTTACAGTTATTTTCAGGAGGAATTATGGTGCTCAGAATATACCGTTGCAAAATTTCTGAAGCCTGTCGAGCAATCTTCTTTTCACGGTGAGTAGAAGCCACCGGTGTAATTATAGTAATGAAAAGGATACTTGTGTTCTAGAAATGTCGCATTGGTAAAATATGGGATAATGTAATTACGTTGCTTGACTGAATTACTCAAATGAACTATTGTATGAACGATACTTTTGGGACCTGAGTATTTATTGGATTAGATAATCGAACGATGTTAGAAGATTTTTTTGTTGTCATGGATTTTGTTTTTTTTTTTCTTTTTTAAAACGACGTAAAGTCTGCTCGAAATAATTGCTTCGCTCTTACGATGCTTTTAAGTGGTAACCTGACTCAGTTTTGATTTGAATTTCAAAGCGACGGTTGCGAATAGAATATATCTATTTTTTTTTAATGACAATATTGAAAAATAAGTGAAATGTTTATTCGGTATTTATTGACGGTTTTATTTCTTTTCTTTGTCTTGTCTAGGAATACAATCATTGCCGAGTGGGTGGAAATTCCACAATTTTCAGACGAATCAAAAGTTTACAGATTGCCTGTTAGTGTTAAACATGATCAACTTTATAAAATACATTTTGGAAATCCTATTCGTAATGAATTACGAAATGTTAGTAGATCTACTGTGCTTCGTATGACGAATGTTAATAAAGTAAAAGAGATAATTAATGATTATGCGGATCTGACGTCACAATCATTAACACAAATTCAATTCAGAGAAAATAATTCGCCATTTAGGAATAAACCACTGGATGATAAAGTAGACATTAATCAAGAAAATATCAGAGATAGTTTTGATGGTACATATTCTAGCGATGTTGATGATAATGACGATGATGTATCGATCGATATCGAAGAAGACGAATATAAAGATGATATGCAGACTCAAATGGAATCGCCTGTAAAAGTGGTAATGAATGACTTCGAGATTAATGATGCTTCGTTAACTACAGAAAGTACAATTATCAACGATAAGGACAACATGCGGTACGAAACAATATATAACGAAACATCATTCTTTGATTATTTACCAATGGAGATTTTGAAAAATGTTCATCAAACTTTAAAATCGCAACCGGCTACATTGAAGGGAAAAATACGATTTTTGAAAACATTTGAAAGGACTTTGATGACTGAAATTGGTAAGAGGAAGAATTATAATACGAATTATCATTTTACATAATCTTTTTACTCAAGCATCGAAGTAAATTTATTCAATTACAGAATCTAGATTAGCTGCTAGTCTAGCACCTTCCAGAAGAATAAGAGGTGCATCTGACGATCATTATGAAAGCGATGATGACAGTTTAGGATTTCCATCATTAGAAGGAGCACTTATGGCTATTTCATTTCTTACTTTTGCTGTGTATCTTGTGCGATTAGTTATAGTAAGTCCAGTATGATTTTTTAAAATAATTGTATTACTTTGAATTATGCTTGTCAAAGGAGTGTCAACTTCTTCGTTTTTGGTAAATCATATTTATTTTTGCTTTCCATACAGCTTCTCTTTCGAAATTTGGGCACTACCACTACTACGGCAACTGTAGTCCTTGGAAGAAGAAAAAGATCTTCCGAACGATTAAATCAAGATACTGCTAGAGTTCTTAATTATTTAGAGACATTCGTGTCGAATTAGAAAATACAGAAATTGGAATGCTATATCGCGAAGCATATAATGTAGAATAAGGAGTCAACTATTATTTATTAAATTATTTTTGCATAATTTAATTAATGATAAAATTAACGTATACAGTTGTGGAGTGAAAGAATTCAATTGAAAATATACATATATTTAAATTGTTACCGTTACCGACAACGTAACTGATATTTTTGTACGTGTTAAGTGAAAGGTTGTTTTTCAGGCTTCTTATTTTATTCTCCCCTTGTCTGTACAAGAGTTAACGACAGGTACAGTGTCTAACGTAATCTCTTGCCATATTTATCTTGAATTGCTGTTATCTCTATAGGCAGTTCCTTTTTAAAGATATCCTGGAACTACCGTCTTTCCATTATGGAATTTTCAGTGATTGAAAACATTGGTAAAACGCAGCATCCCAAAACTTATGAAGGCCACATACAATATGGTACAGCCGGCTTTAGAACCAGGTATGACAAAAAAATAAAATTGTTTATATTTTCACTTTAATTTTATTACTACCATTCATGCGCTCATAGGTTAAGCCAATATGTAGCCTGTCTCTACAAAATTTCAATCATTTAACTTCTTTTAGGGCCACAATTTTGGATCATGTATTATACAGAATGGGAGTTTTGGCGGTTTTACGATCTAAAGCAAAAAATGGTAACAATAATTAATTATTTAATGTATTATAATCATTGTTAGCTTATTGTTTTGCGTCCACGTTTGTTTACGCTATTGCATCGACGAGTTAATTTATACTTCACAATACGGCAACAAGTAGTTTCCCCACTCTGCAACTTCTCCCAGCTTCTTTGCAATTTTCAGACGATAATCATAGGCGCCGATACAGGGCCTTAATTTTTATTAATTCTTGGTATAATTTTATTTCTTTATGCATAGTTTAATTTTCAATAGATCAATAGTAACAGTTACATACTCCAATTTGTTTCAGAATATTTAATGTAATATTTAAGCTAAATACTTTTTGTTTATTCTATGTAATAAAACGTGTTTATAAATATTCTGCTATATTGTATTTGTTACAGCTGTCATTGGTTTAATGATTACGGCTAGCCATAATCCAGAACCTGATAATGGAGTAAAGCTTGTCGATCCTGCTGGAGAAATGTTGGAAGCTTCTTGGGAAAGAATAGCGACTGAATTAGCAAATGTGAATGACTCTGATATATCATCTACTCTACAGCATATTATTTCTGAGCAGAATATCAATGTTAATACTCCAGGAACAGTAATAATTGGTAGAGATACTAGAACGAGTAGTGCTGCGTTAGCAAATTCTTCAATTGCTGGTATCACAGCTGCAAATGGTACTTTCAAAGACTTTGGTGTTATTACTACTCCGCAACTGCATTACTTAGTGGTTTGTACCAATACAAATGGTAGCTATGGTAATGCTACACTGGAAGGATATTATCGTAAGTTAAGTAATGCTTTTAAAAGTATTAGAGGAGATTCACCAAGTTCAGACAAATATGTCCCATCTCTAAAGCTGGATGCAGCCAATGGTATTGGTGCAATAGCTGCTAAGGAATTTAAAAAACAATTAGAAGGTGCTTTAAATATAGAAATTTACAATGATGCTAATACAAATCTCAATCATGAGGTAAGGATGAATTATAATATTTACTTTTAGCAATTTCTTCATCTTTGTGTTAATCTTTGTTTTATGATTTTTCTTAAAGTGTGGAGCAGATTATGTTAAAGTTCACCAAGTCCCTCCACCAACTGTTCCTGTCGAAACAAATGCGAGATGTGTCAGTATTGATGGTGATGCAGACAGAGTCGTTTACTATTACATAGATGAAAAAGGAAAGTTTCATCTTCTGGACGGTGACAGGATAGCAACTCTGGTAGCAGGATACTTTAAAGAATTGTTAAATAAAAGTGGATTAAATTTGCAACTTGGATTGGTCCAAACTGCATATGCTAATGGTGGTTCAACAGATTATATTGAAAACGTTCTGGTAAGTAAAATTCATCTTTACTAATTACTAGATTATAAGAATAGCGAAAGCTAGCTACAAAATTTTGTACTTAAACTCATATTTGTTTCTTACATACATTTCAGAAAATACCAGTGGCCTGCGTATCTACAGGTGTTAAGCACTTGCATCATAAAGCACTAGAATTTGATATTGGAATTTATTTTGAAGCGAATGGCCATGGAACTGTTGTCTTCAAGGATTCTGCCATCAGAGCCATACGAGAAAGAGCTGTGAGCTCCAAGTAAGAATCATTTTCCTGTTCTTTTTCCTTAGATTACCTTTCCTTACAGCACGTCGTTATATTTGTATTGCCTCCTTAAATTTAAAATATTTTTAATCTGACATATTGTTCTAATAGACAGTATTATTAATTGCAGTTCTTCAGACACTCAAAAAGATGCAGCATCCAAGTTAGCTAGTACAATTGAAGTGATCAATCAAAC
Source organism: Syrista parreyssii (assembly GCA_030142615.1). Classification (NCBI taxonomy): domain Eukaryota; kingdom Metazoa; phylum Arthropoda; class Insecta; order Hymenoptera; family Cephidae; genus Syrista; species Syrista parreyssii. The sequence goes on from JARQTG010000164.1 coordinate 129,087, forward strand.
TGTAGGCGATGCTCTTAGTGATATGTTACTGGTAGAAACGATCTTACACGCCAATGGTTGGGACGTTCTTGCTTGGGAAAGCAGTTACCTTGATCTTCCAAACAGACAAGTTAAGGTCAAGATCGAGGACAGGAATGTCATTTCTACAACAGATGCAGAAAGGAAGTGCGTTAAACCAGTTGGATTGCAAGAAGAAATTGACAAAATAGTTTCGTGTTATCCAAAAGGCCGTTCTTTTATCAGGTAAGAATTTATATATGAAAAATTTATAGATTGCATTTTAAATCATTCATTCTCAAACTGATTGTATATTTTGTTTGTTACAAATTTAACAAATGACTAATCCTGGATTTCAGACCATCGGGTACTGAAGACGTTGTCAGAGTTTATGCAGAAGGTGAAAATTTGACAGATGTTGAAAAAATTGCTGAGGATGTTGCATCTGCTGTTCGCAGATTTGCTTCTGGAGTTGCTCTTTTGTCCTAAACAATTAGCGATGTGTGTGCATCTACGCTGTACAAGAAAAAATTCGGGAATATTAATATTTGCTCCGATGAGAGAATATAAACAGACAATTCAAAGCTGTGTAAAAAGTCAAATTTGCTAATAACATTTAATAGTTATTGTAAATGGAGCATAAGAATTTTAGTATATTCCCATTTTTTATAAAGGAATAAATGTGATTCCTGTGAAAAGGATCACATGTTTATTTTAGTAATAAAGTCTGATAAAGTAAGGCTTTAGTCTGAAAACATATCTATAAAATTTGCAATACGTAACATTAATAATTAATATAATTGCTGGGTGAAGTATTGTATAAATTTCGAAAATCCGAGCGCTCAAGAATTTTCTGTTGTACGTTCAAGTCGGCATGACAACTGTATTGATTTGAAATGGTAGAACGTCTTATCTTACACTAGTTTATACGCCGATTGCGGCCTAACCAGAATCATATTGTACTACTCATTATTTTATATAAAATTTGGATTAAAAAGCAATCATAATGTGGCAAGATAATGAAGTTAGATTCGACATACCTTTTTCGTAATTATATTTTATGTATATAAATTCTAAGAGTTACATGTATAAGAACATATTTGGTGTTTCTCACTTGAAATAAGAATTTTTATTATGCACAACTGATTTATGGATAGTTTATAAATTTGTTGTATTTGTTTTTTGCAATAGACAAATACAATTTCGAGTCGGTGAGCTTCTTATTGACAGACTAAACATGATTGAGGATACAAAAGGCAACAATGGTGATATTGGGCGATTGTTGGTAACAAATTTACGAATTGTATGGCACTCTGTCTCTCTGCCTCGGATTAATTTAAGTAAGAAACGGAAAATTGGCTAAATAGCACTTTAAGAACGATTCATTCAATCACCAATCTTACAGGCATTGGATACAATACTTTTGTTACTGCCACAACAAAAATAGTTAATTCGGTTTGTATAATTATACCTGTCCTATACTTATAATAAGTTTAATTTCTTATCCATGAATATTTTTTAGATTCACGGCGGCCAAACTCAAGCTCTTCATATTTTGACATCATTTCAAAATTGCAGATACGAATTTATTTTTACCAATCAAATGCCAAAATGTTCACGACACTATACATCCGTCATTGGAGTTTATAGGTATATAAAAATTAGTTTTTAATTATTATTTAAAAAGAAAACCAACAATAGTATAAATCATTCTAGGGCATACGTATCTTCAAAAATCTACAGAGAAGTTAAATTGCGAGTAGGAATAATACAGGAAGGTAGATTAATATTATTGCCACAAGAAAAAGTGCATACAAAATTGCCAGGAGTATGGAATTTGTCTGCCGAGCAGGTATGCATACAAGAGAAAACAATCAATGAAAAATTATAAAAGAAAAAAGATGAACATTGCCTCTGTCAAACTTTTTAATTCACCTGCACTGTTCTATGGCGTATAAAGCGCATAATATTCAAGTGATAACAGGATAATAAATAAAACCTTTTATTGCATCTTATATCAGTTCGATGCACGTGATATATATGATGATAACAGACATGATAATCTTACTCATAACGCATCTTTCTTATAGAAACAATATTGTTTTCAGGGAAACGTCGGTACTTTTATAGTAACAAATATAAGACTTGTATGGTTCGCGGATATGAATCATCAATTCAATGTGTCTGTGCCTTACATCACTATCGCCAACGTAAGTCAAATATAATTCTTAAATGATCTTCAGTAACATGATAATTCTGGTAATGAAAACAAACTTAAAATTGGCAAAAAAAAAATTGTCTTATCTCACTCATCATTTTGATTTTATATTTTTCTTCGCTGCTTCTGCCAGATCAATATAAGGACTTCGAAATTCGGTACTGTACTTGTCGTCACCACTAACGCATCCAACGGTGGCTACGTTTTGGGATTTCGTATGGATTCCATTGAGAAACTTCACTTTTTGCACAAGGAGATAACAGCGCTTCTTGCCACTTATAAGAGATCTCCAATTTTTGGAGTAGAATACACTTTTGAGCATCAGGTAAGAATTTCCATATAATGATCTCATGACTGTTGAGCGATTCACTGCGAAAGTGAAAGAAATTATAAGTTTTATCTTTATCTTTATACAGGCTGTAACACAGCAGTCGGATATTAGCGAAGAAAATTTCAAAGAGATTCAAGACAGTAATGATGAAATCTCTCATGTATTCGGCTTGTATTTCTCAGATGGTGGGGAGCAACAAAGAGAACCAAAATTCTCAAACTATTTGGGTCTCGCTGTTGAGGAACCAAAGGAAGGCAGCACACTGCAAACACTTTGGGAGCTACTACCATCTAGCTAAAACTGTATCTTATCGATATATAGACTTACATAAAGCTAGAATTATATCAAATCGATACACGCATTTCCTATGCGCAGTATTAAATTAATTAATTAATCGTGATGTTTCTTTACGTTATTAAAATTTGTGTTGTGTGATTTGAAGATTCTCTCTAATATCATACAATCTTTTCAAATATATGGAACATATTTAGATACTATTGGCAAAAGGTGATAAATATAGGGAGAGGACAATGTGAAGCAAGTGAGAAAAAGAATTAAATCGAATAACGCATTAGATTTTTGCGTTGACCATAGTTTCAAAAGTCTTATAAATCCACGGGATTCCCATAAACCTTGAATCGAGAATGAACAAAGCTTTAACTTGGTCTACAATTTAATGCTTGAGCAACAGGTGGTTCCTGAGACTCGTCGCTGTCCTCGTCACCGGCAGCGTGTTGTCCTGGAAATCGATAACCCAGATTCATCAGCATCAACTCGAATGGATCACTATTCATACGGATTTGATTGGCAGATGCGGCGTCGTCTAGATTTAGAATTTCTCGCTCGTTGACACTTCCATCCTGGTGAGTAAAAAAACAATTCAATTAGATACAATAATTCTGGTAGCGAAAACATTTACTAACCTCTGGCAATGGACTCCATAATCTGATGACTGTGTCGATACCACTAGTTGCTAGAAGGCATGTTGAGGGATGTGGTTGAAGACAATTTACTATACTTCCGTCACCTTGCAATACGCGAACAATGTTTGTGGTTTTACGATCCCATATGAAGAACGAACCATCGTCTGAACCGGCCACTATGTACTGTCCATTGCTTTTCCAACGAATAAATTATTAGTGGTTTGATTAGTGCTGAATAAATAGTATAGAAAGAGATTCATTGACTTTTACGTACTTCCCAAAAAAATTAGCCTCCTTTATGTCGGTTGTCGTATTGCAATGACCACAGAATCTCAATTTGTAATCTATCGTATTGTGACGCCACTCTTGTTCATGCGGTGAAATTATTTGTAATGATGGATGATTGGTCCTTGTTGATTCTTCTCCTAAAAAGTTTATTCTTTGTCAGTTTCTATCTATTGTAGTAAATTAAATTGTTCGTCTGCTTTGGGATTATTGTTACTTTGGTTGTAGTTTGCTTTTTAAGTAAATTGAATTGATTACATTTTGTAATTATTTTACTGACCAGTGTTCATAGCTTCCTTGATGTCTTTCTTCAAAGCACGGAATGCTGAATTCGTTATATATTCTGGAAACTTTTCTTGAAAACTTTCAATTGCTTTGCACGCCTCTGCTGGGCGATTTAAATCAATTAGACAGCGTGCTAGTCTGAGAAAAATCAAATAGAGTAGAAACGTAAGTTTATTTAGAGAATAGAAAATTACTTGAAATTGGTATTTATTATAATTATATGAATGTATTGTTTAATTAACCTGAAATGTGCCTTGACGTGTTCAGGATCTAAGAGTAATGTCATACGACAGTCACGAAAAGCAGCGTATACATCACTATCCCTGAAATAAATAATGACAATAAATAACTAGCTTATTAAATATTATATACGGCGCTAATGAATAAAATTCTCACCACGCCCTTTTCATAAGTGCTGCTGCTCTGTTAGCATAAAGCATAGCCGCAGTAGGACAATGGCTGATTGCTTTGTTGTATAAATTAATTGCCAATGTGTATTTTTGTTGTTCAAACCCTTCGTTGGCCTGAAAATGTAGATCGTAACTTATATAAATTTATTACAAACTAAATTATATTTACAAAAGAAAAAATACTTGTAACTTGATGGCTTCAACATGGGGTGGTAGAACTTTTGTATTTTTCAACGAATAATCTTCTGTCGTTTTATTTTTTGAATCTGTACAGTCCTTCTTCAATGTATCTGTCGAATAAGTATCTGAAAGTCCACCAAAGACAAATGTAAGAATATTCACTATACTTCAAAATACTAATAATCTTATTTAAAATCTACCTGAAAATTTGAAGCTCTGCGGAGGAACAAATAGTCTTGAATTGCGTTGTTTATTAATATCAAACAAGTAAATTTGTTCACCACCCATATTGACAAGTAATTCATTGCCATCAGCACTGAATGTTAAATACGTAGCAGTCAGAGTTCTGTTATGATCACGATTATGATTATGAAGATGACCTAGACAATATTAAAGAACAATCATAATTCTCATCTAGGCGATGTTACACGATGTTTCACATCAAGGTAAGGGACAGGGAGTGATCGTACAAACGAACCAGCGATAAAGTACTGTGCAGATTCAAGTGGAATATTATTTTCTGGATCCCCCTCGCCAACACGTCGGTCATTAGCGTTTACTCCGACCCAATTGGTACGCGGTGAAGCACCTGCTGGAACCTAATAATAAAAATATTCAACAAAACCATTTTTGTCCCTATAATTATGTATCTGGCAGTTTCACTATTTTATATATTATAAAAATTTACCTGCAACAATGCAAGTTTTATCATTCTTCTGTCGTACATCCTTATGTATGCATCGTTTGCACCAACAGCTATTAACTCAGGTCGTCTTGGATTTATTGAGATGCATTTCGCCTCTGCATAGCGACCCAAATGATTTGAGAGATTAACAAGGACGGATTTGCGATCATTAGCATTGCAATTGTGCGGCGCCCGTATGTCGTATTGCAACACGAGGCCGTCCTCCGCTGCGCTCCAGAAGAGAAACGGTACGTTGAGTGCTGTTGCTATACGTTTAACACGGCCAGTGTGACAATTACATGCCAGAATAGTATCAGCTCGTGCTAGATCGTGTACCCGGATCCTATGGTCCGCTGCACCTGACACCAGGATACTGTCATTTGACTTTGGCATAAACTAAAAGCACAAAAGTTAAAAAACCTAAAATAAATTCACTGGTTGGAACAGAAGTATGATATAGCAAAGAACGAGTATAATTTCTAGAGGCTAGGAGAATATTGTTTTAGCAAATTCATTTATGTGGCTAGATACCTTTACAGAAAAAATGTTTCCATTGTGACCAGCATGTAGAACTAATTTTTTCTGATACCGAAAAGGATCCCATAATATCACATGTACATCATCGGATGCAGATGCTAAGATTCTAGAAACAAATAAATATTGTTTACTCTTTGAGTGAATAGCTTTGTTGAAGAGTAAATTATATTTGTTGTTTATTTAGTAGAAATTAAGTATAAAGTATCATTTTATCTTTTTTATTTTTACTTATTTGTCAAGAGTCATACATACTGTCCAGTTTCGTTCCATTCTAAACAATTAACACAGCCTCCATGTCCACTCAATTCCTTCTCCAAACCTAATCTAGCCACCAGATTCTCCGTGACATGTAACCTTTGAGACACAATGTGTGCAGCTGATTCCTAAATTTAACAAAAGCTTTTTGTAAGAAATATACTCTAAAAGTATATAGTATCTTTAATAAATGTGAAAAAAATGTTATACTTGTATCTCTCTCAGCTGTATCAAATTAATGATTTGATTATCCAATTGCCTTGGATTAAGAAACATTTTCATTATTGTTTCATGAGTACAACTTCTTTAACAGAAACAAGAGTTCACTGAAATATTTAAATAACTTTATAAAGCTTTTCTAGATTAATGAAGCACAGTTATTCAAAGTATGAATAAGAAAATATAGAATTCCAATTATTAACAGAGATGGTACTTAAGGGGTTTTCCCACTAACAAACAAATATTTATAACCTTAACATGAAAAACAAAGTATAAATCTTACAAATAAAGTATTAAATCAAATAGCTGATATACTTACAAGTTACAATTACACAAAGTTTCATTTCGCAATAAAAGAAAATACGAAAAAGAATACGAAAAACGTGCCGAAAATAAAGAAAATTGATTGAGGAAAACAGACCTGCCTATTATGCTTGCAATTTCTTTGTCATCTCATACAGGTAACACAATAAAAACATTTATAATCATCCCAAATTTAATCAGCATATGATTCGTAAATTAAATTCGTAAATCATTGCTTTGATTATGTACAAAGATAAAGTACACAATAGCCATATAGACATACAATAATAAACTTCAATATTTGTTACAAGAGTTTGACTTGCTATAGTCAGATGGCAGAATAAAACGACATTGCTTGCGACGTCATTCACGAAAATCAATCATTCGTTAATAAAACTTTTCCATATATACTTAACATTTTTTATTATTACAAAATATCCTATGAAAAAATACCAATATTATATATTTCAAGTCAATTGATTGAAATTATAATTTTTGCAAAATTTTTTAGCATTAACTACTCTCGGTTAGATAGAAATCTGTTTTACCTATATATTTGTGTGGCCGTTTTTTTAAATTTATAAACTCGAAATAGGTTTACAGATTATTAGATGAAGAATAGTATTATTTATGTCCTTGTACCTTTTTTGTGAATATACGATTTTGAAATGATAGTAACTTGATCTCAGTAGTGTATTAATGTTATCAACTGTCAGTAAAGGCATTTCACTTAATGATGGTTAAGTGACAGTTACTGATAGAAAAATTTGAGCGGGTAAACGGAATGAACGTTTGATATACACCTTGTAAACATTTATTCATTTCATTGAAAGTAGATTGTATATATTAATATTACTGTTCTCTGTTAAAACACATATTACACGAAATGTGAATTATGTAGGAATCTAGTAGAGTCAAAGAAAGGCAAATTGAGAATTGAGAATAATGAAACTCATGTGCACTGTGGAGGTTAGCAATAGGCTGTTGTCTTCTACAAATATTCCTTGGAAACGAAAAGGTCAGCGTTCATGCTTAGGGATTGGGAGAAATTCTTTGAAAGATGACGAACTTTATATCTTTTTACAAACTCCACAGAATAGACAAGGTGTTAAATATAAGGTAAGTTTAATGAGTTCATCGTCTAGTGTTTCTTCATTTCAGTCTATTTAACTATATATTGTTTTGTAGGTAGACCATAATATAGACAAAGTCTTTACAAAATTTATTAACGATGGAAAGGCAACTATTCGGATTATAGAACCACCACATGATTTGATTATCACTGGAGATGCAGTTCAGTTAAAGAGTTTTCTTCATGTTTTAAAACTTGGTGTTTACAATAAACCGCACCTTGATGTACTGTCCATATCAAATTTAAAACCCAAGTCTATTACGGCAGGACCCAAAACCAAAGTTACTATTCGTAAGAAATCGGAATATCCTGTACTGCAAGGTTTTCCAAGAACAACGGAAGAGTTATGCATCATTGGATTGGAGAGAAAGTCCTTTGATAGACAAATTTTAAGACTGCAAAGACTGAGAGTTTTGAATCTTACTGAGAACCAAATTACATCTTTACCAAAAGAGATGGGTTCTTTGCCTAATTTACAAGAATTAATTCTGGCTCAGAATCATCTTGGAAAAATGCCTATGTCTAATTGGACATGGCTCGATGGAGAAGGAGTTGCTAACAGTCTGAAATTATTGGATATAAGCTGCAACGGTGTAAGCATCTTTTTAAAATTTACCTAAGTTAAAATATTGAACTGTGCTCATTTCATAATATGTGTATATTTCAATACTTGTTACAACATATTTTCAAAAAATTTGTACACAGATGCATATAGTACCTGAGAAAATACGAAAACTGACTGCACTTGTGACTTTAAAAGTTAGTCGCAATGTTTTGAAAGTTTTGCCACAAAGTATTGGAAGCATGACAAACTTGAGATACTTGGATTTATCAATGAACGATTTGTCGCATCTTCCTGGCAGTATAAAAAATTTACGATTGATGAACATTGATGTCTCTGGGAACCTATTAAATGGTGTTAATAGATATGTTGTACATTCTATGAAATTTCCTAGTCTCGTGGAGCTTTCAAGTCGAAAATTTCTGAAGACAAGGTAAAAATGACAGGTCATATATAATTGAATCGAATTATTATATGAAAGTATGAAACAAATAATATTTACATTTCTTTTTAGGAAACCATATGATGCAAGTACAATACCATTTACATTGGTGAAATATCTTGATGAAGCACAATACTGTGTATGTGGTTCTGCTTTTTTTGATTCTTATTTACGCAGACCAGTACCATTCAATCTAAACGAAATTGCAGCTAGTATTAGAACATCGGGTGACTGCATTGTTCCACTAGATTGTTATTTCTGTTCCACACAATGTTTAGCTCAAGCTTCACTAAACATGGTTATTCTTTAATCAAATTTGACGCAAGCCACTATTATTACTACACCAATCAACGAATTTTACAAAACGAGATAGATCTTTTTTAAAAATTATAAAAAATCTCACAAAGCAATATCATCTTCAATAATTCAAATATATTTTGATAAAATGAAATAATCTTATCTAAATACCACTCGTAACAATGCCCTGTTTTCACTTCACTAATATTTGTTAAATAACAATAAAACATGGCATAGTTTCCTTCTGTTTATGGTAATTGTTTAAACCATTATATTTAAACTATTCACATGGTGAACAATCTACCAGTTCTACTAGTCACATCATAATGAGCATAATTTAAACATATAATGTTTAATTATCCAAACCAAATTTCTTAAAATATCCAACATTATTATTAAGTACTAAAGCATCCTAATCCTCTGAAAATGATATCATAGTTTATTATACAATCTAGTACTAATATACAAGTAGATTATATCCGTCATTATGAATCATTGTAAAGGCGGTCTAGTAGACAATCGGACAATCAAGATCCCGTCCCCGTAACCTAACTGCTAGAGTCACGTAACGACTGGTAGCGCCTGCCGAGCAGTTTGCCCGTGAAAATGGTGTGTCTTCGCGTGCTTCCTCACTGTCCTAGTTTAACCTGTTAGCCGCCGGGATAATACCCACTTCCCGATGAAGTGATAATTGTCGCGAAGTACGTCTTCGGCGAGAGTTACTCGACGGGATGGTGCGGAGATCGTCAGACATGCGATAAAACGGCATTTAGACTGGCGCTGAGAGTCAGCGGGAGCAGTGCGGGAAAATGGCCCAGGAAACTGACGACATCAACTTGACTCCCCAGGAATTGCAGATACTTTCCGAGCTGGACAGGTAGAGCTGGATCAATTATTATTTGTCGTTTGTCGTTGGAATAATTGCTGTTGTTGTTTCATAAATAGTGTTATTCTTAGTCTTGTATTTTCTGAGATATAACCTCTTAATCGAGGTTTGACAGAATGAGCGGGTAATCTGAGATCCGTTGTGTTTCGTGTGCAACCTACTGACATCATTTTCAGTTGCTCCACTTTTAACCAGATCATTGAGGAAGATTGGGGAATACTATTGGATCATGCGACTTTATGAGACTTTTTTATTGTTCGATCTGTCAGACGAAGAGAAGTTTTTATTGGGCATTGTTTTTGGTTGCGTGATTAATTTTTTATAATTTTTTTATTGATATACCAAAGAGATTGGGACTGTAATTCTATTAATGATATATCTTTATCTATTGATATAATCAGTAGTATCATGTCCAAGCAATGATAATGCGTGTTAAGAGATTTAAAGGAGTTTTTGTCATTTTTTTTATTATAGCCGGCAGTTTGGCTTCCTGAAATTGAATTCACCAGAGCAATCTAAAAAGAAGGCTCTGGTAGTTCGAGCTATCAAGTACCTAGAAAGGATGCTGGTACAGGCACAGTCTGAAAAACAACGTAGGAAAGCTGATAGCACTAAAGGGAGCATAGAGGAGTCCAAAGATGAAGATGAGGACAAAGGGATAAGCATTGATCCAAAAACTTACTGTAAACTGGGTCATTTTCATTTGCTGCTTGAGGACTATAGCAAAGGTACACAAAGAATTGTAAAATGATCTATATCTGTAAGAACGCATCTTGCTTTATTCGATGTAGTAATGTATTTGATTTATTGGTTTACAGCAATGTCGGCGTATCAGAAATTCTACGCTCTGAAGGGAGATTACTGGAAAGATGCCTCATTCCTCTATGGTCAAGGACTCGTATACTTCCACTTTAATGCCTTCCAATGGTAAGTGATAAAACATTCTCTATTTCACATAACTCGTTGCGCTATCGATGCAAATTAGCCTGCATCTTAAAGTAGCAGAAAGTTACCTGCAAAAGGAATGCGAAGTTTGCCACTTAAGCCCTGGTGAGCCCTGGCAAAAATGTCGTAATCTCTCAAGAGAGTGGCTTGCCTTGAAAAAGGGAGCGTCGTCCCTTGAGCGATGCATACAGCCCGAGTTCATCGTTCTCTATGCTGTATCGTCCATTCCGCTTTTTAATTTGCCGCAAAATGTACGTCGGTATACTAGAACGCGAGATCTCGGTTTTCAAAAGATCGTTTCCGTCGATAATGTAGTGCAATCCATTAACTACTGTAAGTAAAGAAGATCAGCGCATCCACTATCTTTTATAGTACTCCCATACCTCGATAGATGGCACCAGTATCGGCCCCTAGATTATTCTTTTCCCTGGCTACGTGCCGTACTGGCGTCCAACGATGGCGTCCCACTGTTAAGCGTGGGGGTGAATAATAGGGCAGATACGCTCTGTCCCGACGGAATAGGAAGAACATTAACGCGTCGATTCGCTAAGCTTGGAAATTCTAGACTCCTCGAAGGACGCGCAACGCGACTCTATGTTACGATTTATTCTCCTTGCCCACACTGGACATAACACAATTCTCTCGGGACAGCATAAAGAAGGCACTACAGCAATATATCGCAGGAAACACAAGCTGCTCGCACGCACAGTGCCATGCAATACCAAGTATTATAATGTTTCAAGCCAATAAGGAATAACTAACGTTAAACACCTTAAGAGAAATGACGTAATAAAAATTCAAGTTTTCTAGTATTACACCAGCTATCCAACACTGCCTACGTCATTTAAGTTTATTCAGCTTCTCATATACCTAGGAATATAACTGGTAGGCACTTGGTAACATTTACGCAAACCGTCCTGGAGTTGATGTCGGTAAGAGAGAAAAAACAACATAACACAGACTTTATTCCTTTCTGCTTATTTTCTACCTTCACACTTATAGAAATATCGATTCTCCGCGCGTCGTGCGACCTCTAGTTGACCCAAATTGCCGCCTGAAGATTCGTCGACTCGAACTCCTCTAGAAGAACGCGTGGTGCCGAGTTGCAGTCCGTCTCTCACCCACCTCCCACCCCCCGGAAACGGCCATTGTCAATTTCCTCTTTGAAGAGAGAAACGAAGAGCGCATTCTCAATCCCTATGCGCCAGTGCCCATACGTATAAATATACGTTACAGGAGCTAGAACGTGCAGCGGCCATTCTGTTATGCTCATACGAACATACACATATCGTACACACTGGCAGTTATGTGTGGCGAATTTTAATGGCACCACCGATTAAAGCTCGATGCTCATTGTTATCCTAAATCGACTCTCTCACCCCAAGGTGAATTTGTTATTGCTCGCCCATGTGTCAGCGCATGCGTGCGTGGCTGATGAGAAAAAGAAAACTGCCGTAGGAATAACAACAATCGTCCACCCAGAGACCGATACGAATCTACGGATAAAAACTACTTGTACGGCTGGAGCTCTGTCTCAAAGCCCGCCCCATTGGCTCTCTGGCTCCCATTTGAAAGGGTTGAAAATTGAATGCACAATCACGAGGCTGAGGCGACCACCGCCCTGAAACGAGATCGTTTGAATTGCTAATTGGCCTAAACCAACCCTTCCTCACCATCCCCTAGGATCATAGTACTATATCCACTGGGGTCTGGTACCGTTCCAGGAGGAAGTTCTCAGAGAGGAGATCGAAGGTAAGAATTTTCTTCGAACAATTTATACACCTGGACCTTCAGTCATTGATCCATAAATCGTTTGCGACTGAATCATTGGTATTGGAATTGATGCTGTATTTTTAATTGTCTCGCAGAGGACGCAATTTCATTTGGATTTCGTGTACTTCACAGCCACCTTCCTCTTTTAATCTGTTGCTCAGATGGGAATACGCTGTCTGGTATTCCTGGCATTTTTTTTCGATGCTAGAACGGAGAAGCCGTTCTAAATAGAGCCTCGTCGAGGTGACGAGCAGCCAAAGAAATTGGAGCGGGTCGCTCGATATTGCATGTTGAGACTCTGCGTCTCTGTATATTCGTCGAGAGGAAACGTCGATGCATTCATCCATATCTGTCCTTCACGATTTTCATTCACCAACAGTGACGTCGAAGACGAGACCTCAGCAGGACTCGTTCGCTTCTTTTTATAGCAGCATACGATTCTTTCCTGTCACCGATACCAGTAACCCAGTTCTCTCCAGTACTGTCATTACTTCCTTAGACAATTGATGGTTAGTATTCTTAACATGTTTCCTGTTGTTTTACTCGGTGCTATTTTGCAGTCCTGTACCTGGGTAAAAGTGACGACAGACTCGGTAGGGTGCAGAGAGTCAAGGATCATCATTGTTCCCCAGCAATGTTTACCTTGGTTCATTATGGATTCTTTCTCTTTATTGGACAATGCCACAGCCTCTTGAAGTAGTACAGAGCAAAGTCCTTCTACGTTGGACCTAGTACCTAGGTTCAACCCACAATACTTCCTGACCCTCGGGGTACGACCAATGGACCAGACACGGGTTGCAATGTTTTCTATTGAGTCCAGAATAAAGAGTGACGTCTACGGGTACGATTTTACTGCAGCCTAAGCGTCCCTTTTTATTTGCCGGAACGACGACGAAGAGAAAAGAAAGAGGGCCGCAGCCCTGCTGACGCCATTGCTACCCCGTGCTAAGTCACGTGCGACTCCGAGATGCGTTGCAGCGATCGATCCTCTGCGATTTTGTGTTGTGCGTGGATTGCGTAGGTGTGTCCCTATTCTTACCCTCTACCCCCTCGCTCACCCCGATAACCAGTCACGGGTATAAATACTCGTGCAATTTTGACCTTAGGGGATGACGTGTGGCCTCGAGACGCGTTAAGTATTTTAAGCTCTTTGAAATTCATTGCTTCTACATACTGGAGACCAAATACACGCGTTTAACAGTCGTAGGTGAACGTGGTGCCTGTCAGTCGTGCGCCGACTCCCGACCTGGTCGGATGCGCAGGAAATTCGAGCCCGCCACTGTACAGGACGTCTCAAAAGATATACATGTCACGTACACTTAGCCCGGGACATGCTGCACGGTGGGTCCAAGCACTGACCCAGATCAGCAGCTCGATGTTCTCTGTCCTGGATACCTTGTCATTGATATTCTTAGAAGATTAATCAGGACACTCTTGCACATCAACCGTATGTTCACCAGGCAGGCAGTTCGTACATTTTGGAAAATTTATACAGTAGACATTTTTTGGATCCGGTATGGAGGTGAGGTATCTTCATTTAATATACCGTTTAAAACGTATCGTATTGTACCATTGTTTTCGTCCAGGTCCTTCCCCTTGTGATCCTACGCATTAGGACAATCATAACGACTGCCGATAATGGCTGTCCCGAACGATCCCATCTGTCCCGACAGAGTGACTGAGGCGCATGTGGGTACATGGAAGTCGAAGATCGGTCCTGCTAGTCGGCATTACTTTGCGGATCGTTCGCCGAGGTCATGGTCAGCCGGCGTGCTGAAACCGAGAGTCAACAAACTCTGGCAGCCGCCAACAAAACGATCCGCCGCCGGTTAGCCAACAGGCCAAACATAACCTCACCAGTCACCCATGGCTTATACCCTCGCTCTCCCCGCCTACGTATTTTGGCTATCTCGTGGACCAACTGTCCGCTAAAAATAATTCGCAATCATTATTTATAGCGCGGGGCCAATGCGCCAGGAGTCGACTCTCCTCAGGTGTAGCGCTGCTATCTTGCTACGTTTTCTTTATCTTTTTTTTTTCTTCGACGTTCCTGACACTTTAATGCACCGCGGCTAAACCACAGAGACTGTATCTCGCATGTACGCCGTTTCTACTATCTATTACATTCGCTGTTTTATTATACAATATATGTACATACAGGTACCGTCCCGGTTACAGGATTTGTATTACATGCTGGATGAAAAATTGCTATTCCGGAGGGGCCATGAAATTTACAATAACTTTCTTATGTCATCATCACGGAACATCGCTAGAGCACGAGACCCAGGTCGTTGAACTAAAAATCATGGTACGAAGACTTCTGAGAGCCGTACGAGCCGTGGATCAGGATCGTCATCGTCGTCGGCTGTCGTCGCGCTATCCTCTATGACGTAATCCGTCGTCGACCGGTGTGACGTCGTCGGGTAGCGGGCTCGGCCTGACCAATGGTAGCACGCCACGTCACAGCCAGCCCCCCGAAGAAGACGCGGGTAACCAGGTGACGTCACGGAGAGGCCGCGAGCTAAAAGTTGAATGACCTCCGTCCCGAGTTCAATACACCAGGAGCTGCCGAGCCAGCCAGCCAGCCAGAGCAGCTTCTCTTGTCTGCCTTGATACGTTTCCGAGAGGACTGTGTCTCGCAATACCGTCGACCCTGGACATTTAAATCCTGATATTTGGTCATTCGCTAACCTAGACACCACTCGCTGAGGTTGATCTAACCCGTCAGGACTCTGCCGTACCGACTGAGCCTGGGCATCCAGTTAAATGTCTTCTAAACGGACAAAGAGACGTTTGAACTTTATTTCTTTTTTTTTATACAAATCTCTTTTAACGTTCACGTGGAATAATTCTATTTTTTCTTCTTCCCCTCTCCTCAGGATGCCAGAAATTTTTTACCTGTCGAAACTTTCTATCGTCTCGTCCAACTGAGGTCAACGGGTCAATTCTCAATTTATTCATCAACCACATCATTCTGGACCGCTATCGAACATTGCCAATGTCATTGGTCTTGTTTTCCAGCGTCTTGCCGACTGCTGCGCCACGACTCGGCATCTAAATTTAGTTCTCTTTGCCAGGAGTCACTGACTCCTGTCGGTTTTCACTGATGTCCGTACCAAAAGTTTTGTTGCTATTGCCACGCCGTGTTCCTTATGCGTGTCTTATAAACGTTAGGGCCGGTACGAGTGATACTAAAATTACTACGAGGTTATAGGTGATTAGATGGAAAGGATGGAGCAGATAAACGCAATACGACACTACACACACACGCGCGCGCGCGTGTATATATATACACATAATTACAGTAGTATTTATCAGTCGAATGATGTTCCTGGGATATTCCCAACATCCGCCCACTGTTACTTCCGCTTTATTCTAATTGGTCAAGGAACTCGCTCCGCTGTTCACAGTCAGGTTATATACATACAGGTCCCGTCCTGGTGAATGAACGAATCACGTGGTTAACTCAAGGTGCGTGCCGTGGCCACGTGGCTTGCCATCTGATAAGGTCGGACCTTACTTGCTCGTTGAACTTGTACCTTGTACGACATGGCTCTATGAACCCGCAAGAAGGAATTCCTTTCATTAAACTTTCTCACACTCCGAGTGATACGTAGCTTGTAAACGCGTCTCTCTGTTTTTTCTTTATATTTCTATTATATCCGTACGAGAGCGGCAGACGTTGGTTTTTAGATAAAACGTAAGAGGCAATTTGTGGAAATAGTGAGAGAAGGAAACCGGAGTGATAAGATTCTTGGTATTTTCTTGGAAACTTTGTGATTACCTTGGCGGGTTTGATAAAGAGGTAGGACGGCCAGTCAGTTGTACTTCTGGTACAAGTATGACAAAAAAATAAGTCACTTCTTATCCGCACTACCAAGGTGTAACCAGTGAGGGAATGTCAGCTGATTCATTTAATTCTATGGAATACAAAATGACGTATGTGCATTCTTTTTCAATGTGCCTTGTGAAAATCCAAGGGAGGTTTCTCCTGGCAATTTTTTCTTGGACCGTCCTTTACTTTTGAATCTCCCTGTATCACTGCTTACACGTGGAATAGGGATCCGGCCCTTTTCGAACGCCACTCGGCACGTGTCGTGAGTCACGTATGTCTGTTTGACTCGCGAGAGCGATTCCGCGTCGAGGGGACATCTTCTTATGTATTGCAATGTAAAGGAGTCACTTTCACGTAGAATCATTATTCTCTACCAAGCTTAATTATATCCGTATGCAATATGTGGAATGTCGTAACGCATCCAGGGTGAGTACTTGGATCTCGAACCTGGTGAGCCTGGCATCTCCAGGAATAGGACACTTATGGCTGTCCTATTCCTGGTTCGAGCCCATTCCTCGCCAACGGTCTTATATATGCGTGTACGTGCGTCTATGAGTCCCGTAGAGCCGGAGTGGTGTAGATTTTCTTTTCTCGAAGACAGACTAAAGGAAGCCGAAAGAAGATGGAGGCGTAAAAAATAATCCGAACGATTCTCGTATACACGGCTACGTATTTCTTTTTTACGAGAGGAGGGACAGGGGGTAGGTTCGTACGAATTTAGAAGAGACTCGAGCGATTGGGAAATACCTCTTAGTATATTTACTTTCTGTTGTACGCATCGCGGCAAGACGTTTCACAAAGGCGTCGCCGTTCGTTTTCTGCGGCGTCGATTTATCGTTGTACGAGGAAAATGTTCGCGATCCGCCTCTGGAATAATAATAGTATTTTTATCGAACCGCCGAAAGCCGCATTAGGTAAGAAATGCAATTGACGAAGCTTCTCCAGTCCGGTAAGGCCAGGTGGTGGCTCTACAAATATGGCGATCTGCTCGAGTATCCTTCTTGGCGATGAATAAGGGCGATCAGAAATGGTAGCGTTACTTGGATTCAGCAGGTATGAATTCCAGTAAAGTCGTGGAACATCTATCGGCGGCCGTGGAAGGAAAACGGCCATAGCGTTTACTCGCACGGAAGAACCGTTATATTCTTGCTTATAGTTGCTATGGTATTATGTGTGTGTGCGTGTGTATAGAAGCACGTCCCTATAGCTAAACGACGTAGCGTTTATATTACCCGAGAGACGGAGGAAGTTTAGTAGCCACGAGGTGGGAACTTCGATGTCAAAGCTTTTTCGTTTACATATTCTCTCTATCATCTCTTTATGTATCTCACTCTGTCTCTTTCTCGTACTGCGAGACCCTGATGAAAAAAAAAAAAGAATACCATTCAGGACCTCTAAACAAACTCGGAGATGGTCGTCGGGTGCCGAGGGCGGAAAGAATTACCCCTTTCGAAACGCGGTAAGAGTTTAATAGAAAGGCTATTGTCCCGGCAAAATGAGAAAGAGAGAAGGGCGAATGTGGCTAGTGGGTTCTCTCGCTCCCTCGGTTCTGTAAAGCAACGAGAATGCCCGGGACTCCTTTTGAAGGTTATCGATCTCCAGGGCAGCTGACTCAAAGTCCCTTGATGTCTAGCAAGCTCCTTTCCATGCTTAACGTCTACAGGAACATTTAACCATGTACCTAGACTATCTGGATAGTCATATCTTCTTTATGGAACTCAGTATCAATATTTTTGTCAGTCATATGGTCCGGGGAACGTGGATTTCCCAGGACGCAAAGGTCTTTTGGTTCTGTTCCATATTCCTTTAGCTCGATACTCGCATCTGCTTCCTCTATACCTCGCGATGTGGCGGTTGAGAATTTTTATTTTCTTCTCTCTACGCTTGTCAATGCACCTACACGAGGCCGAGAGTCACTCTGAAAATGTCGCGAGTTAATCAGGTGGGAGAAACAGAGAGAGACGAGAGATAAATAAAGAAGGTACAATGCGAATGAAGTGCACGGAGTCACTGCAGAGGGTGCATCGGGCGGTGGCTGCCGAGCTAGTGTCACGATGCGAGGCCAAAACAAGGGCAGTGCGCATGCGCTCGTTCCCCTATCTCTTCGTTCCTTCCCCACTCCTTTGTATTAGTGCGTTACCTCCCTCCTCTCTCCAAATCCCTATGCGCCCTTCGCGCTCGCGTCAGTCGCGCGAGAGCCTTCTGCGGGGGAGGTGCCTCGCTCTCACTGCCATTAGTTTTTAAAAACACACCAACCGCTCGTCATTCTTCTTAGACGCGTTTGTGACGTTTTTTTTTCTTAACGCCAACGAACAGTTTCGCGCGTGCTGTGTTTATTGTAATTAATAACTACTCTCTGTCTGACTATCGTACAATAATATAATCAACGTGGATAATTGAATTGTCCTGTAATCTCGCTCTCACCGTTCTCTCGTATTACTTTTATCTTGACACACGAGAGAGAGACTCCCTTACTTGACATCTTCGATCGACTAGCTACTACAACGCTACTCTTGGCTTGGATAACAGCGGCTCTTGTCCTGGAATCTATAATCTATAGAATTAACATTTTGTATCACAGCCTATCACATTATTTTTATAATTCTTACACCCACTTATTGAATATCCGATTCCTCGTGCACTGTCGTGCGTGTGTACGAAGTGAAGGGACATTTTGAAACTCGTGTTCCGGTCGTAATAACCGCGTGAAAATTAGTGTCGCTCAGTATACGAGTGCTTCGTCGCTTGGGCGCGTCCTGCTGAAGATTTGGATGGCTTTTGGGGATTTCGAGATCGTAAGGATCTTTCAAACATTTGAATCAGTGTGAACGTGGTGGCCTCTTTGAGATTTAAATTCCACGGACCTTGGGCGATTTAAATGGTGAGTCCCCTCTACGTTGTTACCGCTTCTCTCCCTCTACCGGTGTTCCAACAGGCACGCCTACCGTCGGAAATAGAACTAGAAATATAACTAGGAGTATAGTAGACGAGCCTCTGCCATATCTACAGCACGAGCACCATGTGGCTCAGTAGGAATTTTCGCTTGGGAATCCATTACCCTCCATCTTATATATTTTCTGTACACACACTCACACGCATATATATATATATATACATCAATACAAATCCCCCTCATGAGCCAAGGGATGCCCTTGCGTTGAAGGAAGGACACCTTATACCGTTCTCACCCTAAGCTTACCCTATTCTCTCCCTATTCGTATGAACCACCCTGTATTATACCGATCGTTACATCAATAGTCAGGGTACGAGGGAACAGTTGTGATTCTTCTCCTGGCACATCGTCATAAGTGCGGGGATGGCTGGTAGAGAGTACAGCTTGTGTGATTCTGAAATGAATTTGATTAATTGTCGCTTGTATTATTGAAGTAAATAATTATACGCGGACCACACGTACAGGGAGGGTTGCGTTAAACGGGGAAATGTGGCCCGTGGCAGTCGGTACGATTATAGCCAGCAAAATCCCAGTAGGTCAATGCAACAAGTCTTGCAAGTGTCGAGCGCCAATGATTATGCCACAAAGGTTAAAGAATACGTAGCGAAGATACGTTGGCGCTGCTGTTTTGTACGACAGTGGCGATTGTGATTGTGGTCCTGGCGATGGCTGTAGTGTCGCGCTTTGACTTTGCCGTGAGAGCGAGTGGCTGAGCACGAGTAAAAGCGAGACAGTGAGTACGCGAGAACCAGGTCATACGCGAATACATATATGTCGAAACGTGTGCAATGTGCTTAGAAGTGCAGTGCGTAATGTATAATGTATATGTGCAAGTGGCGCGCGAGCTGCCCGAGGCTAATTGTGAACTGCAATTATTCTCTTACAAAAATAGATTGCAATAGTCGTCTGTCTTTTTTTAGACGCTTCGTTTCCGTGCACTCTCGCTTGCTCTTTCTTTCCGGTCGTTGACGTTTTTATCAGGCGCTCCGTCAGACAGTGCGGATTAATCGTTACGCGTGACAAATGTCTTTTTGTAGGTTATGGTGGATCCTCGTGCATCCCCGCGCGTAACGTGACATAACCTCGACAATCGCGCCCAGCAGGGATACTTACTGTGTCGATAAGGTATTTTAATTTGTGTCTTGAATCGAATCCTCGTGTCGCGCTTACGTGCAATCCGAAAAGACATGACTTGGCGAGAAGGGTCGGCGAGGCCGTCGAATTCCCAAAAGCCCGAGGATACTTGACGGTTGTAAACAGTAGGCAGTTGGTGTTTGAGATATGTAAAGAAAGAGGAGCCCCCTACTACACTCGACCTATAAGCCTTTTCTTCGAAGCACGTGGCGCGACTAGTCGTTTTTTAATGCTTTCTTGTGTACTCTTACGTTGCAACGATGTGTACAGTCTCGGCGCACGAGTAAGACGGGCTTAAAGCGAGAGACGGAACAAAAATGTGAAGTCCTTGGCGAAATTTGTCATTGTCTGTGCTTCCTTGTCAAAAACTACGCGTGGCGAATCAGTGGGAAACAATGGTAAAATTACTAGTTACCTTTGGCAAAAGAGCATTGGTATTTGGTGAATTTTGCTACAGAGGTTTAGGAACTAGGGGCACGAAGTATGTATTTCCTGTCCGGCATATCTGAGCTACTGTTTTATTCGTGGATTCACTATAGCAATGGAAATGCATATCGACTGTGTATTATTATCGAGTGTATATCTTTACTGGTGCAAGTTAGATAAAAGCACGTTTTCACAACCCTGCTAGAGATTATTATATTGACAAGCGATAACGTCATATCCTATGGCCACTTTGTGGCATAGATTATTCCGTATACCAACAGCGTAGACTCGTATTTAAACGAATTTCTTGGCTCGTGTAAATAATAACGAATTTGGACTAAGCGGTTTGGCTGTCTGGAAATATCTAGTCTATGACGTAGAACAGAAACTGTCATGGCGTCTACGAGGAATCACGGTATAACCGGTAGAAACTCGTAGGAGGTAAAAATCTATGGAGATCGATGCCCTTTCTCCGTGTCATCGGATTTCTTTTACATCGATTCTCTCTCTCTCTTCCTCTTTCTCTCAGTGTGTTTCGTGGCCAAGACCCTTTGCTTCGCTCACGGTTCTATCGTTCCTTTTTGCTCGAGGCTAGGCGTCCCAACGGTACATTACATCTCATGCACTCTACCTTTCTCCTCTATTCTTTTATTCCCTCTCTCTCTCTCTCTCTCTCTATTCTTCCCTCGCTTCTATACCAACTAAACTTCCCCTCCACTCGTATTCACAGTCTCTGCATCTCGGGCTATGCTGTGTCGATAGAAGAAGCCAACCGTGGAAAAGGGCTACGCCGATTCGCCTGCTACTAGCTCGAGTTCAATGCCCGAGACCTTCTTACCGACCGAGCTGCATAGTACGCACGTGCGTACATACGTGTATGTACGTATCCTACGCGGAATTGCGTATGGTAGATCCGGAAGCATCTGTAGCGAGCTATCTCTATATGTATACTCGAGGCATTTATATATCATTGAACGCTAAGAAATATCAGGAAGACGGGGACTACCCAAGGTAAATTCAATTAGTATAGATTTCTCTTATGGTATAGTCACTGTTGTAGGACTCAAGGGACCCGAGTGTATATGTATATTTATAAAAGCTGGATGTGTATGTTATTTACGTTATTTAAGGTTAGGTCCATGGAAGTCGTAGGAACCTTTGCCTATAGTCTATTTAACTAGTGTGCATTCATTTGGACCCGGTACGAGTTACATTCCTTGAAGAGTTTATTGTCACCCTTTCTACGTATGGCTCAGTCTTGCTACATATAACAGTGGGGAGGAACGCTGTTGAACTCTCAGGGTGAGAAAGTGTAGGGGGGTTGGAGGTAACGTGATGGGTGGATGGTTCGAGTGTAGTGGTACCTTTGGTGAAGATGGGGAACGAAAGGAAAGTGTTGGGTGATGTTATGCCTCGAGGAAATTTGGTTAGAAAGTATATTCGCTATTGGGTGGGCCCGCGTATACCGGATGGCGACGCGTGGATGTGTGCAGGTACGTGGAAAATGGCGCGCGTCAGCCATAGCGATGCAGTTTTAAAAAAAGGGCCTTACAGCGGTGGCTCTCTAAGCGAGTTAGGTTAGAGCGTACACAAAGGGACCGTTCGGTGGGCTGTTGAACTTTCAGGGTCACGCGCGAGGGCCTTAAGGCCCAGGACGAAAACTCACTCCTCTTAAAGCGTCTATAAGGTACCAGTGTTTGTGTGTGTGTGGTGTGGGGCGAGGGGGGGGGGCTCTCCTCTCTCTCTTTCTCTCTCTCTCTCTGTCTCTGTGGAGAGGAGTGCCTGTGTTACCTTCTTACATCGACCATCCGCTCGGTCTAGCCGTCTGGGGCCCTTTCCGATCTGAACTCTCACAGCAAAACAAAAGATCCTTCGCTCTCAATTAGTACAGTTAGCGAGTGCCGAGACGGGGATAAAGATTGGGTCTCCCCCTCCCCCCCTTCCCACCCTTTTTTACTATACTATTCCGGCGCACTCGTGTTCTTCGACGCTTCGACTTCAACTTTGGGGCCTGAATTTTATCGAACTGCCCCCGGGGTAGTAAGACTACTCAGGGTCACTCGTGCTTTGGCCTCTTTCGCTCTCTCGGTCGACCAACTAGACTATAGCTAGACTGGATCAATCAAAGGGGCCTTAGACTCGCGCTAGACAACATTTACCAGACACAGTCCGGACAAGGCCCAAAAAAATGTCTCAGTCCAATAGACCGACACACGTTAGATCGATTTGTCTGGAAACTAAAAGTGTTTCTTATGGGCTGCATCTAGGGGGGACTAATCTGATATTCGTGAGGCCCAATATTAGGGACTGCTTTTACTTACGCCAGGGGCCTATGACCCGCAAGGATGTCTGTTGCGACGATTTCAGGGGATAACAACTCTCTCTCTCTCTCTCTCTCTATCTATCTATGTGATTCAGCTGAAGTGTTGGGGATTCAATGGGTGTATGCGAGGTTGCGGTATTGTATAGAATTTCACAGAGCGACATACAATCCGCCATGTTTATCTTGTACGCGTATACAGGTATACACGGTATGGCAACCATTTACACGAAGTTCCATTTGATCGAGGTACCATTCTTCGTCGGTTAGCAGACGACACCTGGAATCGAATGTTGCGCAACTCACGTGTCGTATTTACCAAAGCTTCGTATTCGCGCGACGACTTTACGAGAACGTCCTCGCGGCTGCATTGTACGTCGCGCGGTATTATCGTCGAGAACAAAGGATGTACACGGGCTTGGAATTTGCGTCTCAGCTGTTAAGTCAGCTGACTCTCGCTGTCAACGTACACGCGAAACTCTGTTATATCGTTTCTGTACGAGTACTTGGTACCGTCGTGTTCTTTTTTTTTCTCTCTTCGTCTCTGCCGGGCCAACCTAACCTAGTTTAATCCTAACTGATCTACGCCACCGGTTCCCAATATAATTCTATTGCTACCAGCACGCGTTTCACAACGTTCGTTGCCTCGTGAACGCGTTACGACGCGAGAACGACTTGTCAGCTGATGATACCGACGTATGCATCGCCTTTGGTATCGGTATTGAAGTCGTATACCGTGTAGTGAAGGACGAGGCCTTCACTCACGTAGAACGGGCCGGGGGGAGTGCGACAGCGTGGGATTTACGCGTAGCGACAGAGGGAGTGAGAGAGACAGGGAGCGAAGTCTTGATAGAGAGGAGGCTCGCTCGCTCTTGGCGTTCGCCGCATTCTACGGCCATTATGCAGCCAGTTGCAGGCCGCCGCGCTGCGCACGCATGTGCGTGCGCCATGCGTAATCTAGGCTTACGTCATCGACAGCCGTCATTACCGACGGCGCAGCACTTAATACTTTTTTTTTTGTACTCTCTAGTATTTCTATCTTTGGTATTATATTTTTTTCTCGTTATCCTCCTCCATCCTTTTCTTCTTTTCTTTTATTTACGTCTATCTTTATCCTTCTGTCTGCTGCTCTTTCTCTCTCTCTCTCTCTCGCTTATTGTTCCACCACTTTTGTTTTCACTCTCGCGCATTGTTAGCGATTTTCGCGATAAGCTTCGCGGAATGCACCGAGAGTAGTGCGCAAATACGAGGCGGGATATACTGGGCGAGATTGCTTTTGCGGATTGTTGCGCGAAAATGGATGCAGGGGGAACAAGAGGGAGAGAGAGTGCGAGTGACGTAAAAAAGTTTCTTTTTTTTTCGTTTATTTAACCAAAAATACACGTTGGGTTTTATTACAAATGCTGGCTCAATCTACCGTAGTAGGATTAGTCCATTTATTTGGGTGACTAGTGTATGCAGAATTGCTAGTGCACTTTTCGCTGCACTTCAAAGTGCATCTCTTTGACGTTAACGCGTCCGACTTATTTCTCATGTGTCTACGAATCGTGAATGCACTTGCTTAGGTGCGACGGTCTATCGAGCCAGAGTCTATGGTCGATGGCGTGCGTGAGAGCCGCAGTTAGAGGGACTTCCGGTAGCGCACGCGTACCGCCGGAAGTCGGTTTATTGTCGCGTTTTGTCTCTCGCCCACGTCGGACGGTGTCCGCGGCTAAAAGAATAACCGTCCTCGGGATTACGTGTAACCAGTTGCCTATGCCTTTGTATCGTATAAATATGCAACAACGTGCTACAGGTTTAACTACATACGAGACTATAGTGTATTCTAGGTATACTTAGAAAATAACGGTATTCACTTATCCGTCCACTTGGAGTTTCTCCAAGGTTCTTATTATACCTATATATATATATATATCCTTTTTTTTTTTAAGAACAACCATGATTTTCATAATAAATACTGGCTGCTGCCCCCCCCCCCCCCCTCTTCCTCTTAAGATATATTTTATACGAGCCTGAGGTTAGAGTGGCAGTTCCAGCGACTTCTCGCGGACGCTTCTCAGGGTCTTTGAAATCCTCATCGGATTTCCGTGCTTCTTCGAATCGATACGTAATACCGTGTAAACGATGGGTCTTGTCAACGTAGTCATTAAAAATGCAAGGACCTGTATCCACCCTATGTACTACTATATACTACGGTGTACTGTTCTTACTATAGTGGGTTTGCGCTGGGGCTCTTATGCGCGTGAGTATCACGTGCACTACTGCATGTATGTATCTCGACAGGAAGGAAAAAATCTATATCCCCCGACTGTCGTATGTGTCCTCGGATGGCAGTTGACGGAACAATGGGTTAGACAATGGGACCACACACGTCCACTCTGCTCTACGCGTATACCTATATGCCTACCCAGTGAAACTCTATTTGTCCATGTTTACGCACAGGGCACCACCACACGTTCTCACGTGCTTTATCTACCCCTATCCAGCTGTAGTCCGTCTGTCTCTTGTGCACGGACCTGTAGAGGCTGTATTGGTTCGATCGTTCGACTGTGCTTCTAGGGGTTGTTTTTAACTTCAGACTAGTTCGCTTTCTCGAAGCCAGGCACGGGGTTTTTTTTTTCTCGGCACTGTATGTAACTAGGAAATTTTATAGAAAAGGGTATTTTTAACCCTCTCGTATTGAATTGCCAATTTTTTTTTTACCTATTAGAGAAAGTTTTTTTATTTTATATGTCGGGGCTTACAACCCTTACGATATTGCTCTTGATTGTATAACGTGTCGCTCGTTACGCACTGGCAAAAGTTTGATTAACTGACAGTGGGGTCGCGTGTGTCGTGTAGTTGGGGGTAGGAGGGTTGTAAAGGATGAGGGGAGGGGGATGGGTTCGCTTCCCTGTGGACGTTGGGGATGAGTTTTGAAATGGGGTGGGATTCGCAGACAGGGTGGAATTACCCTTTGGGCTGATTCTCGTGTAACGATTATTGCGTAGAAAAGTCTGCGACTCGTGTTCCAAAGTGCGATTGTAGTTAAACTTTGTTCTGGGAACGTAACCGGTGACTCGTTAGTAACAAGTCTTTTTTGAGGTATTTTCATGCTTCTCGATGCTTGCGAAAATATATTGGAGTTCAGACGTCGCCGTTTTAAAGGGAACCTATTTGCACAAGCTCTTCAGTCGCGGCGGCTGAAACGACCTGTAGAATGCCGACCTGTCGACATCGAAAGCCTTTCAGCCAAGAGGCCACTAATACCGTCTACGGTGGGAACGAAGAGTGGATGCACTTCTTAGTACGATGCACCCTCAATGCCGATTCTCAGGTTCCGCACCAAATCCATTCCTCCCGTTTGCCACTGATCGAGGAAACGCGGAATTTGACCGAAACTCCAGACGACTTTAATGCATAAACTTCCCGGTACTACCAGCCGCATGATAACTTTTCTCGTAGCCTCGTGTATCCTGGTGAACGGTTGCAAGTGCATCCTCTGTTGCATTCACGATTGCAAACCGGATATACTTAGCGACGGATCAATTTCCTTCGATCCTCCGCTTCGATTCATAGAATATTGTATTATGCAGCTTTTTTTTTTATTGACACTTCCCGAACTCCATCGCGATGCATGAACTCTGTGGTCTTGCGAAATTGTTGTACGACTCGAGCGAGGGGCAGCGCCAGGCTGCTTGCGTGGGTGACTATTTTCTCTGTGCTAGGGCTAAGAGAAAGGACTTGGAGGACAAAGACTTCTTGTACTTTGGCGTGGGTGCGAGAGAGAGGGAGGTTACCTAGTCGATTGACTATTCCATTCAAAGCATTCTCTACCGGGTACAACGGTACATGCCAGCAGCCAAGATGCATGTGTGATAAACATGGCTGCCACACTGGCTGAATACATAAATGTGCTGGCTGACTGACTGACTCACTGGCTGACTATCTGACCGTTTGGTACTGGTTATCTGTTTTTCTTTTGTATTGAAAACAAAAAAAAAACTATTTTTCAACGGCAAAAATATAACTAAAGCAAATCCCATTGACAGCTGTCAAACTTAATTAGTCTATTTTACACTGGCATATCCACGTAGTGCCAAGACACTCATCTTTTATTCCATCTCCGATCCACGGGGGCTACTTTAAGACTGTCAATTGAGTCACCTCTCTGTCACATAACTGTCAGTCGTGCATTTAAGAATGGCCCGTCTATCATTCCCGTATGACTCGTGTCCGTCAAACATTGCAAGTTGTCTTTCGCAAGCATCCACATGACATTTCAAATTCATTTCGTCTGCCATCTTTCCTTTTTAACAAGTTCAATTCGACCTGTAGCACAAAATGACATTTTGACAGAGTCTGTGACCGAGGAGCAGGAAGTTGAGACGGTTGCCTCAAGCAGGAAAGATTCTGAGTTGTTAACCGGAAACGTACTGGAAGTTTGTAAGAGTCACACGTGTATGCATACATACATATGTGTACATATATAGTACATAGCCGCACGTTCCCCTTCATTTTTTCATTCATTCCTAGAAACGAGGCCACACTTCCGGTTGTAGCTTCTTTTCCTCTTCCCATATTACCTCCCTCTCCGTCTTTTATCCAAGAAGAACAAGAAGTAAAATAGTCCCTCCATGTATTCCTTCACTCCAGTCAGCCGATCCTGCGATCGTACCCGCAGCCCGCACCACGCCATTTTCCTTTACCTCTCACGCACTATACACGTATCCTGGTATAGGGTAGGTAAGGCTGCCAGGTATCAAGGATGCACCAATGACTATGTCAGTTTAGACTAAGGGTCCCTCAGGATCAGGATTTTCTCCCAGGCCTCGACCAGTCCCGGTTACCCAAGTGGTCTCAGATCGTATCGACGACACCAGGTGGCAGCAGGGGAGATGCACTTTTCCTAAGGGTATCTTGCGCCACTTACCTACTTCCTCCTTCTCCCTCGCCGGATGGGAAAGACGAAAGTTACACCCGAGACTTCCGGCAGACCTTGGCGTTATAGTCGCTGACAAATATTGTGCGTCTGCACGAGATTTTCGGTTTTCGCAGTCGCCAAGTCCCGTGGTTATTTCTCCGCTGGCTTTAATATCCAGCCGGACATATGTTCCAATGGCGGACAATGCCTTTGGGTCTGTTCGCACATGGTGTCATATGGTGGCCCACGTTAACGCTTACGCCCTTACCTTATAGGCTCTCCGTGTTTTGTACACGAGTATACGAGAACCTAGAATATTTCTATATGGCGTAGAGCGCACGTACTTGATGGTATTAATTTCTATCGTGGCTAACACTGCGCTCGCTTTATTATCGGTTGATTGAAAATCAGCCATAGGGTTTCCGTGTACCTTGCATTTATACCTGGCGTTATTGCCCTATGATATCTGTGGTGCTTATGGTTTTAGTTTCTTTTTTGGCCGCTGCCACTGACACATTGGATTTGGAGATTATCGAGTCACTTGGTGAATTTAATTATCACTTTTTTTTGGGGCTGTGGCAGGGGGTGGTGAAATTTTGACTTTCTATTATACTGATATCTGGGCTCTTGGCTTCCCTCACAAAATCCCGGGCAGCTTCGTGCCTTATGCACGAACGCGACCCTTAACGCCATCTTAAAGGGGATAGCGTATACCGAGTATTGACCCGTTTGTCTTTCACAGTCTCCTGGATGGACCATAAAGGGCTGGTTTCACTAGGGCGGTCTCTTTTCTTTGTCTTCTTAGAAAAGAACGAAAAGGAAGGGATAGAGGATGTAATCGAAGGTTAATGATTTAACGAAAATGGGGTCTTGAGACGAATGAGATAAGAAGAGTTTATATGGGACGATTGGGGTAGGAGGGGAGGGGGATGTAATGGATGATGATGATAATAGTAATGACGATAATGATAATAATAATTCGTTGGCAACTGTCGCGATGTAGTTTGGAACGGAATTGAATTTGGCAGTAGTGAGCGCTGTGTTGTCAACCCTTTGTGTTTTGGGCCTTAAAGGAGTGTATGTCTATACAGCATAGTATGGGAACGAGAATGAGACCCGCTGAGCGAGTCCAATTTAATTCGGTCGATCCCATTTTTCAAAATAAGACCGGTCCCGTCCTCCTGCGAGATTCCCGACAAAAGCGGTCGTAGGTGGGCCCCGAATTTTTTTTGTATCGGTCCCATTCGCCAGTCGTCACCGCCGCCGCCATTACGCATTTTTCACATTTTTCTATATTCCTTTTCTGGCTACTTGCGGCGAGCGGCGAACGGAAGACTGTTTCTGGGACTCGACGAGAAAAATTGGGCCTTACGAAAAACTACTGTAGCGCGGTCGCGATAAATCGGTTAACTTTGTCCCTACGTGGGGTTTCTCTTTTCAATCTTATTCTTAGATTACCCCGCTGCAAGATCTTGGCTCTGATTATTAAAATTGGGCCCAGTCTGTTATGAGGTTACGTCTCTTACTGGGATAAGACGGTCACGGATCGTTGGGCCTCATGCAATATGCATCGCATCTGAAAATACCTCGAATAACAAATTCATGTATAACCTCCGTCGTCACTGTGAGACTTTGCTCCCGGAATTTCTAAAGGGCCCTGCTAGGAGACATGGTTGTGCGAGGATAATCGGTCTACGTGGTGAATTGTGGCGTAGGTCCCAAACCAGACCCAAATTGTACCTGGTGTCCCTTTAGACCAACTAGTATCCTAGTCGTAGCGTCTTAGCGACGTGTTTACTAGATATAGTCCCACTATTCGGTATCGCATAAGGCCCCGATTAAAATGGGCCTTACGGTCCTAGACGTTTAAGTTAATTCACCGATGCCCGTATCCGCATCCAGCGTACATAAAACATGCTCGTACTGCGAATTAAGACGTCTGGGAGGAAACAGCCAATTTGTAGGACCAAGATATTATATAAGGCCCGTCGTTCATATCCATCTCCTATCACGCTCTCTCACCCCTTCACTATCCCATTCTGCATAATTTACTTAATTTCATGTCATTACCGCCCTTTTCGACGTGCAAAAGATAAAAGCGATGTATATGACACAAATCGACACCACTCATACACGTGTCTCTTAATACGACGACTCTTCTCGTTCCTTTGTTGTTCCATGGTAACGCGACATCAGAGTCAGACACGTAAGACCCAATTTTTAACGAAATTATTACATCCAGCGCGCTGACGATGAATTTTTTTTTTTCGAAAATATATTTAGAAAAAATAGATTCACAGGTAAAATTGCCCGAGCTCCTCTGAATACCGGGGATAATAACACGTGCGTGTATAGTAGCTCGTTGTATCCACTGTATGTCGTTTGAGAAACAGGTATCCAGGATGGTACCTGCGGTCTTTCTATAGTCCAGCTGGTAAGCCAGCTGCCCACATCCTGTCCTGACCCATGGAGAGGATATTCCACCTTCTTTCTTCCTTTTCCCGTTCCTCGTCATCCTCGCAAGTAGTGACTTTTACTCCTTTATCCTTCGGCACTCAGTTACTTATGCAAGCGCAATGCCACAATATATATATATATATATATATGCAGACACATACAAAAAGATATCCGGGGACCTCGTCTGGGCCCTATACCAATGTGGGACCAAGATGGTGGACAGGTGCAACGTCGACTCGGCACGCGACTCCGCACGCCTTTTACGCATTAAAATCGTGTGCAACCCAGAAACCGGTGCACGGTGACGGCAAAATGCACCCTCGGATGCATATCGTCGAGATCCCGATGTAATCGGTATACGCAATGCTAAACTGTTAAACGCTCCAAGATACCGATAAGATCCGGTACCGCGAATCCCATTAATTTAATAAGAATAATTAAGCGGTCGTGATTAGTCTGTTTTTTTTTTTTTCATTCGATACCACAGCTTTTATTTTTTATTCCGTGTGATGACAAAGGGGAAAATTTTTGGAAAAAAAATGAACAAATTTTTTTACTCTATACAACCCACACCTCTAGCCACATGTCAAAAATATATCCTTTTCTAGATAGAAGGGAGAAGGCGTTGGCTTATGGGCCGCCATAGAGCTTTATATTAAATCATATCCTTATTTGGATTAAGGGCAGGTGAGTCATGCTGCACCTTTAAGACAAATTTACATATACCCCTGTCTTGGAAATCTTTTTTTTTTATACGACAGTCACTCCTAAAAGTCACTATCTCTTGACCATCGGTTATCAGCTGCTCGAGATCGTCAATCATTACGTTCTTCCTTATGCCCGTAGCATCGAATGCAGGCTTAATTTATTATCTGTAAAAGGTCAACCGCGACAGAGTGGGGTTTATCAGGGGTAGAACCAAGTCCTAACAGACCCTTAAACCTACAAGATTTACTTCTGATCGCTCCTTGGCACCTGCGTGGCGCGTGCTACGAAGATGCATCTGCCCGCTGCACATGCACGTGCATCCTGCGCATGCGCGGTTGCTCGTTCCTAAAAGAAAAAAAACCACTCCGCAATTACGATTAGTCCGCGCAATTCTATTGCTGTAGAACGTGGATCGTTGGTCATGTGAATAATTTCGTTCGGTGCTGTTGTTGTTATTAATAATAACAACAACAACAAATAAAACTTTTTATTCCCTCGTAAAACTAGCTGCTATACGCGTTACTCGATCGCGGTTAATAAACCACCCGGTGGATTCGATACTGCGAGTGCATAAGAAGGGGCAGGAGTTGGCGTACCGTTGCGCTGCATAGGAAAAGCCAACGATTTCTTGCGGCACAACAATGCAGCTCGGCGATTGCGTTGCGAAAGTCTTTTGCAATTTCTTGCAACTTATAGCCCCGCGTATCTTGCAGGACTAGACTAGACACGTAGATCGACAGGCTCGCCGAGTACACGAGGCTACAGGGATTCCTTTGCGACGTAGTCCTTTTGGGCTAATTCGAAATATTTTTTTTTCGAATGGAAATTGTCGAATTTTCAGGCAAAATTTCTTTATGGTATTTTTTTTTTTTCAAATTTACCGCCACTCAGCCCGGCTCATTTATTCGACTCGTCATGTGTCCTTCGTCGCTGCTTCCGCGTATATCTATATATGCACTCGCAATTCACTTGCAAAGTCTCTATCTTGCAATCAGCCCATTCGAAAGTGACTGCAACGATGTGCAACGATGTGCAGCTGCCTATCTTTATACGTCATTTACCTGCATGCAGCCTTGCGACACCGCGCAGAAAACCTGAAAGACTTTTCGCGAGCGGACTATAACGTTTTCTATAAGTTTATTGATTTCTTTTTTTAGTAATGCCCACGCGGTTGCGTAATCACACTGTAGAGATAATTTTATCGGCGGTGCATACGTGCGCGCGCACATGTGAATGAACCTACGAGTTTTGTGTGTGGGCGGAAAGTTTATATACATACAGGTCACTAGGAAATCGTGAGTTACGTCAGTCGTGTCTTGTAGACCGCACGTGGGTGTCGCGACGCCTGTCACGCGAAGCTTTGCTCAAACACATGGGATTGTCCGTCTCTAGAGTGACACGAAAAATATTCGAATTCTCGACGAAAGGGATAGTGTCGACAAATTTTCACTCGACTCCTACTTTTATTTTTTTTTTATTGCACTTTGAATACCTCGGGGTCAAAGGTTAAGAAAAGAGTGCGTGAGACTAGCCCAGATAAGCCACTGTTGTCGTGGCGATGCAACACCACTGCCCTAAGGAAGTAATAAAAGGGGGCCAAACGTAACCGTTTAGCCTAACCTTTTCCTGAGCAAGGAGCCCTTTTACATCGGACGCCTATCTTTGGGCCTTTTATCGCACGCTAATACCCTGATACAACCATTAATTTATGAGGTGTCGAGAGAAGGGTGCATTTTAATGGGAGTCCATGAGTATGACGTTCACGTGATACTTTTTGTCCCTGTGCAATTTGCGCGTGCGCGTATGTCTGTCTATTTAGATGTACTTTTTTTTCCTTTGGTTTTATGAAAATTGTCTGTCGTAGTATTTATTGTGTTAGTTACTCGCGTCCCAAGATGCAATGCGCTAGGCGTGGAGTCTCGGTGGACGCCGGAAGTGACGGTCGCCTTTAAAACGCGTGCGATTATTATATCGCCGTCGGTCGCGTCACTGTAAACGGGGTCAGTAACCGTAAACATACGCGGTACAGTCTATGTAAGTAACGTGAAAGATAGTCTGCTTCAATTTCATCGTAATCGGGCCTCACTTTTGTGGGTCTTATTAATTTTGCACCTTTCCATCCTACTATGCGCGATGACAGTGCGAATGGCGTTTGGTCAATGACTGACGCGTACGAATATTTCACAACGAATCAATGACTTTGGGATTTTCGATCTGAGTCACGTTCGCACAAGTCAATGTTATCCGTCGTTTGAATTTTTCCGCCTGATCTGTCGGTAAAGAAGACAAATTTGTTCGCACTTTTATCACCGGAACTTGGATTTCTGACACTTCGAATGATCGATTAATACGTAATAGTCGCGGGCTGTCGGACGCGCTTACGAGATTTACCGGAAGTCTCTAATATTGTCTCTGTTTATATTTGAGTATCCATCCGCCCACGTTGCCATCGTTACGTCACGGCTTTCCTAATCATTTCGAACGATGTGGGTCAGCGATGCCACGAAACTGTGTCACACTCATACCTTCACTCGGATGTATGTTACGTGTGCTCCTCTTACGAGGATTTGTCTAAGTACGTGTGAGAGGCGTCGGGTGTACGTAGCCTATCTTTTAAACAGAGCGACGCGGATACGTACGTTACTCAACACAGTGATTCGGATCTTTGGACCGGTTCCAAAATCTAATACCAAAATAAAGCTTGATGATTTCACTCTGTGTTGCTTGCTTGGGAAAAATGACAGAGGATCGATTATGTATAGGATAAACGTATCGTTCGCTTTCCTCTTGTTAGTCTAGGATGAATTTTTATAAGCGACAGGATGGACGCTTTTTACTTTACACGATGATTCGTACCGCGGCGATCAGAGGAAACGTTCTGCGCTACTAACCGCAGTTCTATGAATGATTTAATCATTGGTATGGCGGAACAAGTCATAATGAGGATAGAAAAAGTTCACGTTTCATGAATCATTGGGATTTCTTGGTTATATATGTAGCGTGGTGCTAGGGTGAGAGTGACGTTTATGTGAATTGTTTAATTTTTAAATTTGAATCAATGAAAATTATTGATCGGATGTTCTTTTCAAGTTGATCCATTCTTAATCATTTTTTTTGTCTTTGGGTTTCAGGGCTGTAAAAGCATTCCAGCAGGTGCTATGGGTCGAACCAGGATTTCCAAGAGCCTGCGAGGTTCACCTGCGACTTGGTTTGATGCTAAAAGTCCACGCTGATTTCGACGCTGCCCTTAAGCATCTCACTCTAGCCCTCATAGACGCCACGACGCCGGCGTCATTCTCAAAGCTTGAGAGTAGGTTTTATTGATGGTCTTTTTTTTTAGTCATTAATCTGGGAATGCTCGCAAGACTTTTGTTCTTCGTTCGAATGACATTGAGTTGAGGTGTCTTGGATATTCCATGCTCTTCTACTTTTCTGGGTTAAATATTGACCATTCGTTTATAGGCAGTACTCCGCTGGTATACTGGTTTCTCGATATTAAGTTTTTCTGTCGAGGCAAGAATAGAAGTGGAGTTTAGTATTATGAGTGTAGCAATTACATGAATTACAAAGAAACAATCATTTTGCGGTGTAACTTGCTTTGGGCCTTCAAAACGATAAACGGGCCCGTGGGAAAAGTGCTTATACGCTCACTAGGGCATTTTTCAGGATGAACTCAGAGAGCGGGAACGTTTGAATGTTCCTTGAAACCATAGTGAAATTAACGGTTAAAAGTTAAATATGGGGCCCAAGGCTAGAAATACCAGAAATTGTTGTTTATTATACAAGTCCCAGAAGTCTTTTTCAGGGCCTTGCAATTAGTATCTGTTTCTTTTAGTGGAATACTCATATACTGGTACTGCTTTGTCCAGTTTGTATTACCTGGGGTTAAGTTGGAGCTACAGGATTCGCGAGTAAATCATTGATGTGGCTGATATGCATTTTTTTTCTTCCTAAGTCCTCAAATAACCGGAAGTGCAATGTCGTGAATTTCATAGACTCTTAAGCAGGATGTTACGTCGAAGAGGTCTTTCATGCATTCTCCCTTCTGTATTGTTTAACCAAGTGGTCGATACTCCATTCAGCTGGAATGGCAACAGCATCGGGATTTCTTTTTTTTTTTTATTCTCTCTTCCCTGAACTTGACCTTCTTATAGACTAAGAATACCGCAGCCATTTTCTCACCATATGTGAACGGTACTTTTGTAACTCAGGAAGTATAAGGCTCAAGATTTTCTTGTCATTTTACAAAAACTCTCAGTCCTGAATCAACCTGAAATTTATAATTACGTAGAAGCTTATTGTCAACGAAAAATATATGTGCATGGGACTTCCCTGATTCGTAGATCTGGCTTTAAATAAATTCTGTTCCTTCATGCCCATTTGACAAGTGGATGATATCATTACTGGGTGATTAAGTCCCATTTTCATCCATTGGTACATTCGGCTTCCTGTACCAGGAAGTGTAGCGAGTCATACTGGTTCTCGTTGAAATAAAAGGTCATGTACACTTAACAAATTCCTCAGTCACTATTGGACCCTCTCAGCATACAGATATCTATTTTACTCCTGTTACGCTTAAATATCACTGTTCATTAGTTAAGAAATATAGATATTACTGTGTAAGCAATTATGGAATATTGTTTGAAATTACAAAAAATTGTTGATCATACCTTTTCATCCGGTATATAAAACTTCCCATAGTCTTCGCTCTGAAATCTAATCGGCACAGCATAAAATGGCCTCCTCGTATTTCATGCTCAATAGTTTTCCGTTTGATTCCACGCGATTTCTCATTCAGCATCTTTTGAATTGTTTTTCAGTCAAGTTTCACGTAGCTCACCTACACGAGGTCCAAGGAAAGTATCGTTTGGCAAAGGAGCACTACGAGTCTCTACTCAAGGAGAAGTCCTTACCGTCTCACCTAAAGGCGGACATCTGCAGACAGTTAGGTGAGTAACAAATTAATCCCCTATTTGCCAAGAGCGAAGGACATTAATCAGACATTAGATAACCCTTAGAAGTAACACAACGATTCTCATTATTGTCAAACGCAGATCTCACCCGGTTCAGCCGTGTCAGGGCGTCCATGTTTTTCACGTAGTTCGTTAGAGCGCAGTCGGTAACTTACCGACGTACATAAAACTACTTTATCCCGAAGGAAGTGACGGGGAAACGAAAATTCACAAGCGTTCCTCGCAAATTCGAATTTTTGTTAAAATTTTCTCCCACTATTTTATGTCATTCTATTTTTCTTCTGGGCTCTGAACAGTCTATCCAGTTTGTGAAGGTTTCGCAATGGCTTTCACGTTGGGCTCGAGGTTCGGTTGGTACACGAAGTAGCAGACACGTGTATTGATTTATTCTGGGTCGGGGGTGGCTCCGGATGGGACGAGGCTTCCTGCCGGTGTCTTGGTAATGGATGTACGTATACGCAATACTAAACTTTTAACGTCACTGTGGGTGTGAAGGTTTGTGGTTGTGCCTGGATTCAATGTGTATGGAAAAGGGCCGGAGGATACGACCAACGAGATTGTGGGAACCATCGCTACCATCACCACACTGCCAAACGCTGACACCGTTACTACCACCGCTGTGCTCTTTACTTGTGTTAGTACCTGGCAGATGGTACACCACTCTATTGCGTCCTTAAAAGCTACCCTTGTGTCGAGCGCCAACGACCTCTGCTTTTATGCAGTTATTCACGCCATGTTTATTGGGCCTAGGGTGGGACTCTCATCTCCGGTGATCAATTTCTGACGGATAAAGTGTTTTCTCGATTTTTTCGAAAATCATTAGCCAGTTTTCGTACCTGGTCATGGTCTTTTCTAATTGTTTTTTTTTAATAGGATTTATTTTTTTTTTTGCAAATCGTATCTTCTCACAAGGGTAGGTTTTTTTAGCTTCATTTCTGATGTCTCTTTCAATGTTTTCATTGTTCGAGGGAGTTTTTCTTCTCCGTGCCTTTTGTTGTCTTCAGCGTCAGTCGTGCTGCTCCTCAGACGGAGGAATAGGAAGAGGGCAGAATATATGTGAGTCCCTGTTTGTTAACCGTTCATCCGGCGACTGCTGACCTATTCTGAGGAAAAGTCGGAGGCAAGTCCACGACGCTCCAAACCCAAGTCTACAAAATAAAGCAGAGGGTGCATGAATGAGGTCTATTCCGGGCAGCAGCCAGGACTACCGGGATCCTGAAGACTATGAAGAGTATTTTAGGAATGGGCTGAACGGAGATCCTTCCCCCTTTTAATATTCTCCACGTAGACACAGAGAAAATAAAGTTTTCACTGGGGTTCGCGTTCAAGAATATCCAACTAGTGACTAGACCTCTGTTCATAGTCCTATGAACCTTCCTAGCTGGCTTTACAGGACGGCCATTTCTTTTTTTTTTACTACAAGCCTTGAATCTTCTCCAAGTGGGACTTTCTCCTACGTATTTGACGTGCCTGCCATTGGCCTGGCTCACTAGGGCCCGGCAACTGGGCCAGGTGTTCCCGAATCACTACGATTCACTATGGTCCCAACATCGGTTCTGAACTACTGAACCTTGTCCAGGTCGACAATAACCAGGATCTTCATCAGGTGTATACAGTACAAAAGAAGGACCTCTTCAGCTCTAGGACCAATATCTATAAAATTCATTTATTTTACCGTATTTTCCAATTTTTAATTTTCCTCGAGAAAGTCATGGTTTTATTGACTAGTTGCTATCCCTGACCATTTTTATTACTGGCTTCAAAGTCTTATCTGGCCTACGGACAGCGGATTGGGGGTTCATGGAGAACGTCGGCATTTCTACGCCTATGTTTATAGGGGTTGTAATTCGAGACAGTGGTCCCAAGGAGTGGGGTGAAAGTGGCAACCCTAAGGGCATACCTGCAAAAATCTATTCAGTTCGACACTCGTCTATTAGGGTGCAACACGTTTCCTGAGCCTCTTTGATAGTTTCAGAACTCGTGGCACTCGCTCTCAGAACTTACCAGTACGTTTATACTACGAGACACGTTAAATTTTCTCTCGATTAAACAAGAAACGTGTGTACTAGCTGTGATTCACGTTGTTAGGAATTATTATGCCGAGATTCAAAAGTATATTTGTTTGATGTTGGTATCTTTGCTTTCTGTTGTTCCAATACAGGATGGATGTACCATGTTGTTGACTGTGCTGATTTGGGTGTAACGAGGCAACAGAAACAAGCCATAGCCATACACTGCTTACAAAAGTCCATCGAAGCTGAGCCAAAGAGTGGACAGAGTCTATATTTGTTGGGACGCTGTTTAGCAGCATCTGGAAAGGTTCACGATGCCTTCATTGCCTATAGGTGAGACTGAATTAACAAAATATTATTTTACCGCCAATTGAAAAGGAGCCTGTCATTAATTATATTACGTGTATGTAGAAACTCTGTGGAAAAATCAGAAGGCAACGCTGACACCTGGTGCAGTATAGGTGTACTGTATCAACAACAAAATCAGCCTATGGACGCACTGCAAGCTTACATATGCGCGGTACAATTGGATAAGTCACACTCTGCCGCCTGGACCAATCTTGGAATCTTGTACGAAAGCGTGAGCCAGCCGAAGGACGCTCTTGCCTGTTACGTCAACGCATCCAGGTAAATTGATCGACGTGTTTACTAATAAAAGGAGGATCTCTAAGGGTCTCTAAAGCAACTTAGCATCGTTGGACGTGGGCTGGATAAAAAAATGATGCGTTCACCTAGGTGAAGAATAATTTATATCCTTTTATGATCCATAGTAATGATCTATCTACCTATGACGTCGAGGTCTTCATAAAGTGACCTCTGCGTAAGTCACAGACCAGGTTACCTTTTGAGTCTTACAAAAGGACACTTGGTTTTCCGATCGTGCATTTCAATTCTCATGCGAGTTTATCGCTCATTTTTTTTGTTCTCAGGGGCAACAACAACACACCTAGTTGCACGGGGTCGCTGACCGGTCTGGGTGGTGCCAAGTCGGGTGGAAACGCACCGATGAACCCATCCCTTCAGCAGCGCATTAATTTTCTTCAGAGCCATCTAAGCCAAGCACCGATGCCTTCGATAGCTGCGAAGTAAGCGACAGAGAGATTCTTGTTATTGTTGAAAATATATATATATATTCTTGTTTTGACATGAGAATATGAATTCCATTTGTATAGCGGGGAATTTCTTATCAGCGATAACGCCAGTTAACGTGACTAAATGAAAATCTATTGTTCAATTAAGGAGGCGGCAGTTGCCGTCTATAGAAGAGGCCTGGAATCTGCCGATCAGTGCAGAGATGTCTAGTAGACAACAACAACAGCAACAACCTCCCGGTGGACCAGGATATAAGTATACCGCTGCACCTGCTGGTCCACCACCTCCTTATCCGCAAGGACAGGGTCAAAATTTAAATACAAAGAGATTCAAGGTGAGTTTATCTTCTATTAGTGTCTGAGTATCATTGTTGAGTTTCGTTGTTGAGATTAATTATACGCTGTATTTTTGTTTGGTTATGAACAGCCAGGAGAGGAACCCATATCCCCTGGTTCGCAACAACAACAAAGACCGCCGCCGTTTTATTTGTCGCCGCAGCAATTACAAATGTTGCAATTTTTACAACAAAATCATGGTAGTCTGACGCCACAACAACAGGGCTTGTTAGCTCAATTGCAACATCAGTACAGATCGATGCAACAGCATCAACAACAAATTAGGTTACAACAACAGCAGGCTGCACAGAGGGGCCTCAGGCCTGGGCAGCCTGGTTATCCTACGGGTTATGCACATTCACAACCCGGACAACCGGGTGTTATAAAAAATTATGGAATTCCCCAGCATCCGGTAAGTTACCCTCATTGCCTTTAACTGATACTATGATTCCTATTGGTATTTTTTATCTATTTACTCATCTTACTTTACAGCAGGGGGGAACCGTAGCTCTGCAAACTGGATTTGCGGATTCCAATGTTGGCTACAATGCTGCAGCAACTGGGAATACTCAGCAATCACCAGGAATGCCGTACAAGTCAGCTGCGGATCCCAATTATCCTCAACGACAACCAGGATCTCAATATAATCAATACCAATCGAATCAATACGGGGCTCAAGGGTATACACAGATATCGTCCACGACGAATAGCTATCCTGAAGGATCGTCAGGTAATAAGGACCTGGGTGTTACGGATCAGGAACTGCAGGCACTCCTCTCGCAGAAGGATATAGCGACTTCTCTTGCGGAGGATCTGCTTAAACATTTTGGCTCAGAGGACTTGGACGTTAAGGACGAGTCATCAGCTATTATGAACAACGGCACCTTGAGCTCTGGTCCCTTCTCGCCGTCTAACCTCGATGACAGCAGTGATAAGATTAAGGAGGTCAAAGTGGAAAAGATAGACGATACACAGTCAATACCTTCGTCGGCTAAAAAGCTGGAGTCTGTCTCTCAGAAGAAGGTGGACGTCAAGTCTGCGGTTCCGGTGGAGACCGTCAAGTGCGAAGCCACTTCTAGTACGAATAAAACGGATTCAATTTTACGTGTCGAACCTGTCCTCAAACTAGAGAGCCTCTGCGAGTCCCAACCAGAACAGGAACTCAATATTGAGATGGACTCGAAGAGCATTGTCGAGACTTGTAAGGGACAGGGTCTCAAGGGAGTACCAAATTGTTCCATACTGAGCGACCGATCCCCACCTCCGGCTCCTCCAGATCCTCCAAATCAAAGATTGACGAAGGAACAATTGCTACCACCTACACCTAGTGTCTACCTGGAGAACAAGAAAGACGCTTTCAGTCCACAGCTACAGGAATTTTGCCTGAAGCATCCTATAGCAGTGATACGAGGTCTGGCAGCGGCGCTCAAGCTTGACTTGGGTCTCTTCTCGACGAAGACCCTCGTCGAAGCCAATCCTGACCACGGTATCGAAGTTCGCACTCAGATGCAGCAAACCAGCGACGAGAACTGGGATCCCATGATGGGTCGTAAAGTTTGGGGATGCATAAGTCATAGGAGTCACACGACCATCGCCAAGTATGCTCAATACCAGGCATCTAGTTTTCAAGAGAGCCTTAAAGAGGAACGGGAAAAGTCTCAGGGTGTTCATACGGCGAATCTATCGGATTCAGACTCAAAGGACAGCACGGGTGTTGTGCGGAGAAAGAAAAATAGTTTTGGTTTGATGGGACGACCGGGCTCAAAGATGTTGCGCTTCGGTACTAACGTCGATCTTTCCGACGAGAGGAAATGGCGGTCGCAACTGCAGGAATTAATGAAATTACCAGCTTTCGCCAGGGTTGTTTCCGCTGGGAATATGTTGAGTCACGTGGGGCACGTTATACTGGGAATGAATACCGTCCAACTTTATATGAAGGTAATTCAAGGTCTATAATCTCATCACTTGTATTCACCTTTTTATCTATTGTAAATTTTTATCCTCCAGGTTCCAGGTAGCCGAACCCCTGGTCATCAGGAGAACAATAATTTTTGCTCCATTAACATTAACATCGGTCCTGGGGATTGCGAGTGGTTTGCAGTACCGGACGCGTATTGGGGTGTAATATGCGCTTTATGCGAGCGTAATAATATAAATTATCTACATGGCAGCTGGTGGCCATCCTTGGAAGATCTGTACGAAGAAAACATTCCCGTCTATAGGTTTCTTCAGCGACCTGGTGATCTAGTGTGGGTGAACGCCGGTAAGTTCGCATCCATTAATTCACATTTATATCATGCATCAATTTTGAACGAGTTTCTCATGTGTCCTTCTGCATGCAGGTTGCGTTCATTGGGTACAGGCCGTAGGTTGGTGCAACAACATCGCCTGGAATGTCGGTCCCCTCACCGCTCGCCAATATCAACTAGCAATTGAGCGTTACGAATGGAATAAATTGCAATCCTTCAAATCCATCGTACCGATGGTTCACCTTTCCTGGAATCTTGCCAGGAACATAAAAGTTTCTGACCCCAGGTTATTCGAGCTGATAAAGAACTGCCTGTTAAGAACTATGAGGCAGTGCTGTTTAATCCTGGAGTTCGTCAAGAGTAAAGGCATAGAGGTTAGATTCCATGGCAGAGGTAAAAACGAAGCTTCTCATTACTGCGGTCAGTGCGAGGTGAGTTTTTATTAATTGCGTATCTGTCCTAATCGACCTGTCCCCAAGGATGGTTTAACGAGTCGATATAAAAATCTCCTTTCAGATTGAAGTCTTTAATATATTATTCATACGGGAACAAGAGAAGAGACACGTGGTCCATTGTATGGACTGTGCAAGGAAGCAGGCGCCATCCTTAGAGGGTTTCGTTTGCCTCGAGGAGTACAGAATGCGCGACCTGATGGACGTCTACGACGGTTTTACTCTGCATCCATCCCTAAGTGCCACGTCCTTGACAGCTCAGACGAGTCAATCTTCTTGAGGTTACATGCAGCACCGATATCTGGACTATCTGGGAACGCTATGATGATCAATACGAGGATGTGCTCCCTGTGACATAACCTGAAAAGTTTGCCTCCCTTAAAAGAGTGTTTGGACAGGGGTGCCTTAGTGAAATCTCTAGGAACTAATATAAGAGACAATATTCTCCTGGAGTGTTCCTGGCGGAGATCGAACTTTTCTATAAATGAAAATTGAAAACGGTAAACGACCATCGATACTGGCGACTCTTTGATCTGTATGTCTGCGCATGCGCAATTTCTCATTGTCACTTCAAGTGACTCTATCACATCTGTCAGTCAGTCAGTCAGTTAATGAGCGTCAGTCAGCCGGCAAACTTTCTACTAACTCGTGAGTCACCATAGAATTCCACACTATTGTCCAGAGAAGCGTAGTTAGCACATTTGTACAAAGGGTATATTAGTTTAATTCACTCTAGAAAAAGGATCCGTGAGATAAAAATTTGTTATATTTTTGTTTTTCCCTTTGCATCCCCAAAAGTAGCTTTCTTCGGATTGGAGCGTCTGGGAATTCTTGTACAGTCAATTTCTATCTCTCAGTTCATTTTTCTCGTTCTTAGGTAACGGGGATCTCGAAATCCCGGGACATTTAATCGCGAGGAATCTTCACTGCCAAACGCGTTGCAAGTAAAAGTATAGGGATGTGAATGAAAAGCTGTAGAAACACGTTGTATTTAAATCGGGGCGCGTTTATAGGTGACATTAAATTAATTAATTAAAAAATACGCGGTTGCGACTTTGTCGCGATTAAATTGCAACAGCTGCTCAACGGGATGGGACAAAGATTAGCTAGAGATTGTACATTTGTTAGTAACGGCGCGTGTGGACGGTTGACGATATTTATAAATGAAGAAAAGCAAAAATCTTATAAATACATAATGATTCGCGTAGGGGTTAATTCGAACACCCCACATGGGATACGTCTAAATCTGTATATAAAATTCGCGGACGTAGGCTGACCGATTTTATTATCAAATTTGAAGGAAAAATAAGGGCAATCAATTAATACCAATTAAGAACAATTGTGTATGACATCGTAGGGGCGCGTCTAGATTTTTACAACATTAGCAAGTATCGCAACTTCGAAAAAAATATAACGTAAAAGCAATTGTCCTCGCCAATATATAACTTAAAGAATACATCTGTAGTCCGGAAGTCAGCTAGAGTAGAATCAAAAGAACAAATTACGAATTGTGATTGATTGAAGCGACAACACCGATGTGAAAAAAAAAAACATAAAAAACAGACTTGGAACAGGCTAAATTCAAAGAAGGAAATTCGTCCTTTATCTTTTTGCAAAAATTAGAAATTAACAATTCACAGAGAGAGAGAGAGAGAGAGAGAGGGAGAAAGGAAAAGCCAAAATACAATAAACAGAATAAGACACTCTGGCAATAGGAGGCCTTAAAATATAAATACCCGTTGAATTTTATTTTTAATCTTCTTTTTCTCTTTCTCTCTTCTACGACGAGTCATCTACCTATCTCTTTTATACACACATGCATCATTGTATAGAGTGAGAGAGATTAACCTCCCCCCACGTCCATCCCCTAAACATGTCTGATAAGAATATATGCACACACTATATATTTCTACATAATGTAATTTGCAATCACCGTATGTGACCAGTCTCTCGGGTTATCCTGGATAGTCTGTACCTGATAAAAGAAAATTCTGATAAACTTTGAGAACGGGAGAAGGAGAGAAAACAATTGTAAAATGGGTACACGAGGTATTCGGATAGCCACGAAGGCTGTGTAATTCATAAATACTTTTTAATCGTTGCACGCAAATATGATCTCAACACACGATATTTGGCAGAGTGTCTCGTGGACGGAAGTACTTGGACTTCAGTAGCCCTGCCAATTATTCCGGAACTGATTTGACAATTTCGATTAATAAATTATATATATAAATAAATATATATATATATATACATACATGAATATATTTAATATAA
This sequence comes from Syrista parreyssii, assembly GCA_030142615.1. Taxonomy (NCBI): domain Eukaryota; kingdom Metazoa; phylum Arthropoda; class Insecta; order Hymenoptera; family Cephidae; genus Syrista; species Syrista parreyssii. The sequence goes on from JARQTG010000164.1 coordinate 173,878, forward strand.
ACAATAAATGAATGTAAGAGACGTGGAAGTTAATTAAAAAGCTTGAGAGCTTTGATTAGGTAATTTTTAATTGATTGAGAAGGCGAAGCGGTTCGTTCGCAATTAATTACTTAGCCGTTCTTTTAGCGTAAATATGAAAAGTCAAAATAATTAGAGATGCTCGATGGGCGACGCTGTAAAATTCTTTTATAATGCTGCTGTTATTTCTTTTGTCTTTTCTTTTTTCTCTCTCTCTCCCTCTCTCTTATAAAGAAAGATGCGTGTGCGAACCAGCCGATTCACTGATTTAGCTTAGACGTTTTCTTATGAAAATAGGTGGTTATATATTTTTTTTTCATTAAGAAAATTTGCGCTTACCGACTCTCGTTCAATTGTCTCTGAATTATTGTATGGTTTCTCGAATTCTTTATCTTTTGTATGAATTAAGTGGATTCTGGTTGCACAAACTTGTTTCCAAAGCGAATACGGTTCTTTCGTGTAATTTTTGTCATATCCTGCATTACCTTTTGAATAAGAAATTCTGTATTTTGATACGCAGTCGTGATATCACGGCGATGATTAAGTGCGTGCGAAAGAGAAAGAAAAATTAACTTGAGACTAAGAGAAATATTGAGGACGAAAATTCATGAGCGTCCGTGCGCGACGCAATAATAGTAAAAGTAATTAATAAGGTTAATGATAATTATTATGTACCATTAGATACACAAAACACAAAACACCTCATCACTCTAGAAGAAGAAAAAAAAAGTACTCGCTATCGCGATGCACAGATATTTTCGCTAGACGGTGCACAAGAACTTCGATTCTCATAAGACATTCTTACCATTGAAAAACGAAAAAGCTAAATATGTATTTTTACCATTGAACTCTGGCGTTGGCCACGAATACGAGAATGTCGATTCAAGCACGTTTGTATACCCCATGTGCGAAGCGTGAAATAGTAATTTGATTATAGAGAAAAAGAAAAAATCATATTTTCAAAAATATCGCCAACGAAGCATGCGCGTTTTTCTATTGTAACCGACAAGCCGAGTAGTAAGACGTTGAGACGCGTAGCTTTTAAGAGAAACAAATTGACAAACGAGATATTGAGAGAGGAAGAGGCGAGGGAGAGAAACAGAGAACAGAATCAATGGTTGCAACGCGGAAACAACGTAATGAAACTTATATGCTGTATTTTAGACGTGAGTAACGTTCACTGCCAAATTGTGATACACGGATACACGAATCCCACCTTTATTAAGGGAGAGCGTCTTTCCCTTACGTATAATTCCCGGCTGAGTTTCCTCTCTGTCTATAACTCTTGGTCGAGTCAGTTTTCCGTATGGAGAATGATATGAGCAACAAAGAAATTGTACCAGAGGAACCGAAAGTCAGTCGGGTTTTCATGTAGTGAAACAAATGGGAAGCACGACTCACTATTTTATGCATATATAGCGTTTTTTAAATAAACGACGTGAGTAAAAAGAGGACGTGGGAGACAATGGAAAGAAAAAAAAAAGTAACAAAGTCGATGAGAAGATAACTTATGATTATGACGAATGGATATTTTTAAACAGGTAAAGTTTTACTGTTTGAAGTAATAACATTAACAGGACCGCTCGCTGCGCTATACTTTATGTATATTTACTCTGTACAGTGCCTTTATAACTTTGAGAAAATACACGCGAATCCTTATCCTTTGAGAAGTGGTCGTTGAAATTGTAAAAATGACTGTTTCCTTTTTTGGAATTTAGTAAAGTATGATTAGGTGACGAATTTTGATTTTCTTCTTTGCATCGCTCTGAATTCTCAAAGGTTAAGGGTTTGGCGGTCCCTACGTGTCCGTGACGCCCTTGTAAAAACGAGTTCTATCTTTTAATAATGAAAGAAAGCTAACGACTAGTGTTAATAAAACCTTAATGCATAAGCGGATTGCTGTATATTGTAAAGACTGTACAGTCCAGATGAGAAAGAAGAAAGAGTCGCGAGAAAGAGAGAGTAAATGATAAGATTTAGAATGAAAGTAGAATGAATGATAAGAGAAGAGAGGACGTGTGTTTGAGTAATCGTTTTCGAGCGATTTCGTACTTTGTAGGTAGTCTTTATTATTATCAATTATGAATTACGATGAATTATTATATTATTGCTGATTGATTGATAATATTGTGTTTAATATGATAATGTAACATACAGTTATGAAGAAATTCAACCTTGTTATTTATTGTTCGGTTCCATATCCTTCATTCTATTCGGAAAAATATAAGTAAGTAGTTATGTCATTCGGATATAAATGACATACATATATGTTCAAGAACTGCCGTAAGAACTAGTTAATGACAATTATTCATTTGTTAAAGGTATGCAAGGAACAGGCGCGTAGTTCCGTGATTTGCCGTTTTAAAGTGAAGGCAGCACCTCCTGGGCAGAATATGCATCGCCATCTCTGAGAGGACCTTCAAAGCTCATCGAAGAATTATTTAACAATTCATTGCGTTTTGTATAAATTATCTTATTTCTTAATATGTATCATTGCTGAATAGATAAATAAATAATATTCACATTTAAAGATTTGCTGTGTATGTTTTTCAAACTATCCTTCTGGCAATACTTATAAGAACGTCAGAGAGTAAAGCTTCAGTGCGCATGCGCTCCCCACTTCGTGCCAGTTACCTGTGCTGCTCCGTTCCATTGGCGGTGTTACATTCATTGCCGCTCCAGGCACGGTAGAGTACAGTAATGCTTTGTTTTGCGCTATGAGGTTTGAAAATTATATCAAGAACAGAAATAGTAGTATCATGTAGCGATTTCTTTATTAAATGTTAAAACCAGCTCAATGGACAATCAAATAAAATATTGATCGTGACAAAAAGTTATTCGCAAAAATTGTGGTTGCGTAAAGCGAGGTATTACTGTATGTTATTCGTGACACTGCGGGCTTGCTGGTAAGTATGCTCAAGCCTGAGCAGTATAGTGAGGAAGTCAGGACAGCAGTGGAACTTGAGTTCCAGTTGTAGGTAGTGATGTTCCATCATACCTGAACCTGTTCCTGCTTTTATTCAGGCTCTCTCACTGTGCTGTTCACTGTGTTACTCAGGTCAGCTCACTGCGAGGTGTAGAGTTTATAGTACTCTACTTCGCAGTAAGCAGTAAGTCTGAAAGGTACAGTGTTGAGATCAAAGTGGTATGAATCACACTTGAGTTAAAACCTTACGTCAAAAGTTACAGATTTAGGAATCAAGTTGTTTGGATTACCCTTTGATTCTCTCATTGTGTCTGTAGGATTTGGATGTGGACCTAAGTGATCCAGTGAATAGTACAATGTAGAGGCAGAAATAATTCAGGATCAAGGTCCAGTATGAATAGGAACATTGCAGTGCATAACTGGAACTCAAGACCTATAAGATGCTGCTTGACATTCTACACAAAGTACTGCTCAGGATTGAAGATGCTTACAGAATAGCTCAGTGTCACGAAAGATGCCATAGCGATGCAATGAACAAGGAAAGAAAATAGATAAAGATTAAATTCAATGTTTGAGAAAAGTCATGATTCCTGTGCCCCTGGTTACACCTTGTCGCTTCACAACACTAACAGAAACGGCGCCACAGCAGAGAACAACACAGAAAACCAGAACTAGCATGAATAGCACACACTGCTTACTGTGTCGACCAAGTCTAAATCCAATTCTGATTGGCAGAATGAAGGAGTTCAAATGACAAAGTTAATTTTTAATTTTACTTAGACTTTAAACACAAGCTTTAATCATTACAGAGGAAAAAGAAACTGTTATGCAAATTTAAATATCAACTGACTAGTTCTTCCTATACCACTCAGAATTTGATCACCTACTATGTTGCTGAGATGTCATAAAAGACAGAGCAGCACAATAAGTGTACTAGAGCGACACGGTGAGCGGCACTGCAAGAGATTGCAGTAGCATGCCTACTCTACGTAACACCTAACGTAGTAAATTACGAACTATTCAAATACCATGTGCAATACTTCTCTTTGTAAAGAGATACTTCCAGAGATACTAAAGTGAAGCTAACCCGTACTACGTTAAGTACTGTGCGTAGAGCAAACAATAAGAAGAGGATCAGCTGTGATGCACTGTCGCAGCTGAATGCATCTCTCTTTGCAGCTACATCCCCTTACTGTACCATTCAGGCATGGAACTCGTATCCAGTCGTTCTACATACTACAGTCGACCCGTTCCCTGTCGTGTCGCGAGCAACAATGAGCTGCAGTGCGAGCAAATCGGAGAAGCACACTGTGCCGAAAGTGGGGGTTCCAGCAACGCATGCGCATGGCACATGTAGCACCTATAGAGTGCTGCCCTCTTAAGCGGTAAAATTTGGAATTACGTATCTATTATGAAACTGAATTTTAAGTTCGAAAACTTGGTCTGTTCTGAGGAAATGATTAAATAACTGTTTCCGTGTACAGTAAGTTCAAAAGGACATGGTACACGTTGTAAACAGGGAGTCATTTTGTTAATTAGTTCTCATTAGGACAATTATTAGACCATAGTATAATGAACTTCTCGCCGTCGAGATGCAAGATAAAAATTGTAGCGATCAGAGACCACAGTGCACTCAGTAACAGTACTAGCAACAATTAGTTGACTGTAATATACGTGGACCTGATAAATGAATTGTACGAAGGCGTCGCAAAATTATAATTACATTAAACTACAATAATTGCAAAATAATGCGACTAAGATCTCTTAAGCTTCTAGTGTGCATCTTTTTTTGCATCGCATTCATGCGTTTTAATTACGGGGCTAATGTGAGAAACTTAACTACGGATGTAAGCCGACATATTCGATCACTTGGATTTCCTGAAAGCAGCGGAATGGGGGTAAATCAATTTATAAATATATAATTACTTGTAAGGACTTTTCAACGAGTCAATAAACGAGTGTATTGAGATTTAAAATTGTTGGCACTTGTATTACCATTTCGTGGGAGTCTGCTAAAACCGCAAGCCAAAAACTAAAAAATTCTCGAATATGTGTCATCTATATCTAATTGAAAGAAAAATATAATTATTTTTATATATGATACTTCCTATTAATATTTTCTTTCAGATATTCTTTGCCATTGGTGTTCCAGTTGACATACCAAACAAATCTATATCTTTTTCATTTTACTTTGAAGCGAATTATCCATTACCAAACAAGAAAAATTCCAGTGAATATTTTGAAAAAAGAAGTATAGACAGGACACTTGCATATGACATTTTGGAAAATAAATTTGCAAAGTAATACTTTGACTAGAAAATACATTTTCATATTCCTCTTGACTTCTTTACTGTATTCGTCTTTCAGTGCTGGATTTCCAGGAAGAATTTGTCTACTAAGAACTATATGTGAAGTAGCTGAAAATCAAATAACTGGAAATGGCCTTGTAGGCGATCTTCTTCACATACTATTCACGTAAGGCTTGCTCTTCTACAACCTATTAATGATTCTATCCATTATTATTCAATGATATATCATTACAGACCATCTTCATCCAGAGACGAAGGGCTACCTTGGGAAATATCTAAAGCTGAGTCTATGACAGATTGCAAATATCATTACGGAGAGTGTCCTATAAGCCTACTGGATCTTATTAGTCATTATAAGTAATACTAAAATAATCTAGATTGATTATCTGGACCGAACGACTATCTAAAAATTATCAATTTTTTTATTTACAAGTGATAAAATACTTTTATACTGGTTAACTGGTGCCAAACCAATCAGTTCCCATAGCTCCGAAGAATGCTGCTGCTCCAGATTTTATTGTGGCCCCTGTAGAATCATTTCTGCTGTGGCTCTTAATTGTAGTCTTCTTACGCTAGACAAAAACATTATATTAGCTATAAATATAATAAATAAACACTTATTAAACACTCTCGAACGCAATTTCACAGTTAATTTCCAATAGAATACATTAAAATATGAACACGTGACAATACATGCAGTTATTTTCTTTTTAAACTAGCAGCCAACTCAAGACATTTCATTTCTTACCAAATTCATATTTATCGAATATACCAGTTGCGAACACGTATCTATGAATATACAGGGAGTATTGAGAAAAATTCTCAGCCCTAATTTTCATATTTATGAGAAATCTAAATATTTTACAATTATATTACTCTTATATTACCTGATTCTTATCTGGTATTGTGACCGGAGCCAATGGTAAATTTCTTGCTGGAGCTGTCACTGCCAATGATGGAAACCAGGGTGCTCCGGTACAAACTGCTAAGACTCCTGCAGGTTCTGTTACAGATTTTCCACCTTCTGAACCATACTCCATTCGTGCTCCCAATATAGAGTGCAATTGTTCTGTATGTGGTACGAGACTTCCAAAAATAAGCTGAAATACATTTAATATTAACAAGATACTATAAATTTTATAAAGAATATTATCCATTCATATTAATTTAGTACCAGTGTCCGCTGAACGCTCCTTTTCACATTTGTCTGAATGAAGGGATAGAAGACATCAAGATCAAAAGGATCAATTTTTGACAGTACATGATCAGATACTTCAACAGAATTTTCAATCAGGATCTTATTATCACGCGGAACCATTAGGAGACTGATGTATTTGAGATCAAAAAAGACCTGAAATGCCTGTTTCTGCCTTAAATCAGTATTCTTCGACATTTCTCCATAGTAATCAAAAAGTCCTGTTACCATGGCATCCACAATGTCAGTAAGAACTTTCCTAAAACAAATAAAATTATATATCATCCATAAAACTAGAATTAAGTTTTATATGATCGGATTATACATACTTGGGTATAGTGTGTGGTATAACACTATTTAAATCCTTGCTGACTGCTGCAAGGAATTTTTGTAAAGGTACGGATGGCTGATAAGGTACCAAGATTTCTGACTTCATCCTTTTGCCTTCTTCCGCTTCTTCCTCTATGGTAACTTTTTCCCACTCTGAGATAATAGAATGTATCCTCAGACCATCGACAGGTTCCTTCTTCAACAGATTGTCACGATGCTCGCAGATCTTGATTTTGTAGGAATCCGCCCAGGAAGACCAAGCTACGATACTCTGTTCCTTAAGTGTATCGCAAATGTTCTGCCATTTAACATTTGTGATACTCAATCCTGCTACTTTTGAAAGCGTGAAGCACTTGTTCAGATTGGGACAGAGAGTGCAGAGTGCTTGAAGAAATCTTGCCATAAGGATGGCATTGGTATCGCGACGTCCAAACTTGGGTTTGTCCAGTAGGCATTCCTGACGTACAAAGCTTGTAAGTTCTTCGATCTTTTCTGTACTGATCCTCTGAAGCTCTTCCTGGAGTACTAATGTGTCAGCAAATTTATTGGAGACTAGGGAGATGTTTATAGCTAGTAGATCATCCTTAATACTTGTACGATCGGTCTCGTAGAGGTATTGCTCCAGATCCAGAAGTAGGCTAAATAGATCCTTGTCAAAATCCTCGCAAAGACGTACAACGTTTGGCGAGTATCCTTTTGTCTTCATCAGTAAGGATCTTTTACTATCAGGAGCACCATTCTTTGATAACTTCTGCGGAATATCATTCGGGGAATCTTTCCAGACGAACCAACGAAGATCGTGCTCCGGGAAGTCGTACTTCTCATGGATGATGCGTCCCAGTAGGTCCTTGATGCTAGTCGTAAGATTAGCTAATGCTTCTGTCCACTTGGTGTTCATTATCCCTGGACAGTATAATATTTATATATGAATGCAGTGATTTAATTGATTTAACATGTCTTCATTACCTTTTCCACGTTCAGTTAATAAAGGCTGGAAGAATTCTGCCCAGAAATTGGTAACAGGCAAAGATAATTCTTCCCAGGTTGAATTCCAATTATCCGGCAACTCCAGTGCTAGCGCTTCTTCACGGATGTTAAAGATTCCACGAATAGATGTCACCAGGTTCAATAACTTAGACACTTCCACCATGGTGAATGTCTTCACCCAATTGAGCCATGCTTTCACGTTTTCTTGAATTGTAGTCATTGAGAATTCCTCAATTTCACCCCTCGTAAAGGGCTTATGATTCTTTGTGATAGTTGGCAGGTATTTATTTATTAAATCCCTGTCTAGGTCTAGCTGTGCGAACATGAAGGCTGCATCAAGATCAGTTACTGAGTTGATGTACTGCATCACAAGACCCTCTTCCTTATTATTGGCTTCTGAAATAAAGAAAATAAGTTTAGTGAAATTATGTGGTATACTGTCAATAATTCTTACTTATGAAACAGGTACGGATGAGAATGATGGTTTGTGTTAATAATTTAACACAAAATTTTATTCGATTTCGTACACTGTGATGACTCTCATCTTTGATTATGGTTTCCATTGCTTTGCTTCTCATTGATATTAATTTTTCTATCAATGCGGAGGATGATGCACCATCCAGAAGTATTAAGGAAGCTAAACTGTTAGCTGCGGACTGAGAAACAGGTAAATTGTATGTAAGATAACTGAATAAAGTTTTTGGTTTATGTGGTTAAAATGGGGTACTACCTCTGCAGATAAATCCAATGAGTGTAATGAATTACTACAACCATTCAATATCACATTTTTGAATTGACTTATTGCTCCCCATTGTTTAGCAATTATTGGATACTTATTGGTCAACTCATTATTTCCAATTTCAAATGTTAAGCTATAATTAACATGTTGTGCTAGCATAAACAATTGGGTGGCTAATAAAAAGTCTCGTGCATCGATGGCAGACCAAATTTGCTCAGGAATATCCATAAGAATTTTGATTTGCATTACAACCGAGTCTGATATTTCCCAGGATTCTCTAACAAATAAAAATTGATTAGTATAAAACATATCTCAGTATTTTAGAAAGTATCCTCACTTTTCAGATATGCTCTCCACGGAATCCATTTTAAAACCAATAAGATATTTTTGTTGAAGCATTCGGCATGTATCTTCCATGTCTATAATTCTTGTAATAACATCCTCCGATGTCCTCTTCATATCTGCTATTGTATCTGCAGCTTGTATCAAGTCGCGATAGCGCTCTCTGAAATTCCAAAAGGAACCAATAACAATTATATCAATAACTGAATTACAATATTGAAAATACTCAACAAATAATTATTAAAAAACACTGACCCAACCAAAGTTCGAAGTTCGATTTTTTTCCTGTCACTCTCATATTGTATCTTTTTCTGTATTTGTTCAATCTCCTTTATCGTATATTCCTCGAACAATTTATTAATATCCAAATCCAATAAATTGAGTACTGGCATTTTGTATTCTTCTTTAATTTTGACACATCAGCGGAAAAGCTCCATTTGTGGCACAAAAATATCCCTACTTTAACAACAGATATTGCGAAAATCTGTAATAATGTATTTACCATTTTCCGACAGAGTAATACTTGTCTCCCTTACTTATCGATCGCGATTTGTAAGTCTATTTTCCTCATGAGAATGCCACAAACTCGTGAAGCCACTAGTTTCAGCCGTCATTAAATAGATGTCAGGATATAGCAGTAAAGAAAGAAAATGGCGGCGAAGCTGCCTGATCAAAGGAATCAAAGTGTTGTGGAGCATCGTTGCGAAATGAAACGTGTAATCACGACTATAAATGTACACCAGAACTCGTTACGTTGAATTTTTAAAAGATTAACATCGTCAAGTTTCTGCGGTTTAATAAAAATTAAAGTGGTCGTGGTTAAGAAGACGTTTCTGCACGCCTTCTAGTAGCCCGGCTAGAGTTTTGTGTTCAGTGCCAAAGCAAGATGGCAGCCGCATTAACAGTGGAACAAGAACAAGTAAGTAAGCCTTAAATTCATTCCAATAAATTAATCCAGCATACCAATACTCACTTAACAATATTCTACAGTATATCCAAAAGGATATGTTGATTTTACAACATGAAATTAACAATGACAACGCTAAAATCTAATGCTTGTCTGTGGATGACAGAAATGCTACTACACAATATCAACCAAAACCCATTAGGCTTTGTCCATTTTCGGTAATCCATCCTTACGATTACACGTTGTTTCAATATGTCGACGATCCAGTTGATCTTTTTCTTGAGAACTTCACGAGTCCTTGATGATTTTTACATGGCTGTACATCACACCGGACGTTACATATCACCTCATGACTAATATCACTGGGGTAATCGTTGTTTTCCTGGAAATTTAATTACACTTATTTATTTTTTTTATAATTGTTTACATAATACTTAAATTATCATTAATGATTACTAATTGACTAGTGACTATAGTAAACAGTGATGCTGGATTCAAATCCCAGACTGATGTATCGATCGAATCTAAAATTAAATAAAAATCCGTATTGTCAATGTAAACTTGCATTAATGTTTCATCAACATGGATATAGATGTATGAGAAACTGTTTTATTTATCTTGTTAAACACCCAATTAATTGTGACTTCTTGCTGAAATACTTTTTCTACAATTTGACGGAATTCAGTATATAAAGTGCGGCCCTGTAAACCGGAAATACGGGCTACGAAATACAGCTGAGGAACAAGAAAAAAAAGAAAGTAACCAGAAGGACAAGTCTGTTATGAACGCCTATGCAAAATTCCTTCTATATCCACATATAATTTGATAAAAAAAAACCTTAAAAAATACTCCAAGCTCTAACCTCAAATATAAATTTAATGTTTTATTCACTTGTGAGAAGCTTCTCAACTTATATAAATTAAAATACTTATAACCTTTATAATTAAAAGAAGTATTTAACTATTTTGACTTGTAACCAGTATTAAAAATCTGCGGCCCTGATGCATCCTCCGTGTTTAGCTATCCACCAGTAGCTGTGGTGGCGATTACCGGAAGTGAAGGGGTGAGGTGGAGTAGGATGTGGGCTACTCCAGTGGAAGAGTAGAAGGGAGAGGCAGACAGAAAGACCGGAAATAACGCCGGTAGCTGAGGCATACACCGGCAAATCGTTCGAGCGGACAGACAAGTTGAATTTTCGAAAGTGCGAAAGTGACTTCGATACGCCTAATAACGGAACTTGAAACTGTAATTGGACGTTCATTTTTTAAAGTGGTACGGAGTACCGAGTATGATAGGGATGGGGGATAGGTAGGGGTCATAAACAATTTTTTTGTTGTATTATTAGAGTTCTTCAAACGGAGAAATATTTTGGTACCAATGTCATTGAATATTATTTGAGTTTAATCATTAATAATTTTATGGTTATATATATTTTTCTTTTTTATGGTAAATCGTGTTGTTCTATTCTGTTGGACTTACAGTAAGAAACGTAGACTTTCCTAGGAGTGGGACGTAATATCATGTCACATTAGCAAGTCGTGAATCATCCAGTCTTCAAAAAATTTATGTTAATCTGTTCGCAATGGTCCGGTAAACTTCTAATCGACCCATTGTCACTTGAAATTGATTATTCTCTATACTGAACTCTTCAAAAGTCTTTATTACTTTGGACACATTGAAGACCTTTGTATGTTCGCTTTTCACATATTTCAGTGTTTCTTATACTGTGGAATAGGATTTAAAAAATTGGAGTTAGTAATAACGTTTGGCTAATATACTTGCATTGAAATTATAATAATGGATTCGGCAACGTGTTGTGCTACTACATATATTAAACACTTGAACCAGGAGTTAGTTAGATTCCGTGTCAATCTACGCAATGGTTATTCCATAGTAAGTATTTAGTGCTAATGGAAGAGAATATCCTTTTTGTTGTATTATCAAAGAACGCAATATTTTGATATTAGGCATTATTATGAGAATAATTGATAATTATTATTTTGTCCTGGTTCTGATTATTGCCCTTAATTATTTTAATGACTTACAAACATATGGTTTTCTGTTACCAGGCGACTAAGGAATTCATAGAGGCTGTAAATAAATGTCGTGCAGGCAGACGAGCCGGTCCTGTCTCCTGGAGCACTGCTGTCAAGTTCCTGACAGCAAGGAAATTTGAGGTATCTCGAGCATTGGCTCTTTACGAGCAGCATGAGGCTACAAGACGACGTGAGGGTCTGGCACTACTTTATCCAAATCAGCAGCCACTATTGAATGAACTGCGTACAGGAAAATTTACAGTTCTGGTGAGTGCGAAGCACATGTGCTTGGAGAAATGAGGTGAAGAGAATTAAAAGTTAAGGAGAAAAATGAGAAGGTACCTTTACGATGACATACCAGGGTAAATGGAGATGGTTAGTAATTCTGGTGACTGGCTGGCTTATTTATTTATTTTTGTTTTAGCCCTCAAGAGACGCCACGGGCGCTGCCATTGCAATTTTTACGGCTCATTTGCATCTCCCACAAAATACCACTCATCAAACTACCCTCCAGGTGAATAATGAACACTGGATATCTGATATTATGTCAGTTTTAAATTTAAACCCTTTAGAGTGGCTGCTGGAGTGAAAATAAAATTTGGCTTTGTTACGAAGACAATGTAAAAATTATGACACGTTCATACAAATGTCACTGTTACTTGGAACAATGAATTAAATGTCCTACTTATCTCTTACAGGGTGTCGTGTACCAACTGGATGCTGCTTTGGAAAGTGCAGAAACCCAGAGGCATGGTTTGGTCTTCATCTATGACATGTCCGATAGTAAATATCAAAATTTTGACTATGACCTGTCACAGAAGATCTTGACATTACTCAAGGTAAGAATTCTAGTATGAGATACCATTTTTAATCCTGTGTTGCATGCGAATAATATTTTGCTTCTAAAACATACAGAATCCATCCTAATCTTGTTCAACGGTTTAGAACAGCCACTTCATTTATTTCGGTCACATAGTTTGAGCGGGTCTGTGGCTAATTATGTATAGACCACATGCGTACATATATGTTTAGAGCAGTACATACTTAATCCGTCTATGTATCTTGGCATGCTTTATTCTCGTGTACGAACTTTCCTCTATAACATAGACGTGGTACATATACTATAACAGAGTTTCGCATTAGATGCACAAACGTAAAGAGCGATAAGGATAGATAGTTATTACGTTATCAGGCAGTACATAAAATGAATTTCTTTGATGTTAAAATGAAAGTATCGGTTCCTGTTGGCTAGATATAATCAATAAATGACGAATTAACGGGGTCACTTAATCCGCCTTTGATCGACCAGATATAACTATGAACTATTAGATATAGTGCAAAGTTGGTAATTACATGACATTATAAAAGACCTCACATGCATAATATTTAGCGTATAGAAGATCCTAATCCTTATTTTATTTTCTGGATCTAGAATCGACACTATGTTCCATATATCCTGTGAGTTACGTGAACGGTGGTGCAACCATTGGGCAGGAAGCCAAGTCCTCTTCCGTACTAGTATTATATTTTATATGGGTCATTATCAAAGTTTCTTATACCTTCCCTTTTCACAAGTTTCTATTCTGCCATATTGCACAGTTGGATTTATCATTGAAAAATGATCTTCACGTTAAAGAATCGAGTCTTTAACTATTCTCCTCGTGCATGCATATTGTTGTTGTGTATAAAAGCTTTTTCCAAGCTAGGAAGTTAAAGGTTCTTGATGGATATGTACGTGACTACCCTTAGAATACCATCTTGTACTATTGAATATAAGGGTGAGCATGAAATTTCCCATAGAGTTTTCCATCACACAGTTACCTGTTATCAGTGCCTTAAGGGATTCCTTGTAGACCACGCCCCTATTCATGGTAACGTCCAATGAGATGAGGTCACCTTGCGGATAAAAAAATACTCGCAGGGGATGACAGATATTGCGCATGCTTGCCGGGCTGGCCGTCAGTGATCGTCAGGCGGCCGCAGCCGACTGGTCGTGGAATGAACGTTAAATAAGTTCAGTGTATAACTCGCACTCGTATTGTCAACGTTCGCGAGTACTTTTATCGCAATTGCTTCGTAAGTTAATGGGAGAGATATGTAGTCGATAGTGTGAGCGTCTGGTGTAACAAGGTGTCCTACAAAAATACGAAAAATTGAAAAATATTAAAGGGAATCTATCGATTGGATGACGACTCTGTCGAGGGACAGCTCGCTAGCGTTGTAAAACCATTTACCGGAGTTATAAAAGTTAAAAGATATTCGATAAGAAGAAACAAGAAACTGAGATAGAACGAAGAAGATAAAGGATCCCACATCGACGATAAAAGGGATATCGCATCATTGCTCCATCAGGAATTCCTCTGTATTTCCTGGTAAAGAAGTTCAAGACAATATCAAAAACGGTGTCTAGTTTCTCAAGAATCGTAAACGTATATAAAAATCTGTGCGAGATAAACTAGAGGAAAGTTTCTTCGAATGCAGTGACCTCACTGATATTGCGGCACTTCCGCCCTCTAGCGTTATACGTCCAGGGGGTGCTTTTCCTCTTCCATCCTTTTCATTTCTGTTTCCTTCTTCTTTAACAGGAACCTACGACGTTATTCCCTTGCGACAGTATAAGCGTACTACCTCTCTAGTACGCGTACCACGCACAAGGATAAATCATCCCTTATACCAACCATCCTTACATATCTAGTTCGGTATTATTAACCTTCCTTTATATTCGATCCTTCACCCCATCGAATTACGCCTGTCTCGTAGGCACGTAAAATCCCCTTTTCATCCATACGCACCCCTACCCCACTTCTTCTGTCCCCTCACCCATACAATGTTCATCCCCTAAACCTCGGAGGGTTGCAGGACTAGCCCTGATAGGAAAATGGCGCAATATCAGAGTGGCACTACTGGCTACGCGTTGCTATATATTCGAGCACTATACTGGCTCCTGATGTGTTCTCTCTCTTACTCTCTCATCCCTATCCTCTGTTTCTCTCCCTCTCTCTCTCTCCCCCCCCCTCTCTCTCTCTCTCTCTCTCTCGCTGGTCTTTTGTGACAATTGTAATGTGGAGTTCTATTAATGCCACGTCCATACGAACTAAAGGTCGCGTGTTGCGTCAAGAAGGACACCTCTGACTATGTTCATTCGTGTAACTCGTCCACAACGCTCGGACGATAATGGCATTATTCATGCTAAGTTCATCTATGGATTACTCTATGACTTTTAGATCTTCCGGTTATGTATTTTTAACACGTCCTTTTTCAATTGATTTAATCCACTTTAGGAAAATTCTTTACTTTTTTTTCTTGCCCTTATTCTCGGACGGCTCAATGTGTACTTGATTACCGTCGTGCAATATACCCTGTTGCGAGACGCACGAAGTAGGACTTGCCAAAGCGTGGGTCTTTTTCAGGCCGTACGTTAAGTAAAACGTGCGTGAGGTGCGTGGGCGCCTCCTTCGCCTGCTACCCACGCGACTTACGAATTAATTTCCGTTGGTCACGGCTATACGAAAACGAGAGCATACACTTTTTCTTTATTTCTCTCTTTTTTTAATTCTCTTTACTCTTCTTTTTTCCCATAGTTAATATCTCTCGTGGCTTCTTATCGATGAATAAATAATTCCATGGTATAATTTTGTACTTCAACCTTGAGGAAAAGTTTGAATATTTTCAACCAGAGGCTGGCTTCGATATTATCTCTTCTGTATGGGTTACTCAGAGAACTATATTTTTTCTTGACATTGTTATGTTGTTTATCCCCCCGCTGTTGCTTTTTCCCTATCTTTATGTCTCTTTTTTGGTGCCGTCAGGGCTGGAGAGGTTTGCGAACCGAAAAGACTCATCGAAGGTCGCTGCGAGTAGCCTCGTGCGTACCGAAGAAATAGTCATTGTTATTACCGCTATGGCGATCGCTATTATCATTATCATCGTGGCTGTATGTAGAATTTTAATGATGAAGCGGTTGCCGTTAAAGGCTCGTACACATTGTGACTTAATATGTCACTCACGAGTCTCTGTGTCCTCCTCCATACTCGTGGCAGTCTTCTTCTCGTGTCATTTCGTTTGGGTGACGCGTTCCATCCTGCAGGAACTGCTCGATGTGATTCTAGGAAATTCGAAAAGCCATTGGCTTTTATACAACTCGTTGTAATTTAATTAATGGTGATTGTAAATATTATATTTAATTAATCAAACCTTCTCTGATTTTAGGGTGGCTATCCGGCCAAGCTGAAGAAGGTTCTCATCGTGACGGCACCACTCTGGTTTAAGGCGCCCTTCAAAATACTTAGACTCTTCGTCAGAGAGAAATTAAGAGATCGTGTCTTCACTGTCTCCATTCCCCAGTTGACTCTTCACATCCCACGGGAATCTCTACCACGTCGTCTGGGCGGCACCTTGGAGGTTCAGCATGAAGCCTGGCTCCTTCATTGTCTCAAGTCCATGACTAATCGCGGCGGGGGTGAACTCTGTGAGGTAAAAGCATATACTATAGTTATTATTTTATTGTTCTTAATTGTTCGAGTGGGGAGTAACGTTTTTAATTACTTTGATTAGGTTACCCCCCCGGTGGGAACGCCTCTCTCACCAACGTCGAAGAACCACACGGTACTTCAGAATCCTAACGGGACGGCCATTAGTAATCCAACCAGTCCGGTAAACGACAAGAGTAAGGTTAAGAAATGTGCGGCCAATATCGGCGACATAGAGATAACGAACGGCGACATCTGGATGGGAAACGACGAGGCGCCATCGCCGGTCCAACCTCCATCGTCGGCCAGTTCGGGATTCAGCGACGACGACAGCCTCCATGGCGACCTGGGTTTACAGGCTGTCAGTATGGAGCAGCTTGTCGAAGCGATACACAGTCGAGGACGCGCTGGTCTTGTCGCGGAGTACACAGAGATCAGGCAGAGGCCACCCGATGGATCCTTTAACAATGCAAAGTACGTATTTAAATTGTGTTTAATTTTTCGAATAATTCGTTTTTTTTTTTTTTCTTGTTAACAGATTGCGACCGAATCAGCCGAAAAACAGATATACCGATGTCCTATGCTATGATCATAGTAGGGTATGCCTTTCTCAGGTTGATGGGGAGCCTACTTCGGATTACATAAATGCTAACTTTGTTGATGGATATAAACAAAAGAATGCCTTCATCAGTACCCAGGGTCCTTTGCCCAAAACTTGTGGAGACTTTTGGAGGATGGTATGGGAGCAACAAACTCTAGTCGTGGTGATGACCACCAGGTAGGTGTTGAATGCTAGTGGTATCAGGAGGAAAGGAAAAGTTCCATAGATACATTGGATTCTTGTTCAGGGTGGTAGAACGAGGTAGAACGAAGTGTGCTCAGTATTGGGGACCTGAACCAGGCGATGAGGTTTCTGCAGGTGGATTCACTGTAACAACCCTTGAAGTAGATACTAATCCAGACTACACGATATCCATGCTCCTCCTCAAAAACGACAAGGTACATCCTCCAGGAAATCTTTATCTCGAGGCCTTTGTTATTTGAATGAATTTTTTCTATCTAAAGGATCTATTTGATTTTCTTTAGACTGAAGAAACGAGGGAAGTTTGTCACATGCTGTATACAGCCTGGCCCGATTATGGTGTACCCCAATCAGCCAGAGCACTTTTACAATTCCTGGCTCTCGTCAGACAACAACAGAGTAAACTCCTGGCCAGTCGTGGTGACACCTGGGCAGGGCATCCACGGGGACCTCCTATAGTAGTACATTGCAGCGCGGGTATCGGTAGAACAGGTAAAGTTTTGATTTAAATCTCAATATATTAGATCGTCTCTTGATTATACATTAGATGGTGCTGATTCATTCAAAAATCTTGATACGAACGATGTCTCTTTCAGGAACCTTCTGCACCTTAGACATCTGTATATCACGTTTAGAGGATACAGGTACTGTGGACATCCGGGGAACTGTGGAGAAGATACGCGCTCAGAGAGCATATAGCATTCAGATGCCGGATCAATATGTATTCTGTCATCGTGCCCTGGCAGAGTACGCGTTGTCCCGGGGGATTCTAAGCCCTCAGCACCTGGCGATGCTTCCACCGACTATAGAAGAAGATTCCGACTAGATTACTAGGCGCGAAGCAGATCCCCCTATACTCTCGAGCAGCTAGATTCTCAAGGTGCTCTCGACATTCTGTGACAGTTTTAAAAGTTTTTGACTATTTTTTATCTCATCGATTATTGAAATTGGAGTACATAATTAATGAGACCTTTTGAGTATAACTGGCCGACGAGGATGATCTTCCAAGCTCCTAGTCCCGCGAGGAACGGCATTTCTGGGCTGACCAAAGATTATAAAAACCATAAGCCGGACCTTAAAAGGCTCGACGGTTGGTTTTATACTTCCAGTCTCTGGTGACCTTTACTCCAAAAGGTCATAGATTAATGAGATGTAAAGGAGAAAAGGAAAAGCTCCAGCTTCCAGTCTGACCTGCTCGTTTTACGTACCGGTAGAACCGAAATAAATTCCCTATGCACACCATAAGCACAAAGGAATACGACAAAACAAAAAGAGAAGTAATTAATACTTAGTCAACTTACCAAGAAAGAGAGAGAGATACAAATATTACACTAAAAGATAAAGGAATCAAATGAAGGATTAAGCGAAGAAGAAAATTCTATGTGATTCGACAGATCCGGGGGAAAGTTAAGTCTAAAAGAGAAAATAAAAGAAGATAATCATGTGAATTCGGAATGGAAAGTGTCATGGCATACCAGGGAGGAAGTCTCGATGGAAACTGTATACAATTAAATCATTAATATTTATAATCATCGTTATAGGATAATTACTAGACTCTCCGAAAGAAAGTAATTAACCCACTTCCGTTGTAACATTCAATGCACGTTAACGTCCGTTTATCGGACATTACAATATTATTATTATTATTATTATTATTATTATTATTATTATTGTCATCATTATCATTATCATTAACTACCATTAATTAGTAACGTCATTATTGTTAACTAGCACTCTTTTATCGTCGCGACTTTATATGGATTTTATTATCGAACCAAAACCCGACGCAATTATTATTGTTAGATATCCTTCGACTCCTAATTCTATCGATCCTCGCCACTTTTTTTACACATATATATATTTTAATTAAATATTTATTATTCAATCTAGAACCGGAACTTCCTGTTTCTTTGGATCGTGTTACCGTAAAAACTACTCTTGGAACGAACTGTGCCTACTGTTTTGTGCTGATTGAGCTCGGACTTTCGCTTGATCTTTTTTTTTTTTGTTCTCCATAATGTTCATCTACCAATTTTACTCTCTCCTTCCTCCATATCGCGATTTATCATTAATCCACGACAAGACCTCATCAGTATTTTTCGCTTTCGTGGAGAACGGAAAGACGCGCGCCTTTCTGGTAGAAAGATAATATGAAATAAACGAAATGAAGAAGATGAAACGAAGCATCTTCGTCAAGTCGATGGAAAGGGAGAGAGAGAAAAAAAAGTAATGCGTGCATCCACCGTGACTGTGAAACCTCGTGAACACCCAGAATCGATAATCGATGACGTATCGACGATTAAGATTGGCGAATGTGGTCACCTTGATGAATCGTCTCATTCGCTGTTCTTTTAGATTCTTTTTTTTTTATTGGCAATTTTATATATAACTGGTAATGTACCTTTGGGGATTGGCTTATATCTTCTTAAAGGTGGAGATGAGAGGTGGTCACCACATTTCACTGCACGGCGTCGTGATGCACTCTTAGGTCGCTTAGAATTTGATAAATCTGAAAGATCGCTATATTTCTATTTTCCTGAGTACATTTAGAGAGATATCGGATACCGTCAATCTATACATCTTTTTTATCATAGAGAAAGAAAAACAGAGAGAGAGAATGAAAAGAATGAAATGAAAATGATCGATTACAATGACAAATTGAAATGTATCGTGTAACGGATACTGAGCTGGATGTAGGAGGATGATCTGCCTTTTGGAAATGCGTTAAAAATGTTTTTCGGAATAACGAAATATTAAATATTTCTGAAGGAGAGAGAACAAAAGAGCCACATCTCTTATGTTTGACAATGAGATTTAAAAAAAAAAAACAATTTCGCCAACCGATCGATTAATTCAGCAATTTCACGACGTAGTAGTTTCCAGTGTGAAAAATTGTATAATTAATTATAACTAATTAGTGAAATAATTAGGATCTTTATAATGCATTCTTTCATTACTGGTAGACCAATCATTTTCGAAGTCTTGAACAGGCTTGGCCAGCGGAGCGAAGTTGTTTTTTCTTTTTTTTTTTAAATTTGTTTACACTGCTAATCTCCAAGCAAGAGACAGATTTTATTATTTAAAGAAGAAGAGGAGAAAGAAAAACTTACCAAGTAATACATGTATGCATAGTTACATCTATGCAACAAACATGAATGTCGCCTCTCCCATCCACCAACCTGCACTCAAAACAATTAACCGATCTTGAATATTGAAGAATGTAGCGCAATGTATTCTATGGGACTGTTTGTTTTTTCTTTTTGATTTATTTTTCTTTATTGAACTCGAAAAAAGATGAATATATACGTACCATACGCAGAATACTGGTTTCTCCAGAGAGTGATACATATAACTGATCTTCGAGAATCTTTAGGGAAAAAATATTTTCAAATCCGTACGTTACTATACTGCAAGTGTCAATGAGCAGACTGTGAAAGAGAGAAATAAAACAAGATAAATCTATAGAATAATTAAAAGAGAAAACAGAAGATATTCATTATATTAACTGACAAGATATATCGTGTGATGACGATGGTATCATGGAAAACAAAAAAAAACTGTATATACCAAGGCCTCGAATTATTACCGCACGCTGTATCTAATATTAATTTAATATATTGGAGAAATAAATAATATGATTATTGTCTCGTGTACGTGATTACCAGCTGTGAACCAGCCTCGTGCCATTATGCAAAGGATATATAAAAAAAGAGACAAATAGAATCCGTTATTCGCGTCCCTCTCCGCAGTTCAAAATGAAAATTATTGGAAATACTACTAATCGTCTTGTAAAACGACGTTAAAATTTTCATAATTGAATATTCTCTTCTTATTGATGGAAATTATTTAAATAAAATTTTAAAAAATTTCATGTAACTTTGAAATACTTTATGTATTTATTTTGGAAGCAGCATAGAGATAAGTGAATTATTTCGTTATGCTTTTGCCGAATTGTGAAAATTAGCTTGACAATGTTCTTTCTGCAAATGATTTTTTTCAGATTAATAAATAGAGAGTGGAAAGTAAATAAGTGCATAAAAATCAGGTCGGAATTTTATGTGACGTGAGGTTCGGATCGATGTCTTGTAGACGCGTCGTTTTGTATGTGAATGTTTAAGAACCATTGTACATATTCGAAATAAAGTATAATTGAAACGTGGGATTGGATATTATTTTATAGATTAAATGTCTTTCAATACCTCTTGTGCGTCTTCTTTTGAACAACAATGGCTGTCGTGGTTGCCGGTAAGATTTTACATAGTTGCGGTTCAGTTCCGTGTTTCGGTATTTAAATTTTTGAATTGTTGCGCAAACGACCAATGGGCTGATCAGCTGTGATTAATGGTGAGAAATGTCAGCTGTCAGTTTTCTATATTATTGTTTTACGTACTATTTAAGTTGATTCTTTGTATTTCTTTTGTTAGACAGTGTAGGAGAATAATTACGTGAGATTATACTTGTAATTGAAAATCATGTTACTTACTCTGAGAGCTGACCAGAAGAAACATCTATTGTTTCTAGCTGACCAAACACCTCAAGGTACAAGAATTGTTTTACTACAAATGTATGATTGATTTTATTTATCCATTATTTTTTTTATGATTGTCTGCCTCTTGTAGTTTTACAGGATTTTTGTAAATTGGCTCTTGATTATCTGCAGAAGGGACCTAATTTCAAGCATTATAGTGCTGCTGGCCGTAAGGGTTTTATGTGATATAATTTAATGCTTTAAAAAGAGTTTGGAATATTTCTTGTTTTTACTTTTATTCCAGAAAAATTGGAAGTTGAGCCTGATGTTATTAAGAATACCGTTGAGGCTCTTGTGAATTTAATAATCGAGAGCTGCAAATACAAGGTGCTTATGAAACATATATTTTTCAAAATTCTTTAATGTTCTTAGGTGTTATACAAAATTCACAAACCTTTATAAAATTTTAGCTGAGTGATGAGGATTTTCGTGACTCTACTGTGGCACTTGGTTTTACGGATGAGAAGGAAACCTTGTTGAAAAAATTATATGAAGTAAAAAAGGCAGAGGTATCAAATGCACTTACAAATATTGGTATAAAGTTACCACAATATCAAAATATGGAATGGAGATTCGACGTCCAAGTAAGTATAAATTATTTATCATCGATAACGCAGAGAAAAGTTTTATTTCCTTCAATGAATAATACAAATTTCTAGATTGCCTCAAGATCACTTCTAAATCAAGTAACACCTTTAATAACTTTAGATTTTACACTGAAAAATATGGAAACACCTGATGAAATCGAACATGTCTTACTACAAACTGATCCTACAAATTTACTTCACCTTGCACATGAATTAGAAATGGCTGTACAGGAAGGACATAGTCAGCACATACGTAGAATCGTTAGAACTATAAAATAACTTTATAATTCAAAATAGAACATGTATGATCTAGTGCAAAACTAGATCTTAAATTAATTAAATAAATAAGATTTACACTTTATACCGTCATATGCAAAATACTATTAAGCGGATTATATTAAAGTATAACTGACATATGAATCTAGATCAAGCAGTGCATTTAAAGCTGCCTTACATTAAACGATGCATAGGGTAGGTACATATGAAGCAGATAAATTCAATACCTTTTTTACATATACAATTATCACTGAGCTTCTGCAGATACTATGGATTAGAATATTTTAATAAATGGCTTCTTCGAATGCCTATTTAAGAAAGGGACAGTTCAGAAATTTTGTGCTGACTCGCATCACGCTCGGCATCACAAATAATTAAATGTTTTACGAATCAAAACCACTTCCACCTTGTTAAAAATAGTGAACCTAATAAGTGTTAAAGAGTGTGTAAGTAAGTATCAAGTATTACAATAAATTATTATAATCTTCATTCTACAATGAACTATGTAAACGATCGGAAAGAATGTGTATCTGTCCACAGAATATGGAGACGGTTAAGGAATTAATCTCCAGAAATTTTAATAACAGCCATACAACTAGTAATGAATACTCAACCACAGTCAACGTAGCCACTATAATTTCAGAAGCACTGATTACTATAGGACCACAGGCAGCAAGACAGTGGATGCATTACAATAATCAAACAGTTGTTGATAAAGTTCCATCTGAAATGTTACACCTGATAGATTCACATTGGTAAATCAAATTAATTATATCGATTTCATATCAATAAATTTACATTATTCTAATAATGGTATTTCATTACGTGTTTCAGGTATCAATACCCCCCAATGGATCCTTTATGGCACAAGATTCTAGGACTGGTAATGATTGTCATCGGGATATTAGGATGGTGCGGAAATGGTGTTGTTGTCTACGTATTTATGATGACACCATGCCTCAGGACACCGAGTAATCTTCTTGTCGTTAATCTGGCCTTCTCGGATTTCCTAATGATGATAATCATGTCACCACCCATGGTCGTCAATTGCTATTATGAGACTTGGGTTCTGGGTAATCAATATAGTGCAATGTTACTTAAAAACTATGGCTTTTTAATATCTAATATTTCATTCAGGACCTCTTATGTGTGATATTTACGCGATGGTTGGTTCCTTATGTGGCGGTGCATCCATATGGACAATGACTGCCATTTCCCTGGACAGATACAATGTAATCGTCAAGGTAAATGTTTGATAATTATTTACGTTTTTTAATTATTAATCAGTTCTATCATTGCAAATAATTATTTAGGGAATGTCTGGAACACCCTTAACCATTAAACGAGCTTTGTTCCAAATTCTATTAATATGGTCATTCGCTTTGGTTTGGACAATTTTACCAATGGTAGGATGGAACAGGTAAGTAAATAAAATAATATCCTAATTACTATAACAAGCTTTCTAGTCTTTAATCTTTTCTATTAGATACGTTCCTGAAGGTAATATGACGTCCTGCGGTACGGATTATCTTAACAAGAATTGGATTTCTAGATCTTACATTCTGGTTTACTCCATCTTTGTATATTACACACCATTATTCACCATAATTTACAGCTACTACTTCATCGTTTCGGTAATACGAATTAAGAATTCCTTAACTTAATGCATTAGAAGATTAATTTGAAAATTACCATGTCTAATTTATTTATTGTCATAAACAGACTGTTGCTGCTCATGAGAGAGGAATGAGAGAGCAAGCAAAAAAAATGAACGTGGCGTCATTACGCTCAGGGGATAATCAAGCAGCTAGTGCAGAAGCAAAGTTAGCTAAGGTAATTATAATAGGTAATTAGTATAACAATCAGCTCAAATAAATAGTTATTATTCTAGGTGGCTCTAACTACAATTTCCCTTTGGTTCATGGCTTGGACGCCATACTTAGTTATCAATTACATGGGCATATTCAATGGCGCTAAAATTAGTCCATTATTCACAATATGGGGCTCACTGTTCGCTAAAACAAACGCCACCTACAATCCAATTGTATATGGTATCAGGTACAAGAAATGTTTCCTTTGCGTAAAAAATATTCCTTGTGTAATAAACTTATCTTATAAAATGTTGTACCACAGCCATCCAAAATACAGAGCAGCGTTGAAGGAAAAGTTACCATTTCTCGTATGCGGTTCAACCAATGAACCTGCAACTGCTTCCACGACTGCAGCTGCAGCAAATGCTGATACAGCTTCGACGGGTACAGCAGACGGAAAAGCTTAGACAGTTCATGTTACTGATGCACCATCAGTTCTGAAGCTACTCAACAATTTTAACTATAATTCTCCAGGACAGCAGTAACACCTAAAGAAATCTACAAGTAATTATAGCCGCATTAGTAACCTAATATAAATATATATTAATAAGATCATTAAATAAATTCATGAGTATGAATTAAAATCATCGTCTCCATTGAGTACGTTCTAGATGGAACTTCTGTGTAGCTTCCTGCTGTGAAATGGGGTCAATAAAATAGGCAGGGTGACTTGCTTGCATGGTGTATTAAGACTTACAAAATAAAACACAGTTAGACGTAATCGCCAAGTAGAGTGGCGATATGGCGTTTCTGTCGCTCTTATGCCGAAACTCTTTTAAGTACCGTTCGAGGACCTTGTATCCTGGACGAATGATCGACATGCGAATATGTACTATCGTTTGATTGTAAACGATTCGAATTGTGGTGAGAATCGAATCATAAAATCAAAGGTAGACAAACCCTACCCAGTCGATCATTAGAACTATACGTGAGGCGCGGTTGCGTTTTGTCACTCTTTTGTAATTAATAGACCGTCGTAATCCTGATTCCCATAAGCCAATTGACACGATGTTTAAAACTTTGTTCTTGTAAACGACCTGGATGAATTGTATTCACGTTGCTAAATAGTTGTATCTTTATCTTCCTCGTCAATTTTCTCATAAGATTTTTATATATACAGTCTGATGGACTTTGAGAATCCCAGTAAGAAGTATAAGGAACAACTTCTATAGATGCTTTTTATCTCAGGTATTATGATTACTATCCTCCAGGTCGATTCCATGCGCGATTCCGTTAGCGTTGCCTGATGTTTAGTTCACTTGTTCCTGTTGTTGATTTACATTATAAGTGACTGTTTAGGCAGCAGATTTCTCGCTATCGCTGAGCGTCGCTGTGCCGGATACTGTTGAGGTGGCATCGACAGCTGGAGCTGGCTCACTGGCACAAGCCAGAGATGGGAATCTTTGGAAGAGAGCTGCACGGTACTTCGGATGACTAAAACAAGATTAATGTATTAAAAAGACGTGATAATTGTAAAAATGTCTGGGATCGATAGAAAGGATTTACCTGATGCCATAGACAATGGGGTTGTATACGGCGTTGGCCTTGGCGAAGAGGGATCCCCAGATGGTGAAGAGTGGAGTGATCTTGGCTGACTCGAAGATACCAGCATAATTGATCACCAGGTATGGGGTCCATGCCATGAACCAGAGAGAGATGGTCATCAGGGCTACCTGTGAAATTTTATTATAATGAAAATTCATTATGTATTTATTAACAATTTTTATTTTTCAAGTTTTACCTTAGCCAGCTTGCATTCAGCACTGGTATTTTGGTTCTCAGATGATCTCAGCGAGGCGACGTTCATCTTCTTGGCCTGCTCTCTCATGTTTTTCTCGTGAGCTGAGACAGCCTGAATGATGAAGAAGTAACTGTAGATGATGAGAAACAGCGGCATGTAGTAGACAAAGATACTGTACACCAGGATGTACGATCGCGAGAACCAGTCCTTGTTGAGGTAGTCAGTACCACAGGCAGTCATGTTGCCTTCAGGTACATATCTAAGGAAAATATATATATATATATGTATTTTGACGCATAATTAATTTTCTGTAATTAAAAGCACTCAGTTTCACCGGTTCCATCCAACCATTGGAGCAACGGTCCAGATAACAGCGAATAGCCAGATGCCCAGAATCCTGAGGAGTGCTCCATTGATGGTCAACGGTTTGCCGGCCAACCCCTTGACGATCACGTTGTATCTGTCGAAAGCGATCATTGTCATTGTCCAGATCGAACTGCATCCGTACAGGGACCCCAACATTGCATATATCTCGCACATCAGTGGACCGAACACCCAAGTTTCGTAGTAGCAGTTAATTACCTGGATAAAATAAAAGTTGTCATGTTAAAATATATTTCTGTAGATCAGATGTTTCGAGTAACAGATTATTTTTTATTATATCAGGTAACACCGTACCATGGGTGGCGCCATGCAGAACATCATGAGAAAATCCGTGAAAGCGAGATTGATCACGAGGAGGTTGCTAGGAGTTCGGAGATTCTTAGTCGTGCTGAAGATGTAGACGACCATACCATTGCCAATGACGGAGACCACACCCAGGCACCCGATCACGAAGCCAAGGATCGCGTGCCATAGAGGATTCATTGGTGGGAATTGATACCAATGAGCATCAACCAAGTGGAGCATTTCCGGGGGTACTTTGTCCACCACGGTTTGGTTACCAAAACCGCCACCCTGGGCAGTCCAGGTATATGCGGAGTAACTTGGTCCCGACATCACAGATATGCTTGACTGTAAGAAAGTAACAAAATATGAGAAACGTTAATGTTTTAAAATTAATCACTATTTCTTTACATTTTGTATACCAAAATTATCGGGTTGTGCATGATAGTTTTTCGTATACGATACAAATTACATTCCTCGGGTGACACTTGATTTATTGTCACAGTCCAGGGGTATGGTTCCTCACCTTTTTAAAAAAATTATTTACTTGGAGAAAATCGTCCAGGAACGAACTAGTCCAAGTAAACGGTTACTTTGGCGTTTAGAGAAAGGGTGGCCACCGCGGGTTGTCAAATTTTGCAGAGGATTAGGAAGAAAGAGAAAGAGATGGCGTCAGGAGCTGTTTGGTCCACTGCAGGATGCGGCTCGAGTTGTCGTCCGAGTGTTCTGTTTAAATATGCACCGGTCTCTCAAGTCGTAGGCCGCATTTGTACTCCTAGCTGCCGTGTGCTCTATATACTTAACGTGTGTCTAAGTCTCCAAACAGTCTTAAGACGGTGCTTATTAAGTTACGACGGATTGAGGAATACCCTGGGAGTCCTGCACTCTTATAGACAGAAACCCTACGTGGGCATAACAAGAGTAATTATTTAAAATAGTGATAGCACTTCCTTATAATATTTAAAAACTCTCCCTCTCTCTTAGTATGCTTATACTTTGATGATTTTATTATAATACTATATCCTTTTGTATAACATTTTTTAAGCGACATTGATAAAGGGTCCAGTCAACGTATATTTCATGTTTTAAACGAAATACATAGCATTTCAAACCCCTCCAGAACTTGTATGCTGGGTTCAAGCATATTTTCTGTGGTCACTGTGCCCAGTATAGTCCAGTAGTTATCGGGCAGAATATCCCATAAGGACTAGCAGCCCTCTTTACTAGTGTCTTATTCAGTATCAAGGGCAAGGTAATAAAAAGTGTGTTAGAAATTTCTCTCAGAAATATTTATTCATTACTTACATAACGCATCTTGTAATGATTTTTGTAATTCCTTTCTTAAAATTGATGTATAATTCCTAATTAACAAGCATTAAGGTCTGTTTCATTATTTGAATCTCAATAATGCATAACAATGGTGCGATTGATGACCTTCTGGATTCCTTTTAAAAATGTCGGTTAATTCATTTAAAACACGTTACCTTAACCTAGAGCAGACAGTGAAGAAGGTATCTTTAAATTTAGAAGAATAATTGTAGATGGTAATAGTTATTGAGTTGTGTTGCTGAAATTGTAAGCAGAAATGGAAGAGGTGGATGAGAGGGTTAAGGAGAGTGCAGAATTTCTTGAAGAAAGCGACGACGATTGTTGTGTCACCGCGCAGAGCGTTTTGCAAGATATTGAGAATGCTTGGTTGAACGAGAAATTTGCACCAGAAATTTTGCCTCATCAATCAGATGCTGTGGAATGTATGCTGCAACAAATATCTCACATGGAAGATAACATGAAAAGTCTAGGAAAGGGCTCAATGAAATCCTTAATTCATCAGATGGAAATCAATAGGATACGCTTTATAATATCTAGCTATTTGAGATGCCGTCTGGAGAAGATTGAGCAGTATGCAATGCATATATTAACAGAAGAAGCTCAGCGTGGTCATGGAAATGGCTACTTATCGTCTGAGGAATTGCGTTTCGCTAGAAATTATCTAAGTAGCATAGAAGTACTGTTCAGAACCCTGGCACTGCAACACATGCCCAATGTTTTAGAAACTTTTGAAATTGATAAAATGACCATAAAGCCAAATCTGTATGCTCATGTGTTTCTTAAGGCTAACAAAAAAGTAACAGGAATCATAGTGCCAGGAACAGTTGACGAAGAAGTGGACTTTGAAGAAGGTTCGCAACACATTGTGCAATACAATGCAGTAGCTGATCTAGTGAAAAGTGGTGACATTCAATTAATTTAATCAATTCTTAATGATATGTCATTTAGGATAAAGAAAATGTCCTGATAGTAAAATATAAAACCTAAAACATTTGAGTGAATAAATTTTTATTGAATATTTTTTCTATGGAACACTTTGTACATGTTACATCACGACCGCGACAATGATCGCAATGTGTGAGCTTAGGCCTTATTGAAAATATAATATTCTTATAAAAAAAAGGGGGCTTATGCTCTGCACATCTCACATTAACCTGTTCTCTTAAAGATGTCGCATCTCCTCACTGTGAGATAAAATAATGGTATAGAAAAATACCTGTGTAAAATAGCATGGTAGTAGAAATTCTAATTGTTTTTGTACTTTGCTAGTTACACAGTTTAAGGCAATTCTTGTCGAATGACTTCAGTAAAATACATTAATTTAAGTAAATAAACCATTCGGTACCTTACATAAGTAAGGTGCAACAATTACAATATGATCATTGCCATATACTGACACAAAAAATATGTAGAGTTCGTTCACTTCTTCAGTTACTGTAATACATAAACACTGTTGGCATCTTATACTAAACACTTTTCACAAAAATTAAGTGTACATATATATGAAAATGCATTTCTATGAGTAGTAAACTTAATGCTATATCGGTTCTGATTTTTCGGGCGTGTATAATTAAATTATATTAAGTTTTATCAACTTCAACATAGTTCACCTAAACAACTTTTACTACTTGTATAAAGTACAATGTACTGTGAATGTGTATACAAAATTATTTCGGAGTACTGCACCTTCTGAAGGTAATGCTTGCATAGAAATCAAATATAAAACTGTGTAGAGAAAACAAGATGCGTAAATCTAAGTACATATTCATGTGCTTTAAGTCCAATTTTGATATTACCATAAAATTGTATTTGTATATACATAATTTCTTTTAAAAAACCGCATAGATATTCGTAGTTTATATTAAGCTACAATTTTTGCCTTCAGAATCTTAAAAGAACCGTTAAGTACGAACAAACTTAAGGACGTTTATCGGTTGAATTGTAGACAGAAAATTTTAATAAAGATATTCTGTAAAATTAAAAATTGAACAAGATAAAAAAGTGCCAGCATCGAACCAACATAATGCCAATTTCTCGTTGATTATAAATTATTGATAGCACCAGCATCTTAAGTTTAATTAATTGTAAAACGTTCAAACTCGTACGGTATTGTCTGTTGGATTTTGCTATTTACCCATATGAAGTCTATACTCTAGCATTTTATAAGAAATCATTAAAGTTGCTCCTATGTGCTAACATTGCTATTACTTTGATGAACACCAACGACTTCCTTGTGAACATTGTCGAAAGTCTGAGAAATAAAGAGAAAGAAAGAATGAGTTACATATTTCCGAAGGCTACGTAGGAATAAAAAAAAAACTATTTTAAGACAATACCTCTTTGGCAATTCTCTTTAATTGCTCTGTCATAACTTTCCCCGTTTCGCGGAGCATTTTCGAGAAGTACCCATTCTCATCCTGAAGTAGCTCATGAGGATGATCAAATTCCACAGCTTCACCATGATCCATAACCAACACTTTATCACTGTCCATGATAGTGTTAAGTCTGTGAGCAACGGTAAGGACTGTACAGTTCTTGAACT
Source organism: Syrista parreyssii (assembly GCA_030142615.1). Classification (NCBI taxonomy): domain Eukaryota; kingdom Metazoa; phylum Arthropoda; class Insecta; order Hymenoptera; family Cephidae; genus Syrista; species Syrista parreyssii. Next base: position 204,478 of record JARQTG010000164.1, read on the forward strand.
TTCTCCTGATAGTAGCTTGGATAAGAGCGTCAGTGTCGGGGTCGACATTAGCTGTCGCTTCATCAAGGACCAGGACCTTATTATTCCGTACTATAGCACGAGCAAGACAGAGTAGCTGACGCTGTCCAGCACTGAAGTTACTGCCACCCTGATTAACGAGGTGATCCAAGGATGAAATAGAATTTTTTAATTCAACTTCCTCCAACGCAGCCCAAAGAGCAGCATCTTCAAATTTATGGAAAGGATCCAAATTGTCTCTCAAAGTAGCAGAGAAGAGCACTGGCTCTTGTGGAATGATTGAGATCTTGCTACGCAAATCGTGTAGCCCAATTTTCTTTATGCTCACTTCGTCTAGGTAGATATCACCGTCCAATTTGGCTAGGTGGAACAAGGCTGATATCAAGGACGACTTCCCAGCTCCAGTTCTACCAACTATACCAACTTTCATCCCTGGTCTGACGACCAGATTGAGATCCTTCAGAACAGGAGCATCGGTGTCCGAGTAACGTAGATATAAGTGATCGAATTTAACTTGACCCTTCGAAGGCCAGGTCGCCGGTGGCTTGTACATAGGATTACTTTCAAATGGCCCTTCTTTTTCCAATTTAGTAAACTGCAAGATTCTCTCGACACTTGTCATTTGACTAACCATTTCAGAACTCTGTCTCATACCATGCTGAAGCATACCACACAGTATAAGCACTTGGGAAATTGCCAGACCAACGTTCCCGGCGTAGGTATCTCCGGTATCTAGTAAGATGAAGCTATATGTTACGACGGAAACAAAGGCGATCGAGACAACATCCAGCCAGAAACCAAAGGCTGTACTCGTAGCTATTAGCAAGTAGGAGGCACCAGTGTGAACATCCTGGAATCCATCAAAATCCTTGCGCACCATTTCCTGAACTCTACATGCTCTGATCGTTGCTAAACCTGACAAAGAAGAGTTCACGTGGGAGAAGACTGGACTTTTTGTCACACCTTCCAGTCTCTTGATATTCCAAGCTGTAGCCATATATACAGTTCGGATCTTCCAATAGAAAAATCCCATAACGAATATTGGGAATATCGCCCACCAATTAATTATCACTACCTGGAGCAAAATTCCTGTCATTACGGCAAACACCTGTATGGATTCTATTATTGTTGCCGGCAGGATTTCATCCACTGCTCCTATATCCTTCGAAAATCTATTAAGTATCCGGCCAGATGGATGTGAATCAAAGAATCGCATTGGCGCCTTCAATATGCAGGAAAACATTAAATCGTGCAAATTTTTACTCGCGTTCATGCATATCCTGTAGAAGAAAACATTCCTCAAGGTAGTTCCAATTAAACTGAGAGCAACGAATGCTCCATAAATCCATAATGTAGTGTTTCTATCCATATAAGAAGTCTCAACAGGTAGCTCAGTCTAATGAAAATTAAAAAATAATGAAATTAATTAGCAATATCTGAAAAATATCCAATGAATTATTCATTTTATTAATCAAAATACTTACTGAATTATCACTTTGTAGTCTTTCTGGTAGTGGTAAACCTTCTGAGGCATTATTAAATATAGTAGACAATCCATCAGTCCTCTCTGTGGTAGGACTGAAAATATTTTCGAATTTGTCCAATGATTTTGAAGAATTAAAAATTCCCTCAGTGATATTTTCAGCAAAAGGAGAAATTGTACTAATAACATCCAAAGTGTCGTTATTAAATAGATCGTTTCCAATATTATCTCTTGATAAGATTGACGGTATTGTTGTTGTAGAATTAAGTGAAGTTTCATTAAACTTTTTTAAGAACTCCATACTGTGCTTTAATTTCAGCTCCTCTTGTCTTGTCCTACGGAATACATATTTATCGTACATTTCTCGATTACTTAATATGAAATAATTAAATTCAATTCCAGTGAGTGATATAAATTTTACTGACCAATATGCAACCCAATAATCAGACCCACTGCTGCCAAACTGACCGAATACAAGGAACATAATAAATAGTATCACAGCAAAAATCGAAGCCCCAGCTCTAATATATTTCCAGTAAACAGATTTGGCCATTTCACCTTTGGCCATTAGCTCTTCAGTTTCCTGAGGCTCTTCCTCGTCCTCCTCGTCATCCACAGCTGAGGCATACGAAACTTCGGATATCAAGCGTTTACGAAGAGAAACGACACTTGATTTTTCCTCCTCATCTTCAGTAGCGATAAGTTTAGCAATGTTGATGTTGCTCTTTTGTAACTCTGTAAACGTACCCTGATTTTCTATCTGGCCCTATATAATGAGAAAAGTCAACTAAAATACTATACAATTAAATAATAATTAATTCCTATTCATTATTTACAAATGTACATACGTTATTTAATATGACAATTAAGTCTGCATCCTTTAAGTACTGAACTTGATGCGTAACCAATATTCTGGTCTTGCTACGTAAGTATCCATTAATGCATTCATCAAATAGATGCTTTCCCACATGTGTATCAACAGCGGAGAGTGGATCATCCAGTAGGTAAACATCGGCATCTCTATAGACAGCTCTGTAATAATAAAAGATGCTTTAATTACATAATGTCACGTAGTACTGATAATAGGAGGTTTTAATTTGCAGATTACATTTTTCTTAATTACCAAACACTTCTTTAACGATCATGAATTATTGTTATTGATAAGGTTGAATTACAATCGTCTCGCGATTCTGAACCAGTTCCCCTCTAACCGGTTTGAATGTTATGCAGCTATAAGTAGAATTTGAAGTTTGATGTATGACAAACGACTAAAGCGCATGCTTCACGCGCTGCACTGGGGAAAGGCCAATTTTCGGAATTTTTTTTTTTCTTACAACCCCGGAGATGGCTCAGCAATGTGAGACGATTGTATTATCTAGAGCAATAATCATATAGATTAGCAATCGAACTAGTAGCAATTTATTATACTGTCATGTATAGAGTTAATATTATAGAATGCCGACTTATCTTTACTCTTACTTACTCGCGCTCTATCTCTAGACTCTGAATGAATGTCAATGGCTAATCTCATGGGTATAATCAAGTGATGGATTTCCTGAATAATATCGAAGGACTGTATTTTGTATGATTGAAAACATTTCTAAAAATTGCTCTGATTATACCTGGCTAAATTTATTCTGGCACGTTGTCCACCGCTTAGGGAACTACCTCGATCTCCTACGAATGTTTTATCACCCTGAGGGAATTGTTCGAAATCTTTAACAAGAGCACAGGCTTCTGTTACTCTTTTATATTTGTCTTTGTCGTATGGTAAGCCGAGAAGGATGTTATTCCTCACAGTGCCTGAAAATAGCCATGATTCCTGACAGGCATACGAAACAACTCCTCCTGCAATAACCTTCCCCTGAGATGGTTGTAGTTCCCCAAGCACCAATTGTAGAAAAGAACTCTGCAACCGAATAAAAAAGTAATATGATATATTTCTTATTATTGTATATTCAGATACTACTTTTATAATATTTTTTATTCATTTATTTTCGAGTCCTTCTTGCATATTTACCTTGCCAGATCCAACTGGTCCCACGATAGCACAAAGTTTACCCGGAGGGATTTTTAAGTTCACTTTGTGAAGGGTATTTGAGATTGAATTTTCCGTCCAGGAAGCCGTGACATCCTTTACTGTGACTCCAACTTTTTCATTGGAAGGTTGTGATGTTAATGAAGGCACATTTTCTTCCAACATTAAGAAATTCTTGAAGAAAATTATCAGAGACTCATTAATTTAATAAAAGTCTTCGTTTAAAATGCTACTATAAATTTAGTCGGCAATTGCTACTTTGTTGCGCCATAAATATTACAAGGTAAAATCCCCAGCTAAACAGTATCACTAAGAGTACAATTCTTGTTTACACAGTTGTAGATGCACTAAATAAATTGTAGTACTTTCCCACGGTGTGTTAATACTAAATTTAAACCCCTTACAATTCTATATCATAGTATTTCAATAATATTTAGTCCAAGTATACTCGGGGTAATGCTTGAAAGGGTTAAAGATGTTTTGCCTATACCGTCACAATAAGAAGTCACTCAGTTTGAACAATCAACATTACATACGCTTTGCATAACTTGAGAGATTGTAAAAAACATAATACATGACATAAGCACATAAATGTTTTGACTACAGATGCTTTAAAAGAATTTATATTAATTTATTAAACAGTCAAGCTAGAGTCATCATTAAGACGTTATGAGCATGACAGTAGACAATTCTTCTCTATTTTTTGTCAGGATCGATTTCACTAAAAGTCTATTGGAATCGATTGAAATGAATAGTATGCCAGAAATTAGTGACGCACGAGTCACTGAAGTGCGATTCATATATAACTGTAATAAATTGGTATAGGCAAGGGAAACTTACTTGTAATCGTTTGATAGAAACTAAAGCCTCCGCACTTGATGATACTGCTTGAGGATAAAAGATAGCCATAGTTGCTTGAAGAATGTTGAAGTATTGTGCAATTGAGAAGACCTTGTCAGCTGATATAGCGTTGCCAATTAGAACATATGTCATTAGAGTAAAGAAAAGTGTAGTACGTTCAGTGAATACGAAAGTTGCGAGATTGAAACCTTTCAAGTAGGAATTCAAAGTGAGAACTTGAACTTCATATCTGGAAGACATAAATAAGATACATAAAAGTTATAAATATTTCAAAACTATTACTCCATAGTCCAAGTAATAAGCATTTGAAGCAAATTCAAACAAAAAATATTTGTTTTCCTCCATTAAAAAATTCTATGCTGATTTTAATAAGCTCTGTATACTGCAGCCTGATTGATATCACCCAATTTTTTGTAATCAATCAAATTCTTCTTGTAAAATAAAAATATTATCTAACACTATTAATCTTACTCCATATCAAATTTAGTGTCCCAATCGTCCAACATAAGCAGAGTGCAGATTAATTTCTTTAAGATGATAGAGAATTTTAAATGGATTCCGTCGTTATCATAATTATATCATAACACAAGTAAATAATGATTAACGCAATTTTCTAGATTAATGAATGTATCGATACCTACCTTCTAGCTATTGACACAAGCTTCTCAAAAGGTTTCTCCCAAGTGTACATTTTAATAACCTGAATTCCACCAATAATTTCACTCATCAGCCGGACTCTTTCATCTGTTCTAAGAGCAATTTTTAATCGAAGTTTTGAGGTCCACTTGCTCATATAGCCTTTAGAAAAATAATATTGTTGTCAGATAATAACAATACGTTCAACAATAATGGACGTATACTATCATCAAAATTAATAAGGTCCAACAAATATAATGCAGCCTACCTTGTACTGGAATTGTTTGACAAGTAATTAAAACTAGTCCAGCCAGAGTAGCAATGCCTACACTTCTCCATATAAAGTAGCCAATTAATGCTGCCTGAATTGGCATTATCCAAATGTAATGAAGAAATATGAAAAGAGAATCAAACCTAGCTACGTCATTTGATAATAAATTTATTACTTGTCCACCAGCTGTTCTACCAACTGCTGATTTTGATAGACGAAGAATCTAAATAGAAAGTAGAAATGTAATTTAAATATTGTCTAGATCTAGACAATGCTCATTATTTGCATTCAATATTCTATCAAAATTTGGTATCACTCACTTTTCTATAAATTAATGAAGAACACGCAATGCGAACTCTCATACCGATTAATAATTCTCCCATATTACAGTGATGAGTCACACAGGTAATTAACATTGCCAATAATATCACAATTGTGGCATAAGTGTATGCTTCCTGGGTAGTAGAGGTTGATCGAGGATCAAAATGTAATATTAAAAGACTCAGAGCATAAGGCTGTAATACTCTATAATTAATATAATTAATTGTCATATTGAGTGAAGTTTGAAGATGATAATACAAGATGGCATTTATAAGAAATTGATAAAGTAATTGTACCTTAGTACACAGCATAATAATAAAATCCATCCTCCAAAGTACATGTGTGACCAAAAGAAACTCTTGATAAGTGCATTAAGTAGTTTTGGTTTCCTCCTTTTCTCTTCTGCCTTTTGCAGCTCTTCATTCCAGTTTCTATTGCAGAATGAAGCAAATGTTATTTCTGTTTGATAAAGTATCTTGGGATAAAACACTATATTATGTCAGTACTGACTTTTCTAATTTATTCCCAAGATGCTCACTGTGGTCCCTTGCTAGTGCATTGTAAAGATTTTTTACCTCCAAATCATGATTCTTTCCATAGGAAAAGAGAGGCTTCAACCACCTTTACGTGGAAAAATTAAAAAAATAAAAATCATTGATATTATAGCTTGATTTTAACATAGCATGTACATTTTGTTATAGATAAAATATATTAAATCAATTTTTGAGTTTTTAAAATTACACCATTGTCACATATTGTTTTTACTGTACTGTATTATTTGAAAAAATCAATTCATTATAAATTCATTTATTATTACAATATAGAGTTCTGCTATGTGATTATATAATCCAATATCACTTAGAAACTCAAAAGACCTGCAATATTTAAGATAACTTGCCCAAAATAAGTTTATTTGAAGCTCTGGTTCAGATAAAGTGATGTCTCATGAAATGAAAAAAAAAATTATATGAATCGTCTCAACTTAATGATCCTGTTTACAGATCTGTGTCATGTAGCACTTGACTATTTTGTAATCTATTGATTGACCTGAAGTAAGGAATTGAAAGAAGAGATACATATATTGATAATTTACATCGGACTTATTAGTCTGAACTGTTATGAGACAATTTCTGAGTGGAGATTACAAAAGAACATGATACATACAAAAATATTTAAAAACAAAATTAAAGCATTTATATTCATAAACCTAAAATAATACAGACACTATAGCCAGATTATAATCAAAGGTAATAAATGTGTAAACAGTAAAAAACGAATTAGACAAATTCTGCAATGTGACTTATAATTCTTTAACAAATAAGAAGACTCCATTAGCAGACTCTCATATCTATGATCGTTTGTTATCATGATGGTAAAATCAACAAGAGTGAATAAAATACTATTTATTTGTTTCACTGTTTACAGAGCTTAAGCAGGAACCGTACTCAATGTTTAAATAACCAAACGTATCATACGGACATGGAAAATCAGTATAAATACTAAGTCGGAAAAATGTTGGAACTTGTTTGTCATTCGAGTGATTGGGCTTAATCGAAGCCTTCCGATAAAATCTAACAAGTTCGATATAGACAAAAAATCAAGCGACCTGGGATCCATGTTTTATCGAAAGGTTTCGGTTACGGCAGTCATGTTCATTTTAGCAATCTGTCAGTATTTGTATTTACCTATGTTTTATACATGGGATGAAGATTAATTTAAAAAATTGGGCTAAGGCTTCAATTTAAATCAACTACTTGAGTAACAAACTTTTCAATCCCGAAATTTTTCCGTATTGCGTATTCCGTAACTATAAAAAAGTTCCAGCAGCATTAAGTGCATAAGATTTTTATTATACTCTGATAATAAAATATTCATAAATTAACATAGAATAAGGAACACTTATTAAAGCCTTGACTATACACACGAATAAAAATGTATACATAAATAAAGTATAAGATAAAGTCTGATAGGCTACTATATCCAGAATAAGAGAATAACAATGACAGCAACGAATGATATACTCAATTTGATAATATATGATTATTATTTAATAACATAGGCATATCATAAACAGCCCATAGTATGTAATGTTAGACATAAAAGTATGAGAGAGATATGCAAAAATACTTCCATAATCTAAACAATGGAAAATTATATCTTAAAATTTCAAAGTTCTTTTTCCACAATGGTTTTATAAAATGACTTTGAAACAATGAACTTCAAAAGTTGCAGCGAGTGAACGTGACGTAATATAAGCTAAACAAAGCTTCTCACCAGAATATCAATCTGCTAAGAGGATTGGCAACGCCTATGGGATTCGGGTTATCGAACTTTTTGCTACTGTCCATCCTCAGCTACGATGCGTCATACAGAGCAGAATATATTTTTTTTAATTGAGTTGTAAAACTACAGACTACACTATCATTTCATGCGGATTAACCTGCACTGGCCCACCACCAGCATAAATCTTCCCACAATCCTCATACACGACTCTCAAGCAGCTTGAGCAAGACTGACCATTAATAGGCTGGTACCACTCCAGTCGAATAATCGAAATTTGTAATGTGGCGGGGGTAGTGGCACGTGTTCTTTGCAACAGAAATTTCATTGGCGGAGAGAAATACTGTCATAAGGTTTCAGCCAATCAGGATTTAATAATAGATTTTAATCACTGATTATCCATCTGGGGTCTCCTTTCTTGTCTTTTCTGCAATATGGTGAAACTGAAAACGATCTGTTATGAATGTCATTAATCTTGTAAATCATTGGCTACGTCATCTCCTTGCAGAGTATAAATAAATTGGACTAATCATGTCTATTTCTTTTAAATCTTAGGTATTATTCAATTTTTAATTATATTTTCTCTTTCATGTCCTTTGATCTATTATTTATGTAGTCAACTTACTGCTAACACCGCAAATATCGTCCTAGCAAACCCAAATTAACCGTTACATATCAATAATGTGACAATTTTTTACTCACGGATATAATAGTTACGTACATACGTAAGCTGTTTCATAAGTACTAAATCCTTGAGAACAAAACTCTGACATTACCGATATATAACTGCCTGTATAGCTGAGATCATGTCTTTCTTTTTGTGATGTATCTGACAAAAATCAACAAAGATAAAACCGCGATTGCAACATTAGAAGTAAGACTAAAAATTAGGCGTCTAGAAACTTCAAAATTTGAGACGTGCGTTAAGTCTGACTAAGAGCGTATTCTAAATTCACTACGGGTTTGCTTGTGTTTTAATCAATTACGTGCAGTTAAATAGAGACACGATGATACTAATAGTACTGGTAGTGAGTTTCAGAATACATTTAAAGTAGTGGAGACGCTGTAATAATGATAAATTTAATTGTAATTGAAAGAATTGGAATTTTCCTTTGCTTAAAATATGTTATTAGAAATATTTCTAGTACTTATGTCTTTTCGTTACTATCAGTATTTAAATATATTAGAACGTTATATGCAATTAATTTAGAAATCATTGCTCACGATCAATTAATTGATTGCATTTACTACTGACCACTCACCGGTTAGAATGATTTTAAATTCAATAATCTTATTTTTATCAATTTTGACGCAACATTGTTAGAAAATAAGCATCTTATTGGTTGGCAAAAATTGTCCAAACTAATTGGTCTGTACAGGTTGTGTCAAAAGGTGTTTGGCATCTCCAGCTGTCACAAGGAAAAAGAAATGGCGTGAGTGATTGTTTACGTTAGCCTAGATGAAATAGTAAAAATATGCTTGATAGCCATCCTTTTATAACTTTTCTGCTAGAAGCGTGTAATCAGACGGTGTATAATTAATCGTGTAATAATTTTGCACTATTTAAGAAAAATTAAGTATGGCTTTTTCATTTAGAGCTGGCACCAATTGGTGTCATGATTTTCCGAAACTTGCTAGAGAATCAGGATTTTATTTTAACATGCACAGAAGTCGAGTGCGCGTCGACTGGAATCGAATAAGTATTTACCACCAAATTTTATTAAAAAAGGTTTTTTATAATAAGAAGAATTCTAATCACAATGAATTTATTTTAGGTTCTATTGACATTGATAGAGTCATCCGAGAAAGAGATTTCTTAACTGTTGATGAGAATGTTAATAATGTTGTTGATTACTGTTTGGAAAGTGAATATGATGTGAAGATTTTGGATCCAAATTTTGTCAAACTCTTTCGTCTAGCACAGCTGGCAGTAGAGTATTTATTGTACTGCAAGCAGTATTTGGATCATAGCGTTGTCATCTTAAAGGATGAACTAAGATCAAAGCTGGAGGATAATGCAAAACTAAAGAAGGGTAATCTGTGTTTGGAGGAAACTGTTAAAGATTTGCGAGAGAAGCTAAGAATCATTGACACAAAGATTGGTGATTCTCATGGAGAACTTCATAAAGTATTTATTTTTTTTTCTGTCATTACTTTCTAATAAGCCAATTAGTTTTTGCAATAATTAGTATGATAATAGAACCATTATCTTGAACTGTGCAATGAAAGCTGTTATTCAAAGTAGCGTTTATCCTAATGTTATTCGTAGTTGCATAATTGGTGCTGTCTCATTTTGTTAATATAATTCCTATAGTGTTAATATGTAAAATAGACAATTATTTTCTAACAATACTTGAAATTTTTGTCTAGTGTCCACACTGTACGAAAACATTTATTTCTGCGATGTTTGTGGCGGCACACATCGCACGTCGCCACCCGAATTTAGTCGAACCGAATATCACCAGCTCACCAGTACATGAGCAATATCGAATGGAGACGGAGAAACTGCATAATGAGATAAAAACTTTAAAAGAGAGGCTTAACCAGACAGAAAGAGTTATCAGATATGAATCTGATAAGAGTTTAGAGAACCTCAGAGCTGAACGTGAGGAAAGAATGAGATTCACAAAGAATGAATTGCAGACAGAAGATAGGGAACGTGACATGAGATTAGAGGAGCAACACAGAAGATATCAAGATGAGATAAGTAGTCTGAAAAGCATGCTCTTCAATGAGATACAAAATTTGAAGCAGAAGGAGAGAAATTTTACGCCCATGAGACAATATGAAGATGACTTTTCCAACAATCACATTAAGGAATTGATTCAACAGCAGGAGAAAGAAATTCAAAGGTTGCGCGACCAACTCCAAGATCGTTTAACTCCCGACTTGGATAATATACAGGATAAACTTCAAGTTCAGGAGAACTATTGGAAATCTAAATTAGAACGATTGGAAACTCGTCATCGAGAAGATACTGCGAATTTGTTATCCCAGTTGAAATTAACTCAGGATACAGTTCATCATATTCGGGAAGAATATGAGAAAAAGGTAGATGACTTGGAGAAACTTTCGAAGAGTCAGTCAAGGATACTTTCAGTCCAGGGTGAACAATTAGACACTATTTCTCGGGGGATTCAGGATGCTCATAGGAGTCAACAAGGATTGGATAAAACAGAAAAAGATCGGGATCAGAAATACAATAAGCAAAGCATGAGATACAGTAACAGTATCAGAGGGCGAAACAAATCTCTGAAAGATACAGATATAGTTTTGGAGAACCTGGGCAGTCCTTCTAGTCAGGAGTCCCTTGGGAAGAGGGGTCCGCCGATCTCACGAAAACAATTTCTGCAAGATAACTCACGTCTTGTAAGTAAACATGAGAATTCTGACATGGAATCTGGAAATGATCGCAGTCAAAGGACATCGGACAGTGTAGGTAGATCTCGAAATTTCGTTGAGGAGTTAGACTTGAACTCTGTAAGGTCAAGTCAACGTGAGAAGACCAGTCAACACAGTCCTAATAGAATCAGCTACAGAGAAGATATTGTTGAAACTTTTAGGGCTAACGATGACAAGCAACAGATGCATAAACAAAATAAAAATACTTCCTTGGCTCGGTTGAGCAACAACGGCAAAAGTTCTCACGCAGAAAAGATAAGGATGAAAGAGCGTGAATTACAAAAGAAAAAACTGGACGTGGTACCTTTGGAAAAATCCATTCAGGATGAGAAAAAACGGAAAAGCTCCACGAGTGAATCAAGCGAAAGTCGATCCGAGACTGAGGAAGATTCAGAATCTGGAGCAACGGAATCGGAAACTGAAAGTAACTCTCAGAGCGAAAATTCTGATGAGAGTTTTGTTGGAGAAACACCTGGAAAAAAATGTACAAAGGACACACAAGAACGTGCTCTATTATTACCAGAATTGCGTGACAAAATGTTAAGCTTATTTGAAGGCAAATTAAGGGATTTGGGAATTGATCCTGAATGGAATGGAATTCCTAAAGCTACGTACAAACAGAAAATGGACATTATAAGACATCATCAAAGTATTAATGCCAAGGTAATTCCATAACAATGTAATAAGTTTCATAAAAATGGATGTATACAGTTGATTACAATTTTTCTTTACAGAAATTCACCAAATATGAACACATTAAACATAGAATCATTCAGGAACTTACGCAGAGACTTACAATCAGTAAAAACAAATCAAAGAATATCAAAGCATCAAAAAAATCACAGCTAAATAAATTAATGAACAATGTAAAGACAAAAGCGATGAATGCATTGAATTATCAAAGAGATGGCAGAAACAATGAAGGTAGAAAAATAATATGATATAATTAGATTAATGGTAGTATAAAATATATATCATTCCTTTTGCAGATTCTCGAGTACCAGTTTTGAAGTCGCATGTTAATTCTACACGGGAGACAATATCAAGGCAAAAAGGCCGTCTAGATTTATTGCCAAGAAAAATGAAAGACGCAGACATACGTGATATCGATCAACAAAGGATTCGTGACTCATCTCAGTCTTCAAGAATTTTGGAAAATATTTCTTCCGCCTCTGACCAGGGAACAGTTTTAACGTCCAGAGCAAAAGTTTTGCAAAATATTGTGGAAAGTCCTTCTAAAGATGGGAAACTAATATCGCGCTCTTATGAGAGTGTCAAGGAATTTCTGATGGAATCTAAACATTCGAAAACTCCTTTCGAGTTAACAGGTACTAAAGTGACTTCGACGCCCAATAAACATATAGTGAACATGATGCAAGAATCTTATGCAACGAATACAGATGAATCTGATAGTAAAATATTGCGAGATGAAAAGGCGAGGAGTTTGCCAGTTTCGCCAAAAGGAAATAAGAGTGTTTTAAAATCAGCAACTGGTTCGGTAGGCAGCCTTGTTAAAAAAAAAGTTATTTTTGATTTGGAAAAAGAAATACCAGAGAAGGATGAAGTGGCGAAGAAATCATTGGGCAAATTATTTCCTAAATATGATATAGAAAAAAGGGACATTGATGAGGATGAGGACTGGAATATTTCTAGGTATATATAACGTTTAAAGAATGCAAAAGCATTGTATATGATTAATAAATTTTCAGCATCTCGGATGAAAAGGATCAGACACCTCCTAAATTTTCTGCAAAAATTCCTGAACAACGTATTCTCCTGAAATCACATCAGAGTGAAAAGATTGCCGAGATATCCAAAAAGATTGAAGAACAAGTGAGTAATACTTTGGTGTTTAATTAAAGTTTTAATTAATCATTTATCTAATAAAACCAATTATTTTCAGTTGAGTTTGTCAAGACAAAAACCAGTGGGAGCAATAGAAACCATGTTTCTAACGAAAGCAAAACTAGAAGAATCAAAGGATAATAATCAGTATCTAAGTTCTACAAGTGTAGCTAGTTCAATTTTGGAAAGTCCTGCTACTCGTTCACGTGGAAGATTTGGGAATAGAAATGAAAAGTCAGCACCGCAGCCAGCACCGAGAGCAGGAAAAAGTGCAGAATCACTTCTATTCACATTGGAAAATAATAAATTATCCAAATCACAAGATTCTGATCTTGAATCTGACATAGAAGAATTATTACAAATGGACTGAGAAATGAGGAGCTTAAAGCACAGAGTACAAACTATTTAAACAACAATTATAATCATAATTATAAGAGTACAAACTCTTGTGCCTTTGCATCGCATGTTTTCTTGTCTTGATATATGTATAATGAGTAAAACAGAGAAAACTCCACACAAATATTTATACTTATATAAGTTTTATTTTTTTAATATAATACATGTAGTCTGTCAATATCAACAGTATACGGCGTGCTTTTCTGTTGTTAAATAAAAAAAAATTATCTAAAAATGTACAAATTTTATTTGCTACAGTGCTTGGCGCATGACACTACGTACAAGAAGAAAATGGAGATTGTTGCAATATGGCGGAAGGGGATGAATTTATTTCGTTGGAGGAACTTTGAACGTGGTGTGTCTGAGAAAAGAAGAGATTTCCCGATTCTTAAGGATTCGTCGTCTTAAAGAAAAGTGATATAACGGAGATGATGTACGATGAAGATAATATAAATAAGCTGAAGTAAAATGTGAAAGTATGAGGAACCTGAGAAGGCTAGTGTGTTTTGACAAGTCAGGGCTGTACAAAATTAAGATTATGAAGACACATTAAGATCCAAGTCTCCCACGGTTGTATTTTTATTCAATAATTTTCAATTTGCTCCAAACAAATTCGTAAAAATTAATGGATTAAAAAAGGGAATGAAATGTTTCCAAAGGGTTTTGTAGCATCCCCTTGAGAAAGGTACTATAGGACACGGATTACTTTTATTGTTAACGTTTTATGAAAATTGTATTAGAAAAAAAAGTACAAAGGATGACATATCTCAGAAAATCTTAGCATTAGTCTAAGATTATCAAAAGATATTTAAGTTGAACTAGTATTGTGATATCACTATAGAATAAGGTGAACATAATGACTACGTCCGAACTGGTTTGTCTTGTATGTGACTTAAATCTGGATAATACCAACTGTACAAATGTCTTCTACGCGTCTATGCCGCGAAATGGAGAATTATTAGCAAGTTTTGTGCAGCGTGTTCTGCAGTCTACTGAGTCTGATCTACGCAGCTCATATGTTTGTTCAAGGTGTTATCATCTATTCCAGATGCTGGAACAAGCACAATGGACTGTCACAAATATCCGTTGTGAAATACTCAAAGTGTATAATTCTGACAACAAGAAGAAACTTCAAAGCAATTCTTCATGTGAAGAAATCCTCACCGAAGATAAAATCTTCCTGGAGAGTTTGGTAGAAGATAAATTAGATATTGATGCAACGTTACATAGCGAACCAAATATACCAGATCTCAGCACAATTACTCAAGCACCCCAGCAAACTTTAGAACAACATGTAGCTATTGTAGAAGATCAACTGATAAAAGAAAGTGCAGAGACTTTTGCACGAGTCATCAATGAATCTTCATCACAAAATCATTTACAAGATCCATTAATATTAACAAACGAATTACAGAGAAGTAATCCTAGTAAACTGAAGAGACTGAATGCTGAAAATAATAAAAAATCCATTAGGAAAGAGTTTCTGAAGAATAATACAAATTCTTTTGCTTCAAAAGAAGAGGACTTTTGCACATTTAAGGAATCCTCGAATTTATTAATTAATAAAAAATCTAATTTAAGTCGTCACGAGAAAATGGCTCTTTATAACAAACAGTGCAGAACGTGTAGTAGATTATTTAAATCAGCCACTGATCTCAAAATTCATATAATAAAACACGGTGGTTCTCGTCCATATTATTGTCAAAAATGTAGAGAGCGTTTTGAAAACATCTCTTTAGCAAATATCCATGCCATGGACATCCATCTTAACGAGAAGGATATTATCGTGATTGCAACAGAGCCATGCCAAGGAGAGACAGTAGACTTCAGTCAGGAGGATTGTATCTTTCCTGAAGAAGTGTTACGGATGTCAGAAATGGAAGAACAAGATGACTTTGAGTGGAAGGAATCTAGTGAATCTTTAACAGAAGTCAAGGAAAATGAAGAGAGTCTAAAACGTATGTAGTAACAAATCTTGCAATATTCTCAAGAGATCTTACTTTATTTGTGTACCTTAAAACAAGCTTCTGTTGAATATTGTCAGGTAACGACAGTACTCTAGATCAGGAGTCTGCTAAACAAAGCTCTGAGTATTCCAAAACATCCCGGAAGTCTGGTAGGATTTCCAAATACAGTTTAAAACCTTTAGATCATCTGTGTCCTACCTGTGGAAAGAAATGGAGAACCTCAGCTGAATTAAAGACTCATATGAAGTCTCATTCTAGCCTCAGACCATACATGTGTGAAAAATGTGGCCAAGCGTATAAACACCGTCACGCGCTTGAAATCCACGTTGGGATGCATAACGGAATCAATCCTTTTCAATGTAGCTTTTGTAACAAGTGTTTCACTCAGAAGGGCGCCCTGATGAGACACCTACCAATCCATACTGGAGAAACACCATATCAGTGTGAATTATGTGGGAAAAGATTTGTGCATCACACATCATACAACATGCATGCCTTGTCACATACGGGCAAAAAATCCTATAGATGTCACGTAAGTAAATCATAGTTTTATAAATTATTAAGTTATATTATGTGTTGTTTGATAATTTTTTCATACAGGTCTGCGATCTTTCCTTACTATCCACATCACATCTGAAACGTCATATGCGAGTTCACACTGGTGAGAAACCATACAGTTGTTCTTTGTGCGGAAAACGTTTCGCGGAACGGTACAATCTATTCGCTCATCAGAAGATACACGATCCTGCAGAGATAACAGCCAAGGAAGCAAAAAAGATGCAGTATAAGTAAGAGGCGCCAAGGATACCTTTGAGGAAGAGTTTAGAAGCTGGATTAAGTTCTAGGGATATTCCAGGTGTGAATTGTGTCCAGCACAATTTGACAAAAGACAAAAGCTTCAGGATCACATGAAGCTACATACGAAGAGTGACAGTGACGTGGAGAGGATTGATACCCAGAAGATGTTGGAGTTGGCGAGATTTTATACGGGTCAGAATCAGGAATCCCTGAAGGAGGGAGGAAACTGGTCTCAGGATTGTTACTCAAAGACAGAAAGCATCCCTGTTCTTTCCAAGGTAAATCAAAATCACGTTCCTTTAACTCAAATCGGTACTAATTCATATAATCTAACGGTTGACAATCATAGAACCTTGTTAGGCATTGAATATGATAAGAATTTGTTGGAAAATATCACCACCGCGAATGAAGTTCCTACAGGGAGCAAAGAAATTTGATACAAACATTTTTTGCCATACTATTATAGCAGACAAAAAGAATTAAAAATGGATACACATTTAACTTATTACTGAACTCTTTGGGTTCAGTTATTTCTAACGTTGTGATTATTCACACGAAACGTGCATTGGGCATGAATCTCTATTCACTCGAAGGACTTTTACATCTTGAAATTCTGCGAGATTGATTCATGTAAAAAAAGTAGAAGACGAAACACGATTAGGGGGATATAAGATTTTCTGTTTTATTACACGCAACATATCGTAAAATTTTCTTTATCGAATTTTGCATAAGATCCACAAGAAAAACTTACATCCCTTCTATCGTTTTCCATCCCTCGTTTTTCGCGAATCACACATTCAAAATATGAAACTCGTCGACGTGTTTAGAGTTCCTTCAGCATGATTCAAGCATTAGGTACGTTTAATGTGAATAGTCAAGATATCATTTTAAATATAAATAAAATGTTCCTCAGGTTATAGTTATAAGTTTGTTAAGTAATAACGATTTTCTACGAACATTTTTTTTAAACCTTTGAAGACTGATTAAAAATAAAAATATGAATTTAATTCATTTTGTGCATTACAGTTCATGTTGTACCATAGTAATGTAAGTTCTCAAGGGTTTAAATATAGAAAACGTAATACAATGTTAACTTATAGTTCATACTGCACAGTAATGAAATAATTAATTACTGGTACGTATTTTCTATTTACGTATCTCTAAGAATTTGAATATATTTTCTTAATAAACAAAATAGATTTGTATAATGGATTGTTTATAAGTTGTTTAATAATAAACAATGAAAATACGAAATACAGGATATATATTTCAGCTTTAGCAGGTTGGAAAAGATAATCCACTCAAAAATGGGATTCTAAATTGAAAAAGAAATTTTTTTCTTGCAAAGAGATTTGGGTAGCCATTAATTCATTCCAAGATGTCAGACCATAGGATGTGCATAAAGTTTTCTGTTGCATTTTTCCGGTGGATAATTGCCTTAAACGGAAAATATAATGTTAACCGTAAAATCAATAACTTCGTACTACATTCAGAGCTCCGGTTAACACTATCCTGTTTAATGCTGCTTCGTTATGACGCGCATCCACAACCGCTGGGTAAATACAATAATTCCTTGATCCCCTGAATTTGTTACCGCTGTATGTACCCCGGTTAGCGCTCTATATTCTAAGATCGTATCCTGAGTGTTAACCGAGGTCTTACTGTACTAAAGTACGTAGTTAGTACATACTCTCGCAATTGATTTATTATCAATGTTATCTTGTTGTTGATTAATTCCTGTGTTAACTTGTCACTTGTGAAGTCATATCTTGGCTTTCGGAGAGGATGATTTATATAGACCTCATAAACAAAATTCATCAGAGAGTTGAAGGCCTTTTTAAAATCATCCATAAATAACTAATGAAATAATTACTGTTACTATAAATATTCAATAGTTAACGCAAAAGACAATAGCATCTACGTACAACTAGAGAATAAAATCCAGGATTATTTAAGTGGTGATCAATGTACATTCTTCTTGAGGCTATAACAACTTCCACAAATTCATCTTTTAAATTTTCTGGGTGGTCTACTTTCTTCCTAGGCTAAATATATAGATTAATCTGAGATAAATTTTCAGTCTGAAGTTGTGTTCAAAGATTAATTTTTCTTGTTTAAATATTTACTGCACGTGGAATGGATTCTTCACTTGAATCCTCATCGAGTTCTTCAATTGGTACGAATAGAGGATCTTCCACTTTCATTTGACTACGTCTTAACAGTACTTTTTCACGTTGCTTTTTGCGTTTTGAATCTTCATCTTCTATTATTATATTAGATTTCTCATCCAGGATAACTTTCAATTCTGAATACTTTGCAAATTGATTCTCTGATGCTTTTTTGATTGGTACAACTATAGGTGATATGTCATCTTCTTCTTCACCCCTAAATGTAATATGTTTTTTCTCTTCCAATTCCAAGTGGCTTCTAGTTACTGTCACTTTAGGTAATAATATTTGACTCTCCAGTATAATATCTGTTGCAGTAGCTCCAGTACCTTGAGGTCTTACCCATATACTATATGTTGGTAGATCAAGGGTTTCAATAACCTTTACAAAAGAAGAAGTATGTTAAAAACAGTGTAAATTATTTAAAGCAGAACATTTTCATACAAAATATTTTCTCACGTCGTTTACTATCTCAGTAATAAAGTCTATTTTACTCAAACTAGACTCCACACTGTCAATACCAATTCTGCCGCCTATTTTAACAGCGAGCAGATTCTCTACACTATCCTTAATCCACGTGAATACTTCAAATTTGTCTTTTATCCATTGACGGTGTAAATCCTCATCTTTTGTAAGGACCATTACCATTTTTGTATTTGCATAACGACTCTCCATTTGTATTGTGGCAAAGAGATCCATTTGCGTTATTCCAATTTTTTTCTCAAAGGCGACCAAAGCAATTTCATTAATATCTGCAGAATTATTGTAATTCTATACTATAACTTGCTTTGAATTGTATAGCATTATTATATTTTATACTCACGAAATCCATAACTGTGTCCCAATAATTCTTGAATAGCAAGAAATTCTCCTCTGCGTGCCATTTCATTAAAATCTTCACGTTTTACAAAGTAAAAACATTCCATATCTTCTTCACAGTCTGGACCATCGCGGGTCGTGTGATTTTTACAGAGTCTGACCTATCATTAACTTCTCATGTATTTATGATCAACAATGCTTTTATAAATTATCGTTTTACCCTTTTTGAAAGAGCGTTCGCTATTGTCTTAGCCATTAAGGTTTTCTTCACTGCTGATGGTCCACTCAGAATTATTATAGGTGGGCTGACCTCATCGTAAGGACTAACATGCATATCAATGTTTGTTATATTCAGTTGTTCAAGTAAGACTAATTTTGTTACATTGCGAGCAGATATCAGGTCAACCGATGGTTCAAACAGCTCTGCGGCAGAAACCTGAAGAATATGGAGAATTCAAGAAAACAGTCTTCAATAACATTTATTGATTAATTATTGATACCTTTTCAGTAATGGAAACACCAGCACCATCCACATACATAACACTGGGCATCGTGAATAAAAGTACGTCTCTATAATTTGGCCATTTTGTACATGGATTACCTCTGAGATCAACTTCATAAACAAAACTCTTCAAATGAGAAACTTCCATAAGGTCAGCTATCTTGTTATACTTCAAATCAACAAGACGTAGACCATATGCACCCTGGAAGTAGGATTGTTTTAGTTTTTCTTATTCTTAGTCTTGATCCAATACTAAATATTAAAGAGAATAACTTGAAAGAATTCTAATGTCATAATCTTATTATGCCCCATAATCAAGGTACGGAGATTTGGTAATGTCTTTATTCCATCTTCTGGATCCAATGATACAAAACTGCTTATACAATTGTATTCCAGATTTAATTCCTGTATATTCATCTTATCTAAATTTTCTACTACCTCAATAAGATTGTAAGACAGATTCAGATAATGAAGATGCCTGTAATCAAAGAAACACTTAATATTGTCTTATACAAGATAAAATAATATGTGCTCACTTTAGGTTTTGCAATCCTGTTATATTCTCAATGGCATTATGAGACAGATCGAGTCTGACTATACTCCAAAATTCGCTGAGATCATCTATTATTGTTATGTCATTATGAGAAAAGTTGACATAGGTCAGATACCAGGGTGGCGAAAATCGCAAAACATTTTGAAGTTTGTTATGTGATACATTAAGATACATCAAATAAGGAATACCACTGAGTGGTGCTAAGTCTGTAAGATTGTTGTAAGATAAATCCAAGTATTGGATATAACGATGATAATGGAGAATAGAAATATCCTTTAGATTCTGCAGAAAAAAGAACTTTTGGCGATGATAAATAAATAATTGTCATTAAAGAATCTTTACCATTTTTGTTAACTGGCATTTACTCAAAACGTACAATCCATTTTCAGGGGATTTACTTAAAAATGTGGAACATGCACCAACTATCCTATCAGAGAGGATTCCTGTGTATTCTGAGGAACTCAACTCAAAATCTTGCATGGTTTTGATTTTTCTTACAGGAGCATTAACATCTTCCCAAAGTCTCATATGTAAAGCGAAACCACCCCATTTACTGTCTATTATCGTTTGTCGCTTATCATATTCAATTTTGCAGGAACTCCAGCCGTAGTCCTCTGATGAGGATATGGACTAGGAGAAATAAGAAATGAGGAGAGATTCTGTGTATTATCATTACAAGTAAAATAACTGGAGTACCTCGTTAGAACTTGATGTGAAACAGAGGCTGGAATATTCTGATGAACTTGACAGGATCTCGTACATTTCAAAATCTTCTTTCGGTTCCAAATTCAGAAACTCTGGTGATATCCTTTCTGTTTGGTCAATTGGATATTTTGCTGTTACATATCCTTGTTTCTCTTTATAAATTCTCTCCTTATTTATAGGCATCGTTCTTTTCCTGCTAGATCCAGAAAACAGGAACTCCTATTGTTTCCAGAATAATTAGAATTGAACTTTGTGCCTGACTTGAAACATCCTTTTACCTGATCGTTATGCTTTAGTGTGCTGCTCCTAGAATTTTTTATTGAAGCAAAATTTCTATCCATTTTTTAAATTGCACAATCAAACTCAAAACCAATTCGTTGCATTCTTTACTTCAAAATGGAGCAAACAAATGAGAGTTAGATGAAAGTATAATAATAGAACGCTAAAGGAAAACGGGATATAAATATTAATTCTTCAATTTCAATATGCATCTCTTTTATCTGTACGCGACTAATACAATTTACAAACGCATCCGTATATGACTTTTTTTATATAAAGTTCCTATAATTATTTCATAGCAGCCAATTTCTTAAGTGCTACGTTTTCTAAAGAAAAATGATGCCATCCGTCGCTTTCGGTCAGGTCGACAGCTCCCTTACCCTTGTAGAATTCCCGTGCTGGATTCCAATTTAGGACAGCGAAATCTAGCCTGCAGCAATTGCTTTCAGCAGCTTTCTACGAGAGTACCATGATGGGATCAGTAATACAAAATTAAGGTAAAAATATATATATTACCTAACGTACCTTGACAACTGCTTTAAAGAGGCTACTGCCTACGTGCTTTTTGCGAAATTCAGGTAAGACATACAAGTCTTCCAGGTACATGGCTTTACCGTTCCAGGTTGAGTATGTGTAATAATACACAGTATATCCAATTATCCTATCAGATGCTGTGGCCACATAGCAATAAAATAATGGCCGATCAGAATTGAATCCATCTTCCTCAAGAGCTGTAACGTGAAGATGAAATATTTGATAATAATTAATAGATCTGCAGTTACAATTTATAGTGTGTGTCACTTCATATAATAATTTAAAAAATAGTGTAATTAAGCGTGCTTTAGTATAGAGACAGTATGCGATTAACGAATTCAACAAAGGGATTCAAAAATTACGATTGGCAACAACTTACTTTCATATTTTAATTTAGCGCCGTTCGATTTGCCCGAACTCTCTGCCAATTTCTGCAAAGACATTACGAAATTTTGGCAATGGGACAGTGCCCGATGTTCGAATCAGAATTTTCATATAAATATGAAAAAAATTAAAAAAAAAAATGAAGCACCTCACCTTTAACATCAATTTTTGGGCCATCCGGCATTTTTTCAAAATCTGCTAATTCCTGGAATAACGTAACGCAAACGAAAATAAACAAATAAACGAAAATATCTAAAACTCTATCAAGGGGGTTAGAAAAAAACTGTAACATTGTGTTTCACGATACATATACCCAGTGTCTTATTATTATGCTAGTTTTACCTGTATTAAATCACGGATCGCCTTGCAATCTTCTCTCTTAGCTTCACGAATCTGTATACCTTCCATACTTTTATTTTTGCTATAGCTTTGGGTTAAGGACTTTCGTTGCGTTACGTAATATAATTCTTCAAATAATAATGAGTTAATGAAATTGTTCGCTCGGTAAATATTTTGGAGCGACTATCACGCTTCCATATAAGGAAAATGATTTTATCAGAAGTCGGACTCGGGCTCTAACCCGAGTTACCCACATTTTAAATTCTGTAGTAAAGTTATGTAATATCGCAAAAGAATGGCTATACGAATCAAATAGAGACTGATGGAAATTGAAGGATAGACAATTTTTCATAATATGTACCTGTCAATCAAATATAATATGTGCTATGACATTGAAAATACAAAATATGCAGAGATTCTTCTGTAAAAGAATAAAAATAACATTGTAGGGGTTTTTATGTTGCGAAAGGTTGGGAACGTACGTACGTACTTAAATACGTAGGGAAACGTAGGGAACATTATTATTTAATCCAAGTTTAGGCGGCAATGGATAAGTAGTCTTCTTTCTCTTTGATAACGTCATTTTGTGATATACATACAATTGACAGATACAAATGAACTTTAATCAGTGGATTGAAGCATTACTGTAGTACATATTAGTTTCGATAGTGTTAAACAATTGATTGTTGTCCAGTATGAATAATTATTTAGTAGGACGTCAACAATGTATCGACTGTCGAGATTCGACAGTTTGCAACTAAATTTTGAATTAGTTTCGATTTCTACCGTCAGGGGGTAATGAGTCGCTTCCTGTTCGATCTTCCATCGCTTCCTACAGTCACAAATTGTGCGGTGTGCGAACGTGACGGTAATTTTATATCGTACGCTTAATACAAGTATAAAAGAAGTTATATTTCGCGTAAGATATTATCGTCTTAATAATATAAATAGTCGCGAACATGACCGACATTGACGCGAAAGTGAACATGTCTCTCGGTAAGTGCGAAGAGTTCGGAAAACATAGAAATTATGCGGATAGTCCTACGTGAGCGTACGGCTGCGTTTGTTCCTTTTGCTCGACACAAAATGGCTCCCATTTACAGTACGGCCGTGTTCATGTATATTTGAGTATCTGTAGAGAGCTCGGGAACAGAAAGATAAAAGCCCTCCGACAGCGAGTCGAGTTAAAAAAATAATGCGTTTGTGTAAGGAAAAAAGCACGTATATATATCTATCGCAGATAAAATACTCTTCTGCT
Organism: Syrista parreyssii; assembly: GCA_030142615.1. Classification (NCBI taxonomy): domain Eukaryota; kingdom Metazoa; phylum Arthropoda; class Insecta; order Hymenoptera; family Cephidae; genus Syrista; species Syrista parreyssii. The sequence continues at coordinate 228,335 of JARQTG010000164.1, forward strand.
CAGAGTAACTTAGCTCCAAGTATTTATTGCTCAAGGAAGATCACCTCTGTGCAAAGCGTGCCATACTCGCACCATGACTCACTCTCCTTTATAAAGGAATGAAATGGCCAACTCTCCATTGCGTGGGACGCTGAAATTTGAGAAGCCTGGTTTATTACTGATAGAACATGCTATGTGTTCGTTATTACTGTTTATGGGGTTTTCCATGAAGCACTGATTCTTCTGTAATAATGAGGATAAGGGATCCTTGTACAACAATTTACTGGGATCCTGGAGTTCAGCGATCCTCTTTATTCTATGTGGAGTCTGTACCATGTGGAAGGTTTCAGTCAACCATCCTTTACTCCAACATCTATGTTTCGTCATTGGACATGACAAAGAAGCAAGCTAGAGCTGGTTTTTTTCATGATGACCTACATAGAAGATCTACCTACTACAAATGCTGGGAATGGGTTCTTGTTGACTACCTTTAATGCAAGCCTAATGCATCCTATTATGAACCAAGCTGTATTTTTACCAATATTATACATTGAGTAAATGGGACAGATTTGAGAGTGATGAATGATGCAATAATATCTATAGTGAAACTGGCTGAATACCAAGCACTTTGGAGATTTGAAGAAGCTAGTTATGGTGAAGCATACTGAATGGCATATTTTATTAAACTTGGGAGGGGAGGGGGGGGGCAAACGTTAAATGGAGGTGGATATAAAATCGTTTTCATTTCTGTTTATTTCTCTTGAATTTTAGTTGCTGTAAAGTACCTATATCTTGTTTAATTTCCTTAGAAAGTTGTAACGCAACTTCTGCATTTTTCTTTTTCCTTTGAAAGTAGCAATCGTTAATGAATTCCTACAGTCATCCCAAAATGCAGAAGCACACTAATATCAACGTGCAATGGAGTATAAAGTCAATGGCAGTATTACACTCTGGAGTCAAGGTGAATTTGTCAGAGTTAATACTACAGCAAAAGAAACATCCTTAATAACCACGGAGGGAAGGGAACAAAGATAATTTTAAAAAAGAGTAAAGACATGCAAATCACAACAGAGAATTGAACTCTTTATATCTAAATGCGTAAAACTCTGAAAAATCAACGTGTTCCTGAAAGGTCAAGTCGAAACACAAAACTAGTATTAACTACAAAAATGTCCCTCGAACATAAGCCGCATAATAACTCGCTGTCGAGGCCGTACGCTCACTAAACCTTGCGAATTTTCTTCCTTTTAAGATGAAATCATAAAGATGGAGAAAAAGGAGAAAAAGAGAAAACCCATTACGACCAATGGCAAAGGTGGTGCGCCGCGTATTCGGCCTCCAGGAAATGGGAACGTTGCTCGTGGTCGAGGACGTGCAGGTCGTTCTGGCAAACAAAATGCTCCTGCTGGTAATCAGAAGAAAGGTCAAGCCTGGCGCCTACAACGGAACCAGAACAATCTCCAAGGAGGCTTTGTTAAGAAGCGCTACAATAAGAACAACCCAGGCACCCTGGTACGCTCAAGATCCAATATATCCCTAAACAGAGTTGGAGCAGTACAGAAGAATGTATCATCTATAAGGGGTGGCTTCATCTCACGTCGTGGACGTGGCGGCAGATACACTTTGAACCGCACCAAGAATCGCACCAATTTGACCTTTGCTCAGGGTGGATTTTTCACTGGTGCTAAAAGCCTCCTCAAGAGAACCAACAGTATGCCTAACCTACGTGATCCCACTTCTGTACATAATCGTCTTGGTTATCAAAGTCCAGCACAAGTGGCTTATAGAAACAGAGTGAAGCGTGCAACACAGCTTCTACTTCAAAGACAGAATCAGAGACAGAATCTTTCCAATGAATTTAGGGTAAGTCGAGTCTAGATATTTTCCCCTGAGTTTATTATTAGAAATTGAGAAGATAGGATTCCTTGTGAATTATTAATAGAGCACTGTGGAATAGGCTTGGCTACGGCACTACTGCACATTTCTATTTGTAATTCTTTATTCAAGAATTTGGATCACAAGTACTGCAAGGACCGACTTAGAGGATCTTATGGTTTTAATAGTTGTATGAAAACTACCAATGATCTTACAGGTGCCCCAGGCCGGAAAGCCTTTGACTACTCTTCAGCAACGTGCCCTGGAACGTAGACAGCAGATCCTTACCTCGCAGCGACGATTCAACACTGGAGGATTGAGATCCGATCAGATATTGCGTGCACAAAGGCGCGCGCAATACGAACAAAAGCTTATGAGGATGAAGTATGACTATATTTGAACAATGACCACCGTGACTACGTCGACTTCTTTGTTCTGTTAAAGCTTCCGGTTGCATCCGTGTTTCACCAAGATAAAAATTAACATTGCAACAAATTCTCTCTGAAAATTCGACACCTCAGCGAATACCTCTGGATTGTTCAGATCATACAATATGGATCCTTTCGATATTTTTCAGCGCCGCCAGGATGAATACCAATTCCAACGTGAACTTCATGTGTACCCTTGGGAACGAGTATACACCCAGCATCCGTCAACGATCCCTCAGTCTCTCACAAAATCAAACTGGCAGTATGAATAATCTTCGACAACTACCAAGAGGAAGATCTCCCATTACACAGACTGTGCAGAACCTGAATATGGCAAGTCACATTCTCTCTTTCCAATTTTCATTTCCCTAGTTCGTAATGTAGCTTTATTTATTCTTGAGAATTATATAATTTATTACAATTTCTCTTCCAGGTTGGAAGATCTCCTATGTTTGGCCGACAACGCGCCAGGTCAAGGTCACGATCGCGTTCGCGCACACGCAACATTCCTGCCAACGACTCTAGAGAAAAAGTAGACGATCGAACCTTCAGCGAAATGATATACAGCATTTCCTATAACCTGGGTGTCACCGGACGAACCCTCAATGACAGATTTAGCTTCTAAGAGATCTCAGGAGATCCTCACAAGGACGGGAGGACATCAAGAAATGGGAAGACCGCGCTAGCACGAATTCTATTCGTCCTAATACTGTAGCCACCAACATCTGGGATCTTATATGTATTTTCTATCGGAGAGAGATTCAAGAATTTATTTTGGAATTTATTAATACCTGCCGAAGGAGTCACTCTCCGACATTTTTGGTAGGAAAGTAGGAAAAGAAAACGAAAAAAAATTTACTGGTATTTTTAGTTACATTTTTTTTCTGTTTAATCGTACAGGGAGAATTGACGTTCTTTTTTTTCTTCTCTTTATTACAATAATCATTATAAGAAATGTAGTATATAAACGCACTCGACTTCACTTCGGTTTATCACCAGGGCAGCGTCTCGTACAATACGGTCGCCTTGCCACGCCCTGCTTCTAATGGACTTCACTAGATTAAAAGAGATTGTATTTATTTATAATGCTCGTAAGAAGTGAGTCTGGTGTTATATCGTGATTTTTAATATTAATGTGATAAAAACGTGAGGAATGTTTTAACATGTATAGTACTAATAAAGGATATATAATATATCCAGGCTTTGTATCGCGCCAGGTGTTTTCCGTGAGACGCCATTCTTTTTTTTGACAAATACGGGAAAAAATAAGCTTAAACTTAGATAAAAATAAAAGTAAGAAATACGTTTAACGTTCACTGCGCGTCTTTTACAGTACAAGACGTTATTATCCGTAGAGATATTTACTGAAATAAATAAATACCAAATATTATCAATTTCGCTCTTTTAAGAACGGCCTTGAGTTTCTCACAATTTTTTCCTTTCACAATGCCAATATCCATATCGTAGTGCTAACTTTGCACCGGCATTTTTATTACGGGGTATCGTCTTCACATTTCTTATCCTGAAACGCTGACGTTCGCGTCATTTTAATCATAACATTTTTTATTATATATCGCGTTACCAGCGTAACAAAACACCCTCAGTCGGAAGTTGCAGTGCAATCCGAGAACAACAAGGAGAGTAGGGCGAAAGAATTTTTATCGTATTTTTCTAAATCAATGAGCATATTTACGAAATTCGATACAATTTAGTTATTAACATAGCAATATAAATTTAGCTACCCAAATGTGGCTTTTTATTGAATCCATGTTTATTTAGATATTATATATATTGTTGAATTCTTTGGAAAAACAAGATGTTGTCGAAAGTGACAAGACTCTTGGGTGTATTCCTTAAAAATGAAAAACAGGTAGGATAGTTTTTTGGAAATTTATTGTATAATCATTTTTTTTAATTATTCTGAGTTTAAACAGCAAGTTCGACGCTTAAACGTACACGAGCATGTAGCTTACACTTTATTGAGATCTGGTGGAATACCGACGCCGCCGTTTGGCATCGCCAAGACGCCAGAGGAGGTTGAAAAATTTGCCGCGAATCTTAAGACAAAGGACATTGTTTTAAAGGCTCAAGTCCTTGCAGGCGGTAGAGGAAAAGGTCATTTCAAAGGAAGTGACGTCAGTGGTGTCATGATGTGTGAAACGTGAGTTTATATTTGATTGACATATAAGGTATCATATTATTAGTCTTGACACATTAGATTATATTATTGATAGACCTGAGGAAGCGAAAAACATTGCCAAAAATATGCTGGGCAAGCTTTTAGTAACAAAGCAGACTGGAGAAGTTGGAAGAATCTGCAATTCTGTCATGGTCACCACCAGGATGTTCCCAAGGAAGGAATTTTATTTGGCTGTCATGATGGAGAGAAGTTTTGACGTGAGATAAGATAATGTATAATGATTCATTTTAGTATAGTTTAAAAAGTATACTAAAGTTTATTCAACTAAAAAGGGTCCTGTTATCATCACCTCTAGTCAGGGTGGTGTCAATATTGAGGATATTGCTGCTACCAATCCAGATGCCATTACATACATTCCAGTAGACATTAGCAAAGGTTTGACTAGCGAACAGGCTAATAAAGTAGTAGAAAAAATGGGTTTAAGTACAAAGAAGGATATAATTTCTGATGTGGTTTGCAATCTCTATGAGCTTTTTGTAGAAAAGGATGCATTGTTGCTGGAGATAAATCCATTAGCTGAAGATATTTGTGGAGACTGTGAGTTCTTGCAAGTTTTCTTATACAAAATGTGAGACAGCTCATTGATCAATTTCTTTTTTAGATTATGCACTTGATTGCAAATGTAGATTTGATGATAATGCTGAGTTCCGACAGAAGGAATTATTTTCATTGAGAGATTGGAGTCAGGAAGATACTAAGGAGGTAACTGCTGCAAAGTATGATTTAAATTATGTAGCCTTGGATGGAAATATTGGATGTATGGTGAATGGTGCTGGTTTGGCAATGGCTACCATGGATATTATAAAATTATATGGGGGTTCTCCGGCTAATTTTTTGGATGTTGGTGGATCTGCTACTACAGAAACTGTCACAGAAGCTTTTAAGATCATCACCTCAGATCCCAAGGTATTAGATTTTATAACTATTATTAGAACTGTTGCCTATTGTCACGTTTATATGATTTCTTTGTCTTTAAGGTGGATACTATATTTGTTAATATATTTGGAGGTATAATGAGATGCGACATAATCGCTGAGGGAATCATCAAAGCGTCTTCAGATTTGAAACTTAAAATTCCTGTGGTAACCAGACTCCAGGTGATTTTATATTTATATTATTTTAATTATTCTGGACTAAGAGCATTTCATAATACTATCTAGGGAACTATGGTGGAAGAAGCAAAAACTCTTATAGCTAATGCCAAACTCAAAATCATTCCCATAGATGATATGGCGGACGCCGCAGCAGCTGCTGTCAAATTATCTACTATGGTTCGTCTAGCAAAATCTATGAATTTAGAAATGAGTTTAGTTCATGAGGATAGTACGTTGGCGGACAAGGATTCTTCTTGTAAAAAGAGGAGATAATAATGAAAAGTAAAGCGCTTTATCATATATCATATTTAATATTATTATTTGTGACAAATATATCGAAGTTTCGAAATATGGATGGCAACTGTCTATTATTTTTAATCGTGTATACTAGCAATGACGTCGAATTGTATAGTATGTTATTTATTTCGTTAAACGGTGATCGATAACTACAAATTATACTTTAGTGTACCCTCTGTCGGTTTCTATACGGTAAATGATTTCTCACATTGCAGTAATACGTCAAATAATACAAGTATTCAAATATTATATTTTTCCTGCACATTTCTTCAAGTAAAATGTGTTGTGTACAGTTATTCGAATAGAATATTCATAGCCAGATAGTTGACACATATTACCTGCCAATAGCTTATATTTTGTCTTCACATATGGTACAAAATTATGCCATCTATACGAAACTAAATGAACTGTATCATCACTACATTAAAGTGGGTCTAAGAAGACAAGCCAAGTTCTTGGCAGTAAAGTGGCAGTCCACTGCCACCGCTTAACCAAGATGGCCACCATGTTGTCCCGGACGATCGCAATTGCTGAGAATCTCAGCCGACTCAATGGGAGCAAGGTACATTTAGCTATTCAAAAATGTCAAAAATAATTTCCACCATTTATAATATACTGTAACCAACATTTAGTGGAACTCTTGGTTACCATTAACGTCCGAAATTGATCGAACGTCGCAGAAAGGGGCGATCACCATATTAGATTTGTAGTCTGCTAAATTGAGCGCCAGGGTCAGACGATTCGAAGCCAAGGATTTTCTAGACTGTGAAAGGTGACGAGCGCGAACGTCGAATTCTCGTAGAAAAACGCAACGACAATTATGTAACTTTTACCCAATGGCTTCCTGATACTCCATGCTAATATCGGGTATTAATACGAATGACAGGGACATATTTTTCCAGATGATTTAATCGAATTATTCATACAGACTGTCTTGGAGCCATTGTCCCAGTCTCTAAGACTCTACTTAATTCAACTGTTCTACTTTGAATTATCAATTTTTATTATATGTGAAGTCGATACGATGCGCCCTTGTTTTTTGCTATTTTAATGTTTAACGTTGCGCAATATTTTGGACCATTTTAGATTTTCTACCGATGCTTTTGGTATGCACGCGGAATGTCTAGGCCATGGCCACGGTTTTTGGAGCAGTTACTTTTAATTAAAGATTTTCTTTTATTGCCTGATAGGTTATTATAATTATTTAATGTTACATTTTTATTGTTTCTGTTGAAGATGAAATGTCAAATTACCAAAATATGTTCAAAGTCCAGTTTTGCTCCTTTGATCAATAACGACAGTGAGATAGCAAATCAGTGTCATAGCCCTTGAACTATATACACATAAATAATTAATGTGACGTGTATTTCTACTATCTTATATTTAGAGAATGCATTATCAGTGATTACAAATTAAATGAACAAAATTAGCAGTTTAAAATCCTTAGCGTTGTGATAGGCAATTGCTGATTATTTATATTAAACTATACTAAAACATTACTATTCACACTGGCATAGATCAAAAATCAAATTTAATAGTCTGTGAATATTTTGATTTATTAGGTGTGTGATTCATTGAGTTTTAATTGATGCAGAGCCTGATAAGACTATATCATACTTTCAAAACATAAGAAAATACTCTTTTACAGATATTAGCTTGTAAAACTGGTTTAACGAAGCAACCTGTGAGGAACTTGAATGTCCACGAACACATCAGTTATAGTCTTTTAAATGAAGCAGGCATCCCAACACCAAAATTCGGGGTAGCAAAGACGCCTGATGAGGCTGCGAAATTGGCAGCTGATCTCAAGACCAAGGACATTGTTTTAAAAGCTCAAGTTCTTGCCGGAGGAAGAGGAAAAGGCCATTTCAAGGATACCAACGTCAGTGGTGTTAAGATGTGTGAAACGTATGTATTCAATTTCTTAGCTTAAATATAACAATATGACCATCAACCAATTGAAGTATTTGTCAATCTATTTTATTTGCAGTCCTGAGGAGGCCAAGGCCCTTGCTAGCAAAATGCTTGGTAAGCTTTTGATTACGAAACAGACTGGCGAAGGTGGCCGGATATGCAACGCTGTCATGGTCACCCAAAGGATGTTCCCCAGGAAAGAGTATTATCTCGCTGTTATGATGGAACGTTCCTTTGGAGTTAGTATATTACTACAAAACATTTTACGTGCAGATGAGTTCCATATTTATTATTAATTTGATCAATTAATTATGCAGGGACCGGTTATAATCGCTTCCAGTCAGGGTGGAGTTAATATAGAAGAAGTCGCTGCTACTAATCCGGAAGCCATCACTTATGAACCGATTGACATTAACAAGGGTATCACTCCGGAACAAGCAGACCGTATCATTAAGAAACTTGGCCTTGAGAGTGTCAAGGATTACATCTCCAATGTGATAGTTAGTCTTTACCAAATGTTTGTAAAGAAGGATGCTCTTCTGCTGGAAGTGAATCCTTTCGCAGAGGACATAAACGGAAAGTGTGGGTAATCGCTAATTTTACTTACTTTTCCTATTCGATAATATATTTCGATTGTCATTAAATAGTTACTTAACCTCCTTTCTCTCTCTTCTCTGTAGACTTCGCCCTCGACTGCAAGTGCAGATTCGACGACAATGCCGAGTTCCGACAGAAGGATCTATTCAGTCTGCGCGATTGGAGTCAGGAGGATCCTAAGGAAGTTGAGGCTGCCAAATTCGAATTAAATTACATCGCTCTGGACGGTAATATTGGTTGTATGGTTAACGGAGCTGGTTTAGCCATGGCCACTATGGATATTATCAAGCTCCACGGAGGAGAGCCGGCAAACTTCCTGGACGTTGGCGGTGGCGCTACCGCGTCTGCCGTGAAGGAGGCTTTCAAGATTATCACGTCCGATCCTAGAGTTCACGCACTTCTGGTGAACATTTTCGGCGGTATTATGCGTTGTGATGTTATCGCTGAAGGAATTATCGCTGCCACTAAAGAACTTAGCCTCAAAATTCCCGTGGTTGTTAGGTTACAGGTAAATAAATTAATGAAATCAATTGATCAATTAACTTAATTACCAATTATTTATTATGAATCATTATTTTTTTCGTAATAAAGGGTACCAACGTGGATGAGGCAAAAGCTCTAATTGCCAATGCCGGCCTCAAGATTGTCCCAATAGACGACTTAGATGAGGCTGCACGCGTGGCAGTGAAACTCTCGACTATTGTTAAGCTGGCTCAATCCGCTAATTTGAGTGTTAACTTCGAGATACCAGCAATCTCATAAATAATTACTAAGGATCAGTATGAACCCACGAGTGTAATGAACATATAACTCACGCACTAGAAGACAAAAGTATATGGAAAACCAGAAAGGAAAAGGCTTAAAGCTTTTATATGGTGGGTAGATAATTCTTATGGGAGAAGTACTCCTGTGTCCTGCAGAGATGCTAATGGTTAATTGAGACACGGGGCTGATTAGGCTAATAATTTATAAAACAGATTAATGATCCGAGCAAGTGAAAAGGCATAGATTAGAAGAGTCTATGTATTTTCCTTATCCATTCTAACTTTATTATTCTCTTTATTCCCACTCTTTCTTCTACTATTCGCTATATGCAGAGCATAAAATGCGAGTTTCCTTTGCTTCTACATCTATGTACGTGTAATCACAGGCACAAAAAAAAAGCAGTGAATAAATTAAGGAATCTGTGTCCTACTATACATATGCTTGAAGCCAGTTATCAATACAGTCCTTTGACAGGGCTTGTCATACAGTATTAAAACAAGAATTCGAGGCTATAGCTCTTATTATTACTCTACATAGTTGCACATGGTAGTGCATTTTGTTGACAGTGTATACACTTGCAATAACAGTGAACACTTTGACATTATACGCGACCATCGTCCACGACAACAAGAGAATAAATAGATGTCAAAAGCCTTGAGTTGTCATATACATAGATTCTAAACGTGATTAACTTTTAATGTATCCACTACCCCAAGATGAAAAGAGAAAATCAAAGAAAGAGCCTGTTAAATGTAATATGTATAGACACATAAATTATTTTACGTAAATTTAGTTTGCATTCATTATTTTACACAGCCATTGTGTCTTCGGACTCTTGCTGCCCTTTTGCGATATAAATTTATATATGGTATTTTAAAAATTTTGTAACTATTCTGAAGTCAGTTTTAAAGCGACTTACCACAGCTTTTGCACACTGAAACAAATGGGATTCTTTTATCCACTTGTACGTTTAGCAAGGTAGTTATCTCGTCAGAGTCTAAAAGTTAAATTCTGTTTGTGAGCGTTAGAGTTTGAAAAATTTAATTGAGGTACTTTATATTACTTTGAACTATGTAATATCAACATGTTACTGTTGACAAGTATGAAAAGAATATTGAGGCAGTCAAACATGAATTTGGCATTTATTTGGTGCTAGTTATATGTATAAAAGGATATGAATATGATAAGTACCTCAGCTTGGATACACAGCCAAAATTTCAAAAAAATTTGTAAGACGAGACAACTACTTTAATTATTATAAATGTATCTTCATGTCTCGCCTATCAATGGCGCTCTTTATGAAAGTATATTTAATTAAGTATCTATTTATGGAAAATCTTAAATAAATCAATAAAGTTCTGGCTGAGCTGCTTCAGTGTCATCGGCCTTTTTCATGCCGTGGCTGTTGCAGTTCCGCTTTCCAGTATTAAAGAACTAAAGTATTAAATTTTCAAAACGAATGTTATTTGAAATTTTGAAAAAGCCGTTGCTGCTACTTCAGAGCGTTCCTGAAAACAATGAAAAGTGTTTGCAGATGACGTTTCTTATACAGCCTCACAGATGACGCCACTGATAAAAGGCCATTTGTGAATTTTAAAGATACCTGAGTTGCATTTTCTTTGGAGTTTTCGGAACGCGCTGTACCCCCGTCAAAATTTTGGCACTTCCTTCCCCGCAGCAGTAACGAAATATGTTGCCGACGGTGGTCTTTTGATGAGAATTCGTTATCCTGGAGTGAATACTGCTAAGAGGAACACCAAGAAGAAATCGTCGTACCCGCGCGTAACCGCGGATTTGACGAGCTTTACGATTTCGTTTTTTTTTTTTACGTTTTTATTCGCAGACCGTGAGTCGACAACGGAATAGCTACCGGCCAACTGAAAAATCACCGATCATGGCCAGTGTTTCGTATCAGATAGCACATTTGCTGGAGAAGGTATTCTTATGAGAGTTCCTTTAATAATAATTCCAGGACATTCTCGTTTCCTTATGTCAATAATATTTTTACAATAAAATTTCGCAATGATCGACTTCCTTAAAATTCCAGGGGTTTGTGACAATTGTTTTTTCTCACTTAACCTCGCTTACATGATTTTACAATATCGAGACTTTTTGAGAATGATATAATATGAATTTTGAAAGAGATATAGATATACATATATATTTGTTATTTGTTTCACCTGACACTTGGTTCTGTTTTTCCTACTTAGTTTTGTATACGTCTCCAATATTACAATATCGTATTGGAGTCTTTAATTATGTTTATTAATATTTTAAGTACTGGTGTGAGGTGTAGACTTTGTTACTATATCCATAGTAAATGGATATTTTAGAATACATATTTATTTTAAGATGACATCCAGTGACAAGGACTTCAGGTTCATGGCTACAAATGATCTGATGACTGAATTGCAAAAGGACAGCATAAAGCTTGATGATGATTCTGAGAGAAAGGTAGTTAAAATGCTGCTAAAACTCCTGGAGGATAAAAATGGAGAAGTGCAGAATCTAGCTGTGAAATGGTAAAGATACAACTAATTTTTTATTCTACTTTATATACAGAAAAACAAAACTAAATCTAATGAATATTTCATTATAGTTTGGGTCCACTTGTCAACAAAGTAAAAGAGTATCATGTAGAAACAATAGTAGATGCTCTTTGTAGCAATATGGTATCCGATAAAGAACAACTTAGAGATATATCTAGCATTGGGTTAAAAACTGTCATATCGGAACTTCCTCTTGGTTCAAGTGCACTCGCAGCTAATGTCTGTAAACGTATAACAGGTCGTTTAAGTAGCGCCATTGAAAAGGTACTAAAGAAATAGTTTCATAATTTAACACATGACTACCACACATCTTTATCATATCTTAATATTCTCCATAGCAAGAAGATGTTTCGGTACAGCTAGAGGCATTGGATATCGTAGCAGATTTACTTTCCAGATTCGGTGCACTTTTAATAACCTTTCACCCTATCATCCTGGCTGCCCTATTACCTCAACTTTCCTCACCCCGGCAGGCTGTTCGCAAACGAACTATCGTCGCTCTTAGTCACTTGCTAACCTCTAGCAATAACCATCTTTATAACAAACTTCTGGATCATTTGCTGGATGGATTGTCTACACAGAAAGTCAAAAATGTCATTCGTACTTATATTCAATGCATTGCCTCTATCTGGTATGTATTATACCTATTATTAAATCTAGCATCTACAATATTAGTGTAATATAACAATTTCATTTTTATCTAGCCGACAAGCTGGACATCGGTTTGGAGAACAAATAGAAAGAGTGATGCCTCTAATTGTTCAGTACAGTAGTGAAGATGACGATGAGCTTAGGGAGTACTGCTTACAAGCTTTTGAAGCTTTTGTTTATCGTTGTCCTAAAGAAATAACTCCGCATATAAACAAAGTAAATAGATAATTAAATTCTTAAACAGGCATTCTCTTTTAGTTGAATAAAATATTTTAATGTGTCGCTTTATTATTATCTATAGATTATTGAAATTTGCTTGGTGTGCATAACCTACGATCCCAATTATAATTACGACGATGACGTGAACGACCTCTCCGACGGTGAAGGTATCGTAATGGAAACCGAAGAAGATGGCGAGGAAGATGCCGAGGACGAGTATTCGGACGATGATGATATGAGCTGGAAAGTTCGACGTGCTGCTGCTAAATGCCTGGAGGCAGTAGTTTCTAGTAGAAGAGAGCTACTTCCGGATTTGTATAAAGTTGTATCCCCAGCTTTAATCGCAAGGTTTAAGGGTGAGCTACTTGAAATTAAAATTGGTTTATAAATTTTGATTATCTAATATAAAAGTAAAAATTGGTATATGATAGAACGTGAGGAGAATGTCAAGTCTGACATCTTCCACGCATACATTGCTTTGCTGAGACAAACAAGACCTGCTACTGGAGTACCGCTAGATCCCGACTCGATGGAGGATGAGGAAGGTCCCATTTCCTTACTGCAGCAGCAAGTTCCTCTGATCGTAAAGGCTGTACACCGCCAGATGAAGGAAAAGAGCATTAAGACAAGACAAGACTGCTTTTCCTTACTTAAGGAACTCGTGCTTGTCCTCCCGGGTGCCCTAACTAATCACATCCCAGCACTTATCCCAGGAATACAGTATTCTCTGGGCGATAAGAACTCATCATCGAATATGAAGATAGACACCCTCGCCTTCGTTCATACCTTAGTCATTACTCATCATCCTGAAGCTTTTCATGCTCACATGTCAGTCCTGGTACCCCCGGTTATTGCTGCCGTCGGAGATCCTTTCTACAAGATCACGGCCGAAGCTCTATTAGTCCTGCAGCAGCTTGTCCAAGTAATCAGACCCCATGGTGAGCATTATTCGTGTTCATAATTATTTATATAAGCATGATAAAATTATTAATACATGTTTTTTTTATCATTACTCAGATAAACCCTGCAATTTTGACTTCACTGCACTCTCTGGTGAACTGTATCGGTCTACCTTGTCTAGGCTCAAGACGGCTGATATCGACCAGGAAGTCAAGGAACGTGCTATTGCTTGTATGGGGCAAATCCTTGCCCATTTAGGGGATACTCTTCACGATCAATTACCGGTTTGCTTACCGATTTTCCTAGACAGACTTAGGAATGAAATAACTAGATTGACCACGGTGAAAGCTCTTACGTGTATAGCCGCCTCTCCACTCAGGGTCGACCTTAAACCCATAATGGTAAGTCTAGCGGACGCTATGTAGTAGAAATGTTAAAAGAACTTTTCTAAAGTGTAGTTATTTAACAGGAGGAAGCAATTCCAATTCTCGGCTCCTTTTTACGGAAAAATCAACGAGCCCTCAAGCTGTGTTCTCTTACATTGCTGGACACTCTTGTTAAAAATTATAGTTCTGCTCTTTATCCGGATCTTCTTGATAAGGTAATTCACTATAAATGCTTCTATGAAACCAGAAAGGTTCATTTTCAAAGTCAATTCTTTATTAATTTGTGACATATTAATTTAAGGTCACAGCTGAACTACCAGCATTATTAAATGAAGCCGATCTTCATATAGCCCAGCTTACCCTAACGCTTCTTACAACTATTGCCAAGTTGCATCCCATTGCTCTCACCAGGGTGTCTGACAATATTCTACCAGAAATTTTAGTACTGGTCAAGTCTCCCCTTCTGCAAGGTCAGTTTGATTATATAATTGTTAATCGGTACGCGAGGATAATGGACTTTTGTGATTTTTCCAGGCGCCGCCCTGAACTCCATGCTTGAATTCTTCCAAGCTCTGGTGCAAGCCAGTATTCCGGGACTGGGGTATCGCGAGTTACTATCAATGCTTGTAGCGCCAGTGAGCCAATCGGTGCTTCATAAGCAAGCATATCATTCCTTGGCTAAGTGCGCAGCAGCCCTGACGATTACCTGGCACCAGGAGGCACAGTGTGTCGTCGAGCAATTCTTAAAGGACGTTCAGAATCCACAGAGCGATGCGCAACACATTTTTGCTTTATTGGTTATTGGCGAAATTGGCAGACACGTGTAAGTAACTTTTTGAGTTCAAAAATATCGTAAAATTCAATTATTGTAATTCTATCAATAATTTTTCTTTACAGAGACCTAAGCGGTATTGGTTCACTGAAACACGTTATTCTTAATTCATTCTCGTCTCACTCTGAAGAAGTCAAATCCGCAGCCAGTTACACATTAGGCAATGTGGCAGTAGGTAACCTCCCGGAGTACCTGCCATTTATCCTCAAAGAAATTGAAGCTCAACCGAAGAGGCAATATCTTCTTCTACACTCTCTGAAGGAGGTACGACATTTTAATTATATTCAGTTATATAAATCAGAACCTTTTACTAAAATTTGACATTTAATTCCCAATCAGATAATTACTTGTCAATCCGCGAGTCCTTCAGGTGTTTCTCATTTACAAAACTTCGTCCCGTCGATCTGGATGTTACTCTACAGGCATTGTGAATGCACAGAAGAAGGTACTCGAAACGTAGTAGCGGAGTGTCTTGGAAAACTCACCCTTATAGATCCAGCAACATTATTGCCAAAGCTCCAAGAGTCTCTAAAATCTCCATCAGCCTTGATGCGAACGACAACAGTAACTGCCGTCAAGTTCACTATATCGGATCAGGTAGGAAGATCATCTTCAAGAGCAACTAATACCAGCCTACTAAACAGATTCAGTAACTAAATCATTTTCTAGCCCCAACCCATAGACGCCATGCTGAAGCAATGCATGGGGAGCTTCTTGGCAGCTCTGGAGGATCCTGACCTGAATGTGAGACGGGTGGCATTAGTGGCGTTTAATTCAGCAGCACATAACAAACCCACACTCATTCGAGATCTATTGGATTCAGTACCACCCCAACTTTATACCGAGACAAAGATAAAGGTTTGTAAACCTAATGCGTCCACAGTATAGCTCCCAGTACAGTGTTGAACCACTTTATCACTCTTCCCCTTACAGAAAGAACTGATAAGAGAAGTGGAGATGGGTCCATTCAAGCATACAGTGGATGATGGACTAGATCTACGGAAGGCAGCTTTCGAGTGCATGTATACTCTCCTGGACTCTTGCTTAGACAGACTGGATGTTTTTGAATTTCTCAATTACGTGGAGAACGGATTACGCGATCATTACGACATCAAGATGCTGACATACCTGATGACAGCTCGGCTTGCTCAGTTGTGTCCTACTGCAGTACTTCAAAGTCAGTAAAAAGAAAACTAAACTACCCAATCACTTCGGCTTCAAAACATACTATGATAGAATATTAATAATTAATTCTAATCAATCAGGGCTGGGAAGGCTAGTGGAGCCCCTGAAGAGCACCTGCACCATGAAGGTCAAGGCGAACTCAGTAAAACAAGAATACGAGAAACAGGATGAACTCAAACGTTCGGCACTGAGGGCTGTAGCAGCTTTGCTAACAATACCTGATGCTGGTAAAAATATTTTATTATTGCTGCGATTAAGCGTTTTAAAAAATCCATAATTTACGAACAATATTATTAACTCAACGATCGTATTTTCACTAATATTTGAATTTTTTTGTGAAAAAAGTACGTTGCCACTTCATTTCGGTCTCTACTCCATGAATACTCTTTACAGACAAAAATCCAGCGTTGAGCGAATTCGTGACGCAGATCAAGGCGACCGCCGAGTTGCAGCCTCTTTTCGAAGTGATACAAAAGGAATGCTCGGGCAGCAATATTAACGAAACAAACATAATGGATCAGAGCTAAAGAGAGAAAGCGCGAAAGAGTGCGTTGAATTTAATTTTTGTAACTTATAAAAACGTCACCGTCGGTTCCAAATACTTGCGGTCATATATTCATAGTTTATTTGTACGCGTTAACGTCATTATTATTTTTATTATTATTATTATTGTCTCTATCCCTTGTTTTTTGTCATTCATTGCTATTATTTCCCAGTTAAAAAATGCGTAGTCGCGAATCAATGTGATTTCATGTAGCGCCACTGTGTATAAACTTAAAAATAAATTCGACCGGAAGGTAAGCATTTTACTATCACCGTGGACACTGCGATATCTATTCTTGTCCCATTATTTAGTTTTATATTGTAGAAATTTCGTGGGTTATGTTAAATGATTTTTCGTTTTTAAATACTTGGTAAATGTAAAAAGAGGCGAAGGGCTCTCACAGAGAATATTGTAAAGATGCTCCTTATAGGGAGGACAATTTTTAAACGAGTGATTAATGTTAATGTATTTTCTTTTTATAGAAATGACAGAAATTTTGTCAAGTATACAGAGCAAATGTGAAAGATATGATCGACAAAAAGAGCGTCTTGTTTTACATTCTTGGATTGTATGAGTATGTTGGGTCTCGTCACTTGTGCCTGTTGCATGGTGTTTTTTAACTTTGTCAGCTTATTGGTTATTTTAATATTATTATTATTCTCGAAGTATTCACGTAAGCCAGGGTGGATCAATTGTCAGGTGGAGACACGTAGGCAGCGCATAACTCAAACGTAATCGCTACTACAGCGACATCATTGTGTAGTGATGATAGGCAACTGATAAGGATATACAAGTGTAACCGGATTAGACTTCCGGGAACGTTACAGAAAGACGGTTCAGGTGATGTAGAACATGAATGCATGGTTGATATATTAGCCAATGTATTAATATAACGTACTTTATGTTCTTTGCCATTTCTACTTGTTAATTTTTACAAGTCACTCGAAGGGAAACTTATATACAATATTCTTTTTGTACTGTTTAATTTATGGGTTGTTGAACTCAATGTACCCAGGACGCGATTTGTAACCAGTGCACTCCAAGTATCTTTTATCGTCTCCCCAAGAAAAAAGGGTCTGGCAAATGTTAACCAGAATAACCCCAGGCGGTTTTTTCTGTTTTCTTCTTTGTAAGCGTTAGCCCCTTATGACCCTTTAGGGTCCTAAAGGAGGGAAAAATTCTAAGGGACCTGACTATGCGGCGCTGGTAATAATTACTGTGGGATAATACTGAACACTCTAATGCATTCTTGTTGCTTTGTAACAGTGGGTAGGTGGCAGGAGGTTTTGGATAATGCCTGTTTTGGACTTTCTTTAAGTATACGACTGGGATGACTCAACTGTTACTGGGTTTCACGCAATGACTCTTCTCTCTCCATTTTAAGTACAATTAGTTTCTTCAGAGAATGAGAAAGAGTGGTCGATGCGTGGTTTTGAATTCATCTGGCAATATATTTCTGGAATTGCTTCTGACAGGAGAAAAAGATGTGTTTATATTGTGACATTCAGAGTACAGCCCTGGATGATCTTTATAGTTCCTTTTCTGGGTCACGATTTTAACTCGTCTTATGACAGTGGATCTCTATTATGCTAGACCTAAATAGAATTTGTCTTGGGCAACTGTGTGAATAGTCTTCTAGATTAGAGTGAAGGGCTGCATGACTCGAGACACGTTCGCTCTCGGAAGATGATGGAAGAAACAAGGTTCAAGGAAGATACGTCGAAATGCGGGTAGCAAATGCGAATACGTGTCGAGGAGGCAGTAGATTTCGTGGAAATTTACATAAGACCCTCGTAAATATTCGTGTTCCCGAAATTATTTTCAAATCAGTGGGCCGGTAATGAGGAGCAATAAAATCGAAGCACAACGATTCGGCGATGAGAATAAAATACGAACGTGACAAATGAATGGAAATAACCAATGTAGCCATAAATAACAGCAGTATTAACGATTTTATTACCTTTGTATTTACTTACAGTGTAGTTCTTCACAGCTTACATTCTACTAGTTAGTATGTAGTAGTTTGGCATTTGACTCCGTATTAACAAACCTGTGAGAGAAACTACTGTATGTAGCGAGTTGATATTGTAGATGGTGCTAAAAGTTATTGACGCCATTTTCGTGCCCATTGTACTGCGGTGCCCTTTTAATCGTTATGATTTTCATTAGTTTGTTGTCTGTGCCTTTATTATGCGAAAGACGAGAGTCAGCTTTATACGACATGAAGAAATATTTTTCGCATGTACCTTGCGCACTGTTTTTTAATTACAAGCCTGGACCGTTTCATAAATTCGAGGTGCGTGCATGCCTCGATGTCGTATCTCACGAGCAAGTCCCGTCCAGTCCCGTCATAAATCAGACGTCGCCGACCAGCCGCAGACACTGAATTACGATGTAATTAATAGCTGAATTGCGCATGCGCGATCGCTACGTTGAAGTAACGTTTCCATTTGATTTGAAAATTGAAGAAGAAAAATCCTTGGAAATCGCATCGGAAATAAGCAAATGGCAAGAATTTATTGCGAATATCATCGAACTTAGAATCATCAAACGCGAGGAAGACACTCGCATAGGCGTCTTTAAGGATGAGCTGAAAATAGTACAGAGACGCACTTGGATGGGACATTTGCCAAAGTAACGGTCGTCACCCTCGACGATCACTTCGGCTACTTAGCGCGATTACAATTTACCTGACCACCTGTCAGTTTTGTATAGTTTGATATTATTTGGTTAATTATTATCTGCAGGAACAAGGTAGCTTGGAAATTTATATGGCGACTCGTATTGTCGTTGATCCTCGTCAAGCTTTACGACATTAACTTTTCCCATCTATCCTATATTTATATTACTCTGCGAAATTCTAGCTGTTTAATTAACTCGGAAGTTTTAATACTTGGTTGAATTCTTTAGCTGTCATTATTTTTTCACAGAATTAGCCTCCAGAAGCTGCTACGTGAGACCCAGGTTACTCCTGTTAATATTCGCGGAATCCAAGTCAAAATGGCGATTGTTTAACGCTGACCTAACGGGAAAGCTTGTTATTACTGGCAGTGCAGTATATGGAACGGGGATGATTAATAAAAACTAATCGAAATGACATATGGCATATGGCGATTCGACATGTATAAATAAGTTTCGAAATTTTCGATATACAACATACGGCTTGTAACGTTCAAGTATTTGGTGATGCTTTGTGACAGATAAATAATCATAATCCTATTTTTCAACGATTAGGAATCGGAAAACTGTTCGATACTCATAAAAATTGTTTCGGTCCACTAGACATTGCATCTGCATTTTTTTTTATTAAATCGGGCTCAGATATCAAGGATAAAAAGAAAAATTGCTCAAACTGGTTTCAACAGCGAATCGAACGTATCGCTCCTCCCTTCAAAAGTAAAGCAGATAAGTGATCCTTGCTGTCTTACAACGTGTAAGAAATTATAACCATTTCATAGAATTTCATTAAATAATAGTTGTCTATTGATTCATCGACCTAATGATTGATGATACAATATTATAGAGAAGGGAATATGAATTAACGTGTTGTATCTAGCATTAAGTAATACGAATTAATTGTAATTTGTATCCTTCATCAAGGAATTATTAATTCAAATGGCGTAATTTTAAAGAATTAATGGTCTATGGCCACACCCACTACCCCGATAATCATTTAAGGAGATAAGTTGCTATTGACAAGCACAAGACGTTGTTTGTTCAGTAGAACAAAAAGTCAATGAAAGAAAATGAAAAGCAGTGAATAAAAAGTATTAAATTTACCGATTGGCAATTGATTGATAACGCCGCAATCTGTTATCACAGAATGAGTTGAAGTTCTGTCATTGTCATAACAAGACTTCTTATTTTCTATAAACTTAATCTGCGTCTTGATTTACGTTGTGTGATAAAGAGGGAAAGAAAAACGTATGAAATAAAAGAAAAGATTCCAGCGACGCCGTGGCGAATCCCTGAAACAGGTTTTCACGTTACAAAAGGGAGTACTGTCCCCGGATACTTCTAAGCAGATAAAATATCCCTCAAGAAATTTTCACACTGCCAATATAAATTCTAAAAACTTTCTTCAGTATTCAAGCGTACTTACTCATAAGAAGTGAAAATATTAAATTCCAAAAACTATGACAGGCCGATCAAACTTCATATGGGCGTGGACATTCATTATTCAAGTATCATCTGTATGATCTATTCCATCTTCATGAGATCCAATAAGAAATTCTTGACTCACAAAGCTCTTTGTTAAAAGGGTTAAAGAAAAAATTCAATGAAAAAGAACCTTCAAGGAAATCCGTCCCTTATTCAGACCACCCCGAAACAAGTATATTTCCAAGCCTGTAAGGCATGTGACTTCGTCTCTCTTGGCGCCTAACGTCGTCGTCGTCATTCTTTAACGTTGCTCACAGTCGCACACCTCCTCCCGCTGACTCCGCGTCGACCAACAGGCTGGGTTTAGTATATAAAGAGCCACAGCACAGAAACCAGCGCATTCGAAGTAGCGTTGCGACGCGATTCAATTCCAGCTACCGTTAGCTAGATGAGAGATACCCTCCAGTGATACAACGCGTATCCCGTGGTGTCAATTATTCTAAAAAGAAAATTCCAGTGACATTTTTTGATCGTTCAATCTCAAAACCTTAATCATGTGCGTACGTACTGTGATAAACGAGGAACCCATTAGGACCAATCTGGTCATGGAGAATAATCCTGCAAAACTGACCAAGGCCAAGGAAAAGTACATGAAGCTGCACGAGGAGATGATTGAGCGGGAAGAAGCTGAGGCCCTTAGACAAGAAAAGGCTCAGACATTATACGTTCCTAGTATCAACAACGACATCCTGGCAATAAGTACACTCCAGTACAGCATCGTCTTTGACAAGCTCTCTCAGTACTATTCCGCGTGGCAGCAATCTAAAGCATACAAGTAAGTAAAAAAGAGACACTTTTGATTCTAATTGGCTGATAAGACTTTGTTCGACCTGAGGTCGTCTGTTAGATTTCTCTTACGTCAGTTGATACGATCGTTAGTTATACCTGTATCTATCGGTACGGTCTTGGGACACTTCTTATAGGTCAGTCACTTTCTTTTCGATATTTTTTTTTAATCTGCAACGTATCAAGTTTCGACAATGATATTTAATCCCAGCTTCATGACTGGTGCCATGTAAATTGGGGCCACGTCCGTAATGGAGTTTGCGATTAATCAAGCCAGTTGCAGAGAGCTGTAATAAAAAATGGATGGATATATAAAAAATAACAATCAGTAACGTTACGCTGCTTGCGTGCCTTGGCGAAAGGACAAGTTCTGTTACGTGAAACTTGGTACAGTACGAAATACCTGAACTGTGCAGGGAATTAGAGGTTGTTTCAAAAGAGAAATACAATCATTAGCGTAGCATTAGATATTGTAGAGTAAGCAGGGAATTGATGATCATTAGCTTATGAAATTGCCAGCAATAACGGTTAGGGTCAAGAATTATGCTCTAATGAAAATGTTGAGTGACGCTCAAGAAACTTAAAAATATCTAACAATGATACATAGCTTATAAAAAAAATAACGTAACCATGTGACAAGCTGAATCATTTGACGTTGCCTTTTTAAATGTCTTTCACACGTCGCTAACTCTACTATGTTCTAGTAGAACATTTACTAGTAATAAATTTTAATTTATCAGAGATAAATTTTTAGCGTAATCTAACATATACGCACACAATCTGATTCTTTTTACATATCTAGGAATAGCGTCAAAGCTATTGACTGCCAGTAGAACGTGACTATGAACTTTGATTAAAATTCATTCCAGCTAGAATTTCATTATTACTTTCAAGTCACTTATACCCTAATACACGATAACAAGAGAATAACTGAATATATATGCACATATGTCATCTCTGTGTAGTAAATCTATATATAGTATGTCGTAAGTGAAATAGCTAAAAGTAACAGGTGAAGAATCACATACGTCACGTCCAACAGATGTGATCTTAGCTTTCTGGACAGAACATACTAGGAAATAAACCTGAATGCGTCAAACAATTTTTCTCTAATTCATCTAAAATTTATGCTAATTAATCTAGTATACTACAAGCGACCAGACTATATACATACATACAGCAGATACTGACATAAAATTCTATCTTCAAACCAACGGAAATCATTGCAGTCATTCCAATCTTAATCGATCAATGAACCGTGTATGTAATCTATTCCGTGAATTAAATTGAGTCGCGTCTCTACGTGGTTTCATTAATTAATTTCGATTAATTGCAGTAACGTGAATACAACGAGTAGCCATCGAAGCTTCCAGGACTCTTAGATACATTAAAGTGCATCTGAAAAAAAATGATAATTCTGTCATTCATTATTAAATCTGAATAAATAATATGAAAGATACTTAAAGTTCAGACTGGTTGCATGCGTTGTTCACGCAGTATTCTTGCCCAGAGTATTAGTCTCTAGATAATTAAAGATAAGAATTAAGATTTGAATTAATTATCAGTAATCGTTGAAGAAGGCACCTTGAAAAGGTCATTTAATTAAGAATGGAATAAGAATAAAGCATTACGAATTTTCATTATTAACGATGGCCGCTATTGGAGAAGCCATGGAAATTGTATTAATGATCTTCCGGTAGGGTCCAAGGGATTCCAAATCAGTGTTTACCATAAAGGTTATGTTCCCTGTAACAACCAATTATGTAATTTGACAAATTGATGAGGATTTTCGCTAGGAAATGATTTACTGCTTGGTTGCGTGCCGTCTCGCACGTTTACCAGGTGACCTGATAAGTGGTGGCTTACGATATAGGCCATATCAATCTATATACCTATTAGACTGCGCTATATGCATGCCTATCCGTGCTCACATTGCCTGTATATACATATAGTACACCTATATATAGTGCATATGCACTATATATCAATATATATATATATATATAGGTGTACTATATTTAATCTATATATATGTAAGTCTACGTGACGTAATGTTCAATTCTATTGTAATGATTCTAATTTAAAGAATCAGTCATCTAAAATATAACGTTAAAACGGACATACGTGCTGCCTAAGCATTCACTGCTAATCCTAGGTCCCAGAGGCTACTATAGGATATGTTAGCAGGAGGGATCTAATTTTGATGAGTTTAATACTCGTTGGATGCTCCATTGCGAACTATCAGTTGGTATGCCTGTATTAGCGTGGTAATGCAGCTCCAGGAAGTACATGGGTTACACGTGTAAAGTAACCCCAGTCCTTTGGCTCTTATTGAATTGGAGCGTTAACTGAAAAATATAGCAATGTATTATGTCTGTATGGTTTGATTTGGAAATTGAAAGGATATTTTTCATGGTATCTGATTATCTACTGGAGACGATTACAGTTTTTGTAAATGAAGTTTATTTTTTACACTGTTTGCGGTGCAAACGGGGTCTGCTGATTGAAAAACTGTTGACACTTGTATTACGCAATTTCATGATACGTTGAGTGAAAAGTGTATTGACTTTTACAGTCTCTTGGAGAAGTATGATTGTAGTGGAATATTTTTTGAGGGGGATTAGTTATTTTTTCTATTTGTTCGAATCTCAACTTTATTTTATTAACACGTTACAGTCCTCCTAACGTGTATTCTGCGTTGATCTTTTTTGGAACTTTTTGCTTGTTTTACTTTCGTCACCGATTGATTAATTGTTAATCTCTGAGAAAGTTAAATAAAAAGTTACAAATTGTCTGTTGCAATATTCACAAGAGCCTGAGAACGAATGCTCAACTGTGTCAGTGATGAATTTATTATTAGTGACAGACCTTATAATTTGTTACACCTGAGTTGCGCTGGGTTAGCAACATAACCTGAAATACATATGCAGAACGTACCTTCCATCTTGACACATTTCCTTTACTTTTATTTTATTTAATCTCTTCAGTCTACGATTATTTTACGGTTAATTCACATGTAATCTTTTCGGGCGATCGTATCCTCGGGTCTGCGTGATCTTACAGGCTCTTTTTAGGGCATCATTTTCATATAAATCCTTGTCAGAATACATCATCCACTCGAAGCGATAAAGACGGACGGCCATGTTGTACCAGACGTGAAAAAAAGAAACTTGCGAAGGACAATTTATCGCCGTCAAGTTAAAGCGACGTTCACAACGTATCAAACAATATATTTGATCAATTGGTTTTATTTGTTTAAATAATATTGTATAATTCACATTTTAAGTGATATCAAGTTTTTCAATTACAAAATCGTCACGTGCCCACTGTTCATTAGGTGCAACGATGTGAATGGGTTTTGTATACGAATGTACCGTTAAGCATCTTTGTCAAAATATATTAAATCATCCAGAACCAAAGTGAAAGACGAATGGCCACGTTTTCGTAGTGAGATAAAATATCGCGGCCATTTGACGAAGAAATTTGAAATTTTACTACAAAAATTAGCACATTTCAAATCTATTGAGTACACATTCTCATTGGTCTTTCGTTTGACTAGCAATTTATGTCGTCTACTACGAGTGCGCAACTCACGTGTGGAAAAAAAACTGATATGACTGAATCAATTGGATCTGTGCCAAATCTTTGAGGATTCTTCCAAGCATATGAGCTCTCGTGACGCAAATTATACGCGTCAGCGGCGCCCAATTGTTTGAGTGGTCTCACGTAGACTTTTCGTATAATGGAGCATGTCAGCTGTCTGGCGACTTATTCAAATATGGTTTTATTATACTTTTTTTTCTCTGTCAGATTATTTAATACGATAAGTCATAGATTGTTCTGCGCGATACTACGTGTGACAGTTAGCAGAGATAGCTTCTGTGATTTCTCATAATAACAATAATTCGTGTCTTTACGTAACTCTTATGACATAAAATTACGGAAAATTTTACTGAATTTCGCGTGGGATGGATTTCTCATTACGTTATACAGATAAGACCGCTAACACGCGGTTCTAGTCTGCTAAAAATCATATCGTGCACAGCATTTATTTCTCATATCAATTTTAATAATTATAAGAAACTTAAATATCGGCACACTACTTCCACGAACTAAATTGCAAAGAAATTGATAATAAGAACATAAATACCAGATGCAAACTAAATTACATGGTTTACTTTTTGGCATAATCATTATTAAGATTATTAATCGGGTCTAATGCGAATACGTTTACAAGTCTATTTTTATGGCGCTAATCGTTCATCCCTGATAACTTAAATTATAATTGTTTAATTTATTCGTACTATTCGTTCAACAACAATTAGGTCTAATCTAATGTACACCTGGAATGATATGTTACTCCGGAAGTGATGCATATCAATATATTTTAAAATAGAATAGAGTAAGATCCTTTTTAATACGATCTTCAGATTTTAAGATTACTCTAACATCGTTACGCAGTGGCAGTTTTTATCGTGTATTCTTTTACTACGCAGAGATGCGTGGAACGACAAACACTTATCTTACGTAGACCAACGCACTGCTACATACGTAACAGATTTAACAGATTGTACAAAATTAAGTATTAAATCATTGCTCTTATTTTACACGAGCCAATATCAGGATGACTAACGAAATATTATTAATAAAATGTAAAGTCATAATTGTTCGCAAAAAATGAAGAATGAGTTAATCGACGTATTTGTAATACGTGCTGTCTAGGATTGAAGGTCCCCAATGATATCTGATTACTAACTTTTAATGATTACGCTAATCACTTCTGGTTTTTCTGGATCAAATTGGTTCTACGCCTCATTCATAGTGATAATCAAGTTAAAGGTTTCAGCATTTGTAGGCGTCGCGACGATAATATGTCTTGCAAATGTACTTTGTTATAAATAGATACCTCGTGGAATGTAAAACTAGACATACCAAAGCCTAACTAGAAACCTAACTAAATTTGATTTATCAGCTAATCTAGCCTTACTTTTCTCTATCTACTGTGTAGGTCTTTAATTTTCATTTTTTCTTCTTGCAGCATCTTGTTCTACACCACACAACCTGCTCATGTGATTATGATCGCTGCGATGCTGTGCGTTACATCTGCATTGGTACCAACAAGCGAGAAGAATAATCCTGGACATCCTCACTCCAGGACAACATCCTTCATTTATTTGGCATCTTTTGTTATGCATTTTGGAGCACAGATTTGGATGACGTTTATCTCAGGTATTTAACTGTTTGGAAACAATTGTTATTTTATCTTACAATTAGATTCAGTAGGAAACTTATTGACTTACGTATTCTTTTTCTTTCTCTCTGTTCCTCTAGGACTATCACTGTACTTCGCACTTCCTAGACATACCTTCGGAGAAGTACAGCGTATACTCTTTCCAAGATATTTCACAATAAATGCCACTCTCAGTCTCACGACGCTTCTCATATTTGTCAAGCATCATCCTGCACATACATGGGACACTGAAATTGCCATTCAGGTTGGTATTATGCAAGAGTCAAATAAGATGTTCTAGATGTGTAAGATCTATTCAAGAATAAATATAAATGTATTTAATTCAATATTTGTAGGTTGCTGGCATGTCCCTTGCCTTTTTCTTGGAGTTGGTCATCCGTCTGTACCTGACTCCACCACTACTCAAGCTCATTCTTGCCAAGAATGCTCTGGAACGTGCAGCTGGTGTTGGTAACGAAATTGGCCGTCACAATCCTGGTCCTTTGAAGCACTGTCCTCACTATCTGAAGATTCATCAGGCCTTCAGAAAAGTGCACGTCTGTATCGCTATGGGAAATATGCTGTCAATGGCGTGCACCGTGTTACACTTGCATTACATAGCGAGTAAACTCTGCGTTCTATAAAGATACTAACTTATTATAGAGTACAATCTTTACGTAATATCTAAAGGACCTACAATGCGTAGTTAAAATATCCTTCCGTCGAAGTGACATGCTGGTTTCGTGTACAGAGAGCCTCCAAAACAGAGAAGCCTTCGAAGAAGACGTTATATGCTTCCCACGCGCAGAGCAGAACGAAAAACAGTTTCTAATTGATGTCTAATTTTCTTGATGTATTAGATTTGACCAAACGGCCGTTCTTGCCATGGTGCGTACCTGATCATTAGGCATTTAATGTTTTGTTTCTTCTTCAATTTTCCCACGGTTCCCATGTTAAGATAGGTTTAACCAAATACCGTGTTGGATTGACGAATCCATGAATGAATGTTTCTTTTTCTTACGATCTGACCAATTATTTTGTACAATGGACCAAGATTTTCGAGGGAAATCCCCAAATCCTGGCAATTATTTCTTCCTCCTCTTCTCGTTTATTTGACTTCTTTTGTTACTTTAGATACTGGAGGAAAGTATATAAAAGAAGAGCGCAAGTTATTGAGAAGAGCGTGTGAGAGAAAAAGTATATGAAGTAATATAATATTATTGACGCATGAAAAAGAAAGTTTAGTAAAACAAAATGGCAACATGCGAATCAATACTTGCCATGTATTTATCCTCCTATTGATTCGTTATATTTTCTAATCTTTTGTTATAGTAATGAGAGGCTTACTCTGTATCAGAGTAATAACAATGAAACATATTTATTAATGTGACGATCAAAGCTGAGAAAAAATACTTTTCTCTTGAAAGCGTGAAAAAAGGACGCTTAATAATCCTATTATGGCAATTTCGATGGAGCCTTAGTACAGCTATATTGATAATGTGAATTTAACGTTAATCGACTGATATTTAATTTATATGCGCGAACTTCATTGATGCAAATATTTCGCTCATCGTTTAGTTTTACATTCGAGGTAATATTATTAAACAATAAAATCATCGCTTTTTTTGTAAAAAAAAGAAACTTTTTATTCTTTTTAACGATATCCGGTCATTCAAGTAAACATAGTAAAATCAGGAAGGTTGAGTTGGTCGCTTCAGTTCAACTTGGAGGCTTCATAAGGTAAGATTCGATTTTCCATAGATATCAAAAACTTGCATTTTTATTATAAATATTACGAGTGTGATATTAACATTAGAATTGTGTGTCGGCCGATATAAGTTTAACGTATGAAAATGTTCACGAAATCTAATAAGAGCTATTACGCCTATTGCGACAATCTAATCGGGAATTGGCTGATTATTTTTTTTTTTTCCCATGATTATTGAATATATATTGATCACTGTATACGCACACGCAATTACTATATAAACTAGTGATACATAGTGAACTACACCTAGACGGTAATTTCGATATAAACATATGTACAATGACGCAGTGTCTAATTTGTCTTGATTATCTTGTCAACGTATCTACGAATACTTTGAGTGACACCGCGTATAATTTCTAAAATTTGTTATTCAAAATAACTCGAGCGATCAATTGTATCACGTCCTCGAGGACGATGATAAATATAAAATTTTAAAAAGAAAAAGGGATCTTTTAGATAGAGACTAAAGAACGAGGGTCAAATTTTAAATAATTTCTCAAGATTCCACACGGCTCAGCCAGTGTAATTCAAGTTCCATGAGATAAAGTAATTTAATATCTTCAGCATAAATATTGCATTTATTTAAATCTATCAGTCTATCGAACCAGGTGTTCCTTTAAAAATCTCACTATATTACAGTTGCCTTGGTCCTGGGGTAGAGATGAGGACCTTAGCTTTGTCACAGAATAAATTAAACTCATATCTTCACCTTAAGGAAGTCCTTAGACACGTAGAATCTCGGCTGCTTTATTATAGCAGATAGCAATCCAATCAGGCTGCGTCGCTCCCCATTGAATTTGATTTACTTCACCCTCTGCTGCTGTGTAAGCCAGGATTGGATCTTCGATGGCTCTTGGCATTTGTTGTATGTCCCAGATGAGGGCTTGATGATCGTCACCTGCTGTGCATATGTGGCAAGAGGAGTGTGGTGCCCAGGCAATACCGTTTACACTGGCTCTATGGTTATTTAACCTTGCTACTGGTGTACACGGTACACGTACGTCTAGAATAATTACTTCACAAGCATCCATTGCAACAGTGGCCAAGTAATTGGGATCCTGTTTATTCCATGCCAAACGTAGTAAAGGTGTGTGCTGAGGATCTTCATAAATTATTGTAGAGTGCTCCAGATGTCGGAGATCAAACATTCTTACAGAACCATCTGCTCCTACCGAAGCAAACATGTCACGACCTCCTCCTGCGCGACTGAAGGCTATGTCGTATACTTCCTTGTCATGAGCTATGAGCTGTGTCTTTACGTGTCCAGTAACCATATTTACTCGTCCAAGAACTTGTCCTGTTTCCAATCCCCAGATTGTACAGGTAGTATCAATACTAGATGTTCCAATTAAATTAGGGTCAACTTCATTCCAATCAAAGGATGTTAGTGGTGCACAAAAGTCGGAATTCTTATTATTATTTAGCACGCATTCCAAGCGTGTTTCAGGTTCTGCAGCACGCCATACCCGCAAATAATCACCAGAGGTAGCCAAAAGATCAGGAAAAAGTCCTGGAAACAACATGCCATTATTAAAATCATGAAATCTTAATATATACTATTTATTCATAAAGTTTTACCTTTACTATCTGGAATCCACATAATCTTTGTTGTAGGATAAGGATGATCAAAGGTACTCTTAGCACTAAACTCTGAGGTTTCTTCATCCAGGGAAACTATCTGAACCTTGTTGTTGTATTCCTCGACAAAACTTCCAAGAGCCAAACGAAATCTTTTATCGGGTCTTACAGACCAGTTCATACTATACAATGGCCATGGGGCTTCATATTTATAAATTTCTTTACGTTTTGGTGGAACACTGTGCAAAGCCATTTTTATTCAATTTTTATTACTATCCTTGCAGTTTTTCCTTAAAATCAACTGGCGCCAAATTTCGATCCTCAATAAGTTATATAAACATTTATAGCAAAACTTTTAGTAGAAATATTTCTTTGTTAGTTGTCTTAGGTTTTATATCTAACCTACGGTGTAATCACAAATCACTGAAGCGCAAGCAATAAAAAAATCACACGTGATTTCAATTTGATTCGTTTATAAATTATTTACAACCACTCTCCATCTAATTACATTAAACATTTTCACTGTCTCTTTGTTGCTAACTGCCAAATAGTTATACGAATATAACTCACAAATCTCTATGTCAAGGATAGTAAAACCGAAGCTACAGAAGCCGGTCAGCAACGCACTCTACATTTAATGGCCGTCGTAGAAATGTTCTTGTCGCGCTGCTACCGCACTCTAGAGACGGTAAAACATAAAAGAACGCATGGCATAATTAGTATGAGAAAATAATCAAAATTCTTTGGACTATAAAGCAATTATACGAAGGTAATTATTGAACTACGCTTAGCTGAATCTTTAAAAAATTTTAATAACTTTGTTAAGTTTAATAAATGGAATGGAATTCTGACAATCAAGACTAGTGAAATGAAGATATTTAACAGATTAAAATTGAAATGCTTTCTCTCATTTGTGCTGTAGATTCATGCATATCTACATATTAGATACTTTTTGTTACGCAAAAGTCTTATTAAACTTTTTTTATTGTTACTCTGAATAAGAAATATAGAGAAAGCGATAAAAGTCTGTTCAAATACATTTGATTCAAATACTTACATCATACTTATTATACGATTGGCACTCAGAGTTATTAAAAATTCAGTTACATAATTAATCCAAAAGTGGTTTATCAAAAAACCCAATACATTCTTTAAAATCTTGTCGTTGAAATTATTACTTTTGATTAACGACATATTATTTTGATGTGGGTGGTCTGTGTTATTGTGGTAGGAAGTACGTCTTGAATGGTTGTCACAATTTGCCGCGAAAAGTCAGATTTCCATATTAACTAATGAAACGTAGTGAAGAAAATATGTTTAGTTGAGAAAAAGGAATATAAATTATAACATTAAAATACTTCATCAAAAATGCAAATGATTTATTTGCAGCATTGCAAACGGCTCGTCCAGTCTGCAAGAATATTTGGCGCTAAACTTCTTAGCGTTGATTGGTAGAATTCGTCGGACGTGATGTCATCATCGTTATATCAACCAACAGGAATCTAGGGTACTTCAATTTTGGTGCGAAATCTCAACATTCGGCTTATTCGTTGCATCAAGGTACGATCGTACAGGTTCTTTATTACCGCACTAATTACTTTAGATATAAAAATGCCGCTCCACGTATCAACCAAGGAAAATATCAGTAATAACTTGAGTAAAGTAAATCTCAACGGAAAGGTAAGTCCAATAATATTTTCTGTCATTATTTTGTACATAAAATTAGACAATGTTTCATTCGACTGAAGCTCAACTACATCGTCATCAACGGTTAACGCCTTATTCTAAATTTATCCTTGCAGATAAACATTCTCGTGAGTCAACGAAATTCTTTAATCACACGTAATACGAATTTCCATTTTAATACAAAAATTGATTTTTATAATAATTTTCGTGCTTTTATTTGAAGAATGGAAATAGTACGTTACTATGTTAATACGTTGGTATTGGTTTTGGCGCGTAAATTTTGTTTACGCCTTATGTATTTTCTTATTCATATTATCTAATAGGTGGATAATATTTCTTTTTACTTATTACCAATTATTGATTCTTATATATTATGAGGTTGTACTGCTCATTTATTGCATATCTACAAGGAAAATGTTCATTGGATGAATTCTATGGAAATTCCTGGTAGTCTGCCATGCCTACTGGTTTTTTCCTATCTTCTATGAAATTTAAAGATGAGGTACATAATAATAGTGACTTGAATATTATTCTCTTTGATTTACCCGTTGCGCTCAATGGAAGGCGGTAACCGGCCTCGAGAAGTACGATTTAAATAATATTTAGGCGTTAGTTCTATGACACTTATTTATCCTTTCTGTTTTTATGAGATAGTACTTCTTATAGTTAAGAATTTCATTTGGTTTGTCATTGATATTATAATACAAGAAATAAGTATTGTTCTGTGTGAGGTTAGTTACTTTGCCGAATGGATCCGTTAGATATTAATATTTATATATTTTTTTAATAAGTCATACAATTAACTATACCTGTTGGAAATTATAATTATTTTAATATATGGATAGGGTTTAATTATATCAAGCTGCGAATTTTTCTAGAAAGGATGACTAATAAACCATGCATCATATCTTAGGTTGTGCAATATAGCAAATAGAACTAACTTCTTTTACAGTGAGGTAATAATAGTTAATTATGTTTCAGAATTCTCCTAAGAAAATCTGTGTAGAGCCATATATATCGAATGACAAAGGTGCTAAAAACAATGTAAGTACAACTCGACATTGATTTTGAAAGTGTTGTATATGATTGTACTTAATGAAAACTATTGTTAATAGGGTATTTCTAAAATTACAAAGAAATTGGATCTTAAGGAAAATGGGTTTGATCCAGAACTAGAGCCTCTACTCAAAGAGAATCCTCGTAGATTTGTTGTATTCCCTATTGAATGGCCAGATATCTGGGCAAAGTACAAGGAAGCAGAGGCCTCCTTCTGGACTGCAGAGGAAGTGGATTTAGGCGAGGTTAGTTTTATTATTTGAAGAGTTACAATTAGAGTTTGATACAATGTGCTGTAATTTTGTTTTAATTATTTTGTAGGACTTGAAGCACTGGGTTAAGTTAACAGATGATGAACGTCATTTTATATCCCATGTATTGGCCTTTTTCGCGGCATCGGATGGAATTGTCAATGAGAACCTAGTTGAACGATTCAGTCAAGAAGTCCAAGTAACAGAAGCTCGTTGCTTCTATGGCTTTCAAATAGCAATTGAAAATGTACACTCGGAAATGTATTCCCTGCTTATAAACACATTCATCAGTAATGCCGAAGAGAGGGACTTTCTCTTCAATGCCATCGAGAATCTTCCCTGTGTCGCTAAAAAAGCCAATTGGGCCTTAAATTGGATTTCGCATGAAACAGCAACTTTTGCAGAACGTGTGATTGCATTCGCAGCAGTAGAGGGAATCTTCTTCAGTGGTAGTTTCGCTGCTATCTTTTGGCTGAAGAAACGTGGTATCATGCCTGGACTTACATTTAGCAATGAACTAATTTCTAGGGATGAGGTATGTTTATTTGTTTTAAGAATTTTGCTTTCTCTGTATCAATTGGTCTATTTATATTCTGCTTTTTTTGCTACAGGGACTTCACTGTGAATTTGCTTGTCTAATGTTCAAGCACATAATACAGAAACCTTCTCAGGACCGAGTTATTTCCATTATAAAGGATGCTGTGGAAATTGAAAAAGAATTCCTCACAGTAGCACTTCCAGTTCAAATGATTGGAATGAATTGCACCCTTATGTGTCAGTATATCGAATACGTCGCTGACAGACTTCTAATAGATTTAGGGTGTCCACGAGTAAGTAGATTTATAGGAACAATTTTTGTACTTTTAAAACCAACTTATTTTCAAAATTAATCGAAAGTAATAGAAGAGTTGTTATTAGGATCTTTTTTTTTTTTTTTTATCTAATTCCATACTATGTTACACAATTTCAGGTTTATGGTTCTAACAATCCCTTCGACTTTATGGAACACATCTCCCTCGCCGGCAAGACAAACTTCTTTGAGAAAAAGGTTGGTGAGTACATGAAGTTCGGTGTTAATCAGACAGAAGAGAAGACTAACGGTGCGTTCAAGATGGTCGAAGATTTTTAACAAGGATTTACTAACATCAAGTATAATTCATGTAATATGTGAGAAACTGGTGTATCAAGCGTACTAGGGTTTCTAATCCTTTACGTAAGATTTGTATATTTGTAGAGATATCGTGCTAGCTTTGTATATTTTGATAAGTTGACTAGGAACAGTTTTATTCCGCAAAAAGTCTTGTACGTCTGTTTGATATAACGCTATTCACCTGGTCAAATGATTGACATGGAAGTGCAATTTTGAAAATTTGTCACTGGTGCTGACTTGCTCGTTGTACGTGCAAAAAATTCTATTTCTATCAGGTGGAGACTGTATCTTTGTCTGCACACTTAAGTTGATTACTTTCATAGAAAATTTACAAATTCTTATGCATATGAGTATTGCAGCTGTTTTTAAATATTTCCTACTGCGTTTTTTCATTTAATGATTATTACATGGCCTTAAGGATACAGCTGATTAGTATAAATACTTTATTTATCAGATGCTAGCAATATCTGTATGCTTGCAGTATTTACTTAAGTTATATAGCAACGTACTTGTAAGTCTTTTATACAGCGATCAGGTAAATTAGAACTAGAATAATAAATAGCCTTGTAATTTAACTGTCTTTACTTTTTATTGAATATCGACAAAAATAGATTCCACTATAAAATAATCCAATGATCCTTATTGATAGTGATTTTGCAATAGAGAGGTACCTACAAAATGTAATACATTTTACAAGAGGCATGAATACAATTTCACTTTACTTCAACAGCAAAGCCTCTTTTGGCTTTTTCTAAATAACTTTTTCGACATTCCATCTCATCTGCTGGTCTATTATAAGGAAGCCAAACGGGTTCTCCAACAAAGTAACGTTTAGCCTTAATGTAATTCTAAAACAAACAAAGAATATCGATGAGATCACCGATAAAAGAAAATTTTTACAAAATATAGCCGGAAAGTGCAAAAATCTCTTCTACCTTGACATCAAGAGTGAATCTATGATATATTCCACTGGGAATAATTAATAAATCTCCTGGTGTGACTTCAATGCGTATCCACTTATCATTCTTGTCCCTTACATCAAAATATCCAGATCCGTCCAAAATCAATCGAATTTCTTCGTCAGTGTGGAGATGTTCCGTAAAGAAATTTTTGAGCTATAAATTCCAAAGATTTTACGTCATAACTCATAACTTTGGTTGCTATCAGCAATTAAGGTATAACTTATAAAAATTCGGTATTACTTTCTCTTCGTAATTCGGTAAACATTTTTCAGAACAAATGATCTGATCCTCGTAAGTGTATCCACGTTCCTTTTTCAACTTCAACAAAGTTTCATTCTTGTCACAATTCTCATGGTCTACCTGAAATTTATTTAGCGCCATTTTGGTTCACTGGCTTGAACACATACATTTTATTTTTATTTAATATCCAGCAAAAAGTAATCACTAAGAGATGGTGTCATTTTTTATGACGTATAAACTTTTTTTAAGTGAAGTGTATACATAGAGACATATAAATACTAACCTTAAAATATTCGGTACCAGAAACGTTAAATAATTCTGATACCGTTATAAATTCCGGTGGTTCTTTGTGATGCTCTAATCTTTGATCAGCAACGCTATCATCCATGTACCAGGCGCGGACCATTTTTCTTTATTTTTCCTTTTGAAGAAATATAACTGACTGTCTATAAGCGAAGAACGTAATGCGTCTTATCTCGTACCTCGTGTAAACTTATATCTCTAGCAATGCCAACTATGGACGAATGTACTAAATTGTAAATCTTTAGTGGTTCCCTGTAGAAAAATTCCTTTAAGGGTATTTTAAGATGTAGAAAAACTGAGTATAAAAGATGATTTTGAGTGCATAATTATGCTGATTGGTAAAAATTTCAGAACTGTTTACAAAACTTGTCTGTGCAACAAACTGCTTATACTTTCAATAAGTTTATTTACAATATTGAATCGTATCTTATCACTTAGTGATAAAGAAGGGCAAGTGTCAAATTTAGTGCGTGTTTTATTATTCCAGTAAAAATTAAGAAAGAGGTTGTAATTGACGTTGTGGAATCAAGTAAAATTCTTCTAGTTGTTTATTTTATTTTATCAAGACGTCATACGTGATACAATGCGTATAAGAACGTAGCTGAATATCAAGATTTCATTAAATAATATTTGAATAGGGATTTAGTAACCACTGAATAGGAGGGAATAGAGTACTTTTGAACTTTTGAAATAGTAATTAGAATTTGAGTTTGAACCATGTTGCAAAGTTTAGAAATCGAAACTTGCGTTTGGCATAGCTTTTAACATCTTTTATATTAAACCATGACCTAAGACTACATCAAAAATTTCAATCGAATCGTGGCCATGACCCATATTCAAAATTTTTCCAATGTACATTAGGTCAAAGTCAAATCA
This sequence comes from Syrista parreyssii, assembly GCA_030142615.1. Classification (NCBI taxonomy): domain Eukaryota; kingdom Metazoa; phylum Arthropoda; class Insecta; order Hymenoptera; family Cephidae; genus Syrista; species Syrista parreyssii. The sequence goes on from JARQTG010000164.1 coordinate 264,797, forward strand.
CAATAAGTTTTTATTTTTCTTTCTAGCTTACTCCCATTAAGGAGATGTGTTAGTAACTGGTATAGAAATGACTTTAAAAAATCTAACCACCGAACAAGAAGGGTCATAAACATTATAATCAGAAAGTCAAATTAGACAGGAGGCGAAAGCTCATATGTTAGAAGTGGACTGAATATAAAGTTCTAATTAATAGTGCCAGTCGCCGCTACTCGTGGCGCAAGTGTTCCAAGTTAGGCGACTGCTGATTGGCTGGATAGCTGGCGGGAAGAAATCAGCTGTACAGACGAAACTGTCAGTGACTGTCACGCGAAACTTAACCCCGAGAGCCGATGCCGTAGACGGTACTCGAGGGTAATTTAATTGGAGTTATGCGACGGTATCACGAGTATCAACGGTCAAGAAGTACGAAATTGCAAATTTGTAAGATAAGATTTTCTTCGTTAACGCGAGAGTTGCTACTTCAGTCTTATGGTCAGTACGATAGGAGAAGTGGGAAAGAGCGCGATCACGTCATGCGAATAAAGCCGAAATAAAAATATAAAAAAATTAATTTATTGCTATATTAAAATAATTATTTAATTCAGGAAATGTATGTCAACACCGAAAAAAGGAGGAAGCACGACGAGGAATGCTTAGAAGTATGGAAATTTGCAAAATTTGTCGGGGCGCAGACTTGTGCGCAGGACACGGGGAGTGGGGGAAGCACTTAAGGCGATGTCAGGGCTCGGAGCGTTCATCCTTCCACGAGCCGATCTCCTATATTGGTCTCCTGGATGATCCCATCTTATCCATTTTCACTCTTTCTTCTGTAAATTTACTTCTTCTTAGCTTCCTTACTTGTTTGTCTTTGTTTCTATACTTCTGCGCTCCTATTTCCTACTTTTCTACTTACGTATTTCTTTACTTTCTTAATTTATTCTTAACTTCTCTTTTTTCTTTCTTTCTATCTTTCTTTCTGCCTTCTCTCTCTCTCTCTCTCTCTCTCCATTGTGCTTGTCTTACTTTTCCTATTTCCTTGGTCGGGCCGAGCATTTCCTTCGAGTAGTCATACGACCCGATTAGAGTAGCTACACGTACGAAGGCCATGGTG